>CM068367.1:1252327854-1252932854 GCA_034769895.1 Magicicada septendecula
CCTTGTGGGTGCATGTGGCTGGTCGGTCCAAGTGAGGGACGAGGAGTAGTACGGTCGCTCACATATCAAGGTGTGATATACCTTGTTGGGTCTTAGGACGAATATGTGAGTGGGACCGGTGGGAGTAGGTGATGGTCACCGGAGACGGCGACGTGTTGGGGCGGTCCCGTGGGGTTGGCATAGCGGAGAGGGTCGCATGGGGAGGTCTGTTCTCCTGGGAGCAAGTGCCGCCGGGCCACCTTATCCACGAAGCCCACCAGCATACTTTAAGAAGGGGGTACACTGCAGGGTACTCTCCCGAGTTTCAGAGTGGGGCAACCGGGTTGCCCTTTTGGGGTGGGGGTGTGCCGCGTTTTGGAAAACGCGGCGATGTTCCTATATCTATATAGTGCATTATTAAAATTTACGTATTTGACGACGCGAGGGAATTGTCCTTTGATACGCTCAATCGGACTTTGTCATTGGGATCTACCCCTCCGCCGGCCGACTCGCGCGCGCCCTATCTCTGTTACGTACAGTTTTTTCAAGAGCTGGTTTGCTTAGTCAAACTTCGGCTCTCGGCGCTTCACTTTCTAGTCCCCGGCTGACAGAGTAGATTGAACAGTTTTTCGTCTTCCAACTACTTCTATGGATAGGTAGAAGCCTACGTGACCTCCGGTAAGTCTATTAAAATATATATATTGGTTATTTATAAAAACAAATTGCTTTTAATTGATATTAAAGTGGATGCGTTACGATATATATTGCAGTGAGTCCTTAGCACGTGGCGATTATCAGGTTAAAATTTGTTTTAGGTATGTTTGATCTCAACCCTGGTTAATTGATTGTAACAGTAATGATATAATTATGTTTTATATTAATCTAGTAATGATCCTACTAAATTAACTAAGCCAAGATGGGGCGTAAGTCAGTAATTTTCTGAAATCCGTGTACATCACGGACTTGTTAAAAGTTGCTAATTCCTGTAAGTGCGTCATGAAAACTTTGCATAACTATTAATTAAAATTATCATTATTATGGAGTGACTATATTTGGACATATTATATATTAAAATATTCAGTGGGGTTATTTTTGAAGCGATTTACTACATTCAATGGGGATCTTTACTTAGTCAATTTTCGGAGGTTATAAACTGAACAGGCCATGCAATGTCAGCGGGTAAATGTGGTAGTGTGTTTTATGAACTTATGAGTAATCCCAGATATAATTGTGCAGGGTTTCTGATGTAGTCTGGAATCTGCCCCGCTCCGGAAGGACGGCCGAACAACTGCCTCAGATGCTGTAATTTCAATCATTTTCGTCAGCTGTGTCAGCCGGAAGCATGGACTGGATACACCCAACGGAACCCTCATACTCCACGCTAATAACCAGGTGAAATTTAACCATATTAACCTAAATCTTGTGGCCGATAAACTCTGTGAGACTTTCATGTAGACGCTCCAGTTTGGACAGTTATTTCCGGACAATGGGTGGCACATATTATTTGTAATTGTAAGGCTTACGCCTCCTCTATCACTGTTATGTCTATCTCGTTCTGAGAGTGTAAACTCGGCCAGGGTCACGCACCACCCGGGTCGAGGGGAGTTCGGTAGATAGAGTTTAATCTAAATCAGTTTCTGTTTTAAGCATGTTGGGATAGTCCCGCTGGAGCCGTCCACTGCAGGTCTGTATGTGTCAGATCTTGCTAGATCTCGCCCGATGCCTGACCCGGCCGGTAGTTAAGTTTTTTTTGGAACACTGTGAGCTGGTTTTAATACCTTCATGACTTAGATTCCGTTTTACAAAATTCTGTTCCACTGTTTAGCTAATTTTGTACACTTCAAATTTACCATTGTCACAGTTTGTATTTTACCATAGTAAATTTTATAACGATAATTTTTATGGCTCACTATAACAATTAATTAACCATTAAACAACACAAGATTAATCAGATTCAGTTATCAATATTCAGGGTGGTCACGTTCCACTATTTTTACAAATTCTGTTTTGAAAGTAAAAGGAAATATAAATCAGTTACTACTTATCTTATTAAAACTTGGGGCATGGCTGCTCCACTCCGGGGATATTTTAATTGAGGTTTTGGGGGGGGGTTTAGTCACCTATTGATTGAAAATTAAGGGGGGCCGGATACTCGGTCAGAATAAAGGGGGGGTTAAGGGTGTTGAACAAGATGCTCATATGCGCTGATAACCGGGGTGAACATGTGATGGGTTATGTATCTGTAAACGTTTGTTGATGTTAATTATATGTGTGTGTTAGTTTTACATGATTGTTACATTGTCATATTGATCATGCATGTGTATATTTCTGTATATTTATGTCTTGTTATGAAATGTGATTACTTGCAGGCCGAGATTGTGTGCCATTTTATAATTATATTATTGTCATTTATGTAACATTCCACGATTTGCTGGTCAATGATTATTCAGATATTAATACTCATTCAATACTTAGTGCTGTTAATAGTTTACTATTCCTAGTTCAACTTTTGGCAAGGCATATATTCATGAAATTATATTTAACAATCAAAAGACTTAGTTATCTTGCCTTTAGGGGCTCATATGTTGTACTAGCCGAGCACAATAAATATTGTTGTTGTTACCTCAAGATCAGTGTTTCATTTGCAAGTCCCATCATACTGGACCCAGCACAATTTTAGCTTCTCTAGGCTCTAGCCTAGTTTTAAATGACTTGTGGCTTCTCTTTCAAAAAAAATAAATAAGGAAATATAGAATTAAATATAAATAAAAGTAAATGAAAGGCATAAAAAGGAAAGAGGGGTTACAAATGGTACCGCAGAGCGTAGTTTATAAAGTCTGCTACCCCAAATGGTAGCAGAGAGCGTGGTTCATTCTAGGGTTGAACCCTTGGGTCCGTTGGTGTGATGGGGCTTGCAAACTTGGAAATAGTCTGGCAAATATAATGGCACTTAATGATTAAATAAGGTGGCACTATAATAGTTGACATAAAATGTAGGTGTATATATGTATTTTTTATGAATTATTGTTAGGTGTTTTTAATTGTAAACCTGAGGCCGCCACGGGCACGTGTTGTAGTTGCGTTTTGTTGTTTTGAAATTGGACATTGCCGGAGATCGCGTGGGGATGGGTTCCCGTATTTATTTTATGAAAGTAATTGCGCGTGCGGTTAGTGGGATGCGGTATGGCCCGACTGGAAGTCGGTACCGTCCGACTGCAATCGTGATCATGTTTTAGTCGAAATGTCGTTGTTGTGGTTAGTGTTGGTGGTGTGGATTGTATGTTGGTGTTAGTGTCTGATGTTGTTTCTTCTTGAGTCTGGCGACTGACGGAGAGTTAGTTCTGGAGCGGGTCAGGTTTTCGCAGCGCTAGGAAACCCGGAGGTCCACTTGATGGAAGATAGAGTACTCAAGTTTTTCTTTTGTAAGTCATGTTTTGTGTTAGGTTGTTCGTAGGAACTTATGTTTGTTATTGTTTGTTTTGAATTGTGCAATTCTGGCGGGGATATGCTACGAGAAAATGCCCCACCCTCTTACAGGCGTTCTCCAGAAATTTCCGGTGGTGAATGGATTTGATGAGGACCAGCTGCTGGTTTTCTTGGACCTGGTCCTGCAGGTGGCAGATTTCCCGGGGTGTCCGATGGGGAGGTCTTGTCTCTTATATACCCGTATTGCCGGAGTACGTTGGCTGATCTGGTCACCAAGGCTCTGCGTCGGGGTGACAGTGTTGATGCTTTCCATGGGGAGGTGTTGAACTTCTTCCTACCCATTCGACGACGTGCCCAGCTTGAGTTGGAAAAATTCTATCGCCTACAGGCCAACGGAGAGGCGTTATGGGACTTCGTGCGCGATATACAGAAAGCTGCCCGGGTGTTAAGATTGGGGTTGCCCGAGACAGAAGTGATACAAGCGATTCTGGAAGGACTGACTCCCAAGAGAGATCTCGTTTGGCATTTGCGGACCGTCCACGTTGTTTTGCGGACCTTGAACGGCTGTGTGTGGTTTCAAGAACGGTCCAGGAGGTTGACGAGTCCCGGGGAAGAGATGTTACAGATGTCCAATACTCCAGTGGTTCATCAGGAAGAGCCAAAAAGGACAAACATGGTGGATGGAGGAGAACACAAGAGACGGTCAGAAAGCCTGAATATTCCGGAAGCGACGGAGGCTACAAGGGGGGGGGGCAAGTGTGAAGACGGTAACAACAGCTACAGCACGGAAAACAAAGAAACATGAAATTAACAGGGGAAAAAGAAATTATGTTAGGGAACAACCATCGGCAAGTAGGGAGCCTGTACCAAGGCGTTATTCCTATTCGGAGAAGAAGGAAACTTTAAAGGTTCAAGAGGAAGTACAAGTGCCTAAGAGAGTAGCGGATGAAGAAGGTGAAGCAGAAGTAGAAGAGCGGAATTACTTCGTGGGATCAATACAAGAAGACAAGAAAACGTCTGTTGATACTGAATTACCGAACTCAAAGAGGACGTCATGGTTGAATCCAGAGGCCGCAGAATTTGTTCCGGTATTTCCATCTCGGTTCGTGAGGGATCCAGATCCGGTAATATCGTCATCGCCTACGCAGGGATATGAGAAGTCATTTGATGGTGTAGCTTTACCATCGCCAGTAGAAATTAATTTAGTCATTGGACATGAGCTTGGACAGCTGGATTCCAGGGTGGAAAAGGTTGAGGACGTTGTAGTTGCTGAAGGTGATGAAGGAGTGGAATCACCAGAAGAGGCAGAAGAGCGGTCTGCGGATGCTGCACACGAAGGTATAGTTGTAGGTGTTAGGGAGACTGTAGAGTCTGAAGTTGCAGATGGACACAGGGATGTCCGGGCTGCGAGTGTTTCTGAGGTTGTGGATGGACAAGGGGATGTTCATGCCGCAAGTGTGGTAGAAGTAGATGAGGTAGAAGTTGAGGAGAAATTTGGTGGCAGCGTTGTAGAGTTTGTGAGTGAGAGTGATGTAGTGGGTGAAGATGTGCAGACGCCTTCTGTAAGTAGTGTTGAGGATTCCGAGGAACGGGAGGAAGTTTCAGGGGGACCAGGTGAGCAACTAGAGGAGGACAAGGATGTGCAGTGTTCAGATGGTGGTAGTGGAAGTGATGGCGATGACGTGGGTGATGAACGTGTTGAGGGAAATGAGATTGGAGAAGAAGTAAATGAAGAAATTGGTGAGGAGCTGCGTGAACATGTGGTTGAAGATGGATCAGAGGAGCAACGGGAAGATGCTGAGGAGGTGCAGTGTCAGGAGGGTGATTTGGATTATGTGGACGACGAAGGGGAAATTGTAGAAAAGGAAGAAATTGTAGCAGGGGAGTTAGACGACGAGCATAATCCAAAGCGGAGTGAAAGTAGTGAGGTAAGTTGCCTTGATTCTGATTCTGAAGAAACCAGTCAGTACAGCTCAACACGAGATAATTTCTTAGAGAGTGGTGTCCGAAAGCATCGGATACCCAAAGTTCGTCATAGAAAGGTAAGAAGAAGAGGTTAACGGGTAGCGGGTAGATGTTCCCCACACTCCCAGTGGTGTTCATCTATTTCAGGGTTGCGCCCCTGCCCACGCGAGCCTTGGTTTCCTCCATTCATCCTTATTTCCGGAGGGAGCCAGGTCCTTACCCTCAGTCCTAGCTATTGGCCTTTAATGATCCTTGCCCCGTTTCATCTTCCCGATTTTCCTACCCCTCCCCTTAGTAAAAAAAAAAACTATCGATAAGGAAGTTTAGAGAGACTTGCCGGAAGTGAGTGGATTGTGGTCTTTGAGATCTTCAGTTTCCCCTAACGGGAGAGGTTAGATGAAGTGATGGTGTGCTGTTGTTGGTTGTTAATAGTTGTTGATGTTGATGTTGTTTATTGTAGGGTCGGTCCATGCCGCATTCTCCGGTTGTTTCCCGGGCGTTTGTTGAGATAGAGGGTTGTGTGTGTGTATATATATATATATATATATATATATATGGTGTATCGACGGTGCTGTGGTGAAGTAAACCCCCCCCCCATATAGTTATGGCCTTTTTGGTGAAGTTGAGATGGGGTTAATGTTCGCGTGCCCTTGATGCGGTCCTCTCTGTCTGGCTGAGCGGGGCCGTCCGCCCTTGTGTAGGGAAGAGGGCCAGCCATATGGCAAGGATGGAGATCCCTTGTGGGTGCATGTGGCTGGTCGGTCCAAGTGAGGGACGAGGAGTAGTACGGTCGCTCACATATCAAGGTGTGATATACCTTGTTGGGTCTTAGGACGAATATGTGAGTGGGACCGGTGGGAGTAGGTGATGGTCACCGGAGACGGCGACGTGTTGGGGCGGTCCCGTGGGGTTGGCATAGCGGAGAGGGTCGCATGGGGAGGTCTGTTCTCCTGGGAGCAAGTGCCGCCGGGCCACCTTATCCACGAAGCCCACCAGCATACTTTAAGAAGGGGGTACACTGCAGGGTACTCTCCCGAGTTTCAGAGTGGGGCAACCGGGTTGCCCTTTTGGGGTGGGGGTGTGCCGCGTTTTGGAAAACGCGGCGATGTTCCTATATCTATATAGTGCATTATTAAAATTTACGTATTTGACGACGCGAGGGAATTGTCCTTTGATACGCTCAATCGGACTTTGTCATTGGGATCTACCCCTCCGCCGGCCGACTCGCGCGCGCCCTATCTCTGTTACGTACAGTTTTTTCAAGAGCTGGTTTGCTTAGTCAAACTTCGGCTCTCGGCGCTTCACTTTCTAGTCCCCGGCTGACAGAGTAGATTGAACAGTTTTTCGTCTTCCAACTACTTCTATGGATAGGTAGAAGCCTACGTGACCTCCGGTAAGTCTATTAAAATATATATATTGGTTATTTATAAAAACAAATTGCTTTTAATTGATATTAAAGTGGATGCGTTACGATATATATTGCAGTGAGTCCTTAGCACGTGGCGATTATCAGGTTAAAATTTGTTTTAGGTATGTTTGATCTCAACCCTGGTTAATTGATTGTAACAGTAATGATATAATTATGTTTTATATTAATCTAGTAATGATCCTACTAAATTAACTAAGCCAAGATGGGGCGTAAGTCAGTAATTTTCTGAAATCCGTGTACATCACGGACTTGTTAAAAGTTGCTAATTCCTGTAAGTGCGTCATGAAAACTTTGCATAACTATTAATTAAAATTATCATTATTATGGAGTGACTATATTTGGACATATTATATATTTAAATATTCAGTGGGGTTATTTTTGAAGCGATTTACTACATTCAATGGGGATCTTTACTTAGTCAATTTTCGGAGGTTATAAACTGAACAGGCCATGCAATGTCAGCGGGTAAATGTGGTAGTGTGTTTTATGAACTTATGAGTAATCCCAGATATAATTGTGCAGGGTTTCTGATGTAGTCTGGAATCTGCCCCGCTCCGGAAGGACGGCCGAACAACTGCCTCAGATGCTGTAATTTCAATCATTTTCGTCAGCTGTGTCAGCCGGAAGCATGGACTGGATACACCCAACGGAACCCTCATACTCCACGCTAATAACCAGGTGAAATTTAACCATATTAACCTAAATCTTGTGGCCGATAAACTCTGTGAGACTTTCATGTAGACGCTCCAGTTTGGACAGTTATTTCCGGACAATGGGTGGCACATATTATTTGTAATTGTAAGGCTTACGCCTCCTCTATCACTGTTATGTCTATCTCGTTCTGAGAGTGTAAACTCGGCCAGGGTCACGCACCACCCGGGTCGAGGGGAGTTCGGTAGATAGAGTTTAATCTAAATCAGTTTCTGTTTTAAGCATGTTGGGATAGTCCCGCTGGAGCCGTCCACTGCAGGTCTGTATGTGTCAGATCTTGCTAGATCTCGCCCGATGCCTGACCCGGCCGGTAGTTAAGTTTTTTTTGGAACACTGTGAGCTGGTTTTAATACCTTCATGACTTAGATTCCGTTTTACAAAATTCTGTTCCACTGTTTAGCTAATTTTGTACACTTCAAATTTACCATTGTCACAGTTTGTATTTTACCATAGTAAATTTTATAACGATAATTTTTATGGCTCACTATAACAATTAATTAACCATTAAACAACACAAGATTAATCAGATTCAGTTATCAATATTCAGGGTGGTCACGTTCCACTATTTTTACAAATTCTGTTTTGAAAGTAAAAGGAAATAT
The DNA here is from genome assembly GCA_034769895.1 of Magicicada septendecula. Classification (NCBI taxonomy): domain Eukaryota; kingdom Metazoa; phylum Arthropoda; class Insecta; order Hemiptera; family Cicadidae; genus Magicicada; species Magicicada septendecula. The sequence continues at coordinate 1,252,335,967 of CM068367.1, forward strand.
AAATCAGTTACTACTTATCTTATTAAAACTTGGGGCATGGCTGCTCCACTCCGGGGATATTTTAATTGAGGTTTTGGGGGGGGGGGTTTAGTCACCTATTGATTGAAAATTAAGGGGGGCCGGATACTCGGTCAGAATAAAGGGGGGGTTAAGGGTGTTGAACAAGATGCTCATATGCGCTGATAACCGGGGTGAACATGTGATGGGTTATGTATCTGTAAACGTTTGTTGATGTTAATTATATGTGTGTGTTAGTTTTACATGATTGTTACATTGTCATATTGATCATGCATGTGTATATTTCTGTATATTTATGTCTTGTTATGAAATGTGATTACTTGCAGGCCGAGATTGTGTGCCATTTTATAATTATATTATTGTCATTTATGTAACATTCCACGATTTGCTGGTCAATGATTATTCAGATATTAATACTCATTCAATACTTAGTGCTGTTAATAGTTTACTATTCCTAGTTCAACTTTTGGCAAGGCATATATTCATGAAATTATATTTAACAATCAAAAGACTTAGTTATCTTGCCTTTAGGGGCTCATATGTTGTACTAGCCGAGCACAATAAATATTGTTGTTGTTACCTCAAGATCAGTGTTTCATTTGCAAGTCCCATCATACTGGACCCAGCACAATTTTAGCTTCTCTAGGCTCTAGCCTAGTTTTAAATGACTTGTGGCTTCTCTTTCAAAAAAAATAAATAAGGAAATATAGAATTAAATATAAATAAAAGTAAATGAAAGGCATAAAAAGGAAAGAGGGGTTACAAATGGTACCGCAGAGCGTGGTTTATAAAGTCTGCTACCCCAAATGGTAGCAGAGAGCGTGGTTCATTCTAGGGTTGAACCCTTGGGTCCGTTGGTGTGATGGGGCTTGCAAACTTGGAAATAGTCTGGCAAATATAATGGCACTTAATGATTAAATAAGGTGGCACTATAATAGTTGACATAAAATGTAGGTGTATATATGTATTTTTTATGAATTATTGTTAGGTGTTTTTAATTGTAAACCTGAGGCCGCCACGGGCACGTGTTGTAGTTGCGTTTTGTTGTTTTGAAATTGGACATTGCCGGAGATCGCGTGGGGATGGGTTCCCGTATTTATTTTATGAAAGTAATTGCGCGTGCGGTTAGTGGGATGCGGTATGGCCCGACTGGAAGTCGGTACCGTCCGACTGCAATCGTGATCATGTTTTAGTCGAAATTTCGTTGTTGTGGTTAGTGTTGGTGGTGTGGATTGTATGTTGGTGTTAGTGTCTGATGTTGTTTCTTCTTGAGTCTGGCGACTGACGGAGAGTTAGTTCTGGAGCGGGTCAGGTTTTCGCAGCGCTAGGAAACCCGGAGGTCCACTTGATGGAAGATAGAGTACTCAAGTTTTTCTTTTGTAAGTCATGTTTTGTGTTAGGTTGTTCGAAGGAACTTATGTTTGTTATTGTTTGTTTTGAATTGTGCAATTCTGGCGGGGATATGCTACGAGAAATTGCCCCACCCTCTTACAGGCGTTCTCCAGAAATTTCCGGTGGTGAATGGATTTGATGAGGACCAGCTGCTGGTTTTCTTGGACCTGGTCCTGCAGGTGGCAGATTTCCCGGGGGTGTCCGATGGGGAGGTCTTGTCTCTTATATACCCGTATTGCCGGAGTACGTTGGCTGATCTGGTCACCAAGGCTCTGCGTCGGGGTGACAGTGTTGATGCTTTCCATGGGGAGGTGTTGAACTTCTTCCTACCCATTCGACGACGTGCCCAGCTTGAGTTGGAAAAATTCTATCGCCTACAGGCCAACGGAGAGGCGTTATGGGACTTCGTGCGCGATATACAGAAAGCTGCCCGGGTGTTAAGATTGGGGTTGCCCGAGACAGAAGTGATACAAGCGATTCTGGAAGGACTGACTCCCCAAGAGAGATCTCGTTTGGCATTTGCGGACCGTCCACGTTGTTTTGCGGACCTTGAACGGCTGTGTGTGGTTTCAAGAACGGTCCAGGAGGTTGACGAGTCCCGGGGAAGAGATGTTACAGATGTCCAATACTCCAGTGGTTCATCAGGAAGAGCCAAAAAGGACAAACATGGTGGATGGAGGAGAACACAAGAGACGGTCAGAAAGCCTGAATATTCCGGAAGCGACGGAGGCTACAAGGGGGGGGGCAAGTGTGAAGACGGTAACAACAGCTACAGCACGGAAAACAAAGAAACATGAAATTAACAGGGGAAAAAGAAATTATGTTAGGGAACAACCATCGGCAAGTAGGGAGCCTGTACCAAGGCGTTATTCCTATTCGGAGAAGAAGGAAACTTTAAAGGTTCAAGAGGAAGTACAAGTGCCTAAGAGAGTAGCGGATGAAGAAGGTGAAGCAGAAGTAGAAGAGCGGAATTACTTCGTGGGATCAATACAAGAAGACAAGAAAACGTCTGTTGATACTGAATTACCGAACTCAAAGAGGACGTCATGGTTGAATCCAGAGGCCGCAGAATTTGTTCCGGTATTTCCATCTCGGTTCGTGAGGGATCCAGATCCGGTAATATCGTCATCGCCTACGCAGGGATATGAGAAGTCATTTGATGGTGTAGCTTTACCATCGCCAGTAGAAATTAATTTAGTCATTGGACATGAGCCTGGACAGCTGGATTCCAGGGTGGAAAAGGTTGAGGACGTTGTAGTTGCTGAAGGTGATGAAGGAGTGGAATCACCAGAAGAGGCAGAAGAGCAGTCTGCGGATGCTGCACACGAAGGTATAGTTGTAGGTGTTAGGGAGACTGTAGAGTCTGAAGTTGCAGATGGACACAGGGATGTCCGGGCTGCGAGTGTTTCTGAGGTTGTGGATGGACAAGGGGATGTTCATGCCGCAAGTGTGGTAGAAGTAGATGAGGTAGAAGTTGAGGAGAAATTTGGTGGCAGCGTTGTAGAGTTTGTGAGTGAGAGTGATGTAGTGGGTGAAGATGTGCAGACGCCTTCTGTAAGTAGTGTTGAGGATTCCGAGGAACGGGAGGAAGTTTCAGGGGGACCAGGTGAGCAACTAGAGGAGGACAAGGATGTGCAGTGTTCAGATGGTGGTAGTGGAAGTGATGGCGATGACGTGGGTGATGAACGTGTTGAGGGAAATGAGATTGGAGAAGAAGTAAATGAAGAAATTGGTGAGGAGCTGCGTGAACATGTGGTTGAAGATGGATCAGAGGAGCAACGGGAAGATGCTGAGGAGGTGCAGTGTCAGGAGGGTGATTTGGATTATGTGGACGACGAAGGGGAAATTGTAGAAAAGGAAGAAATTGTAGCAGGGGAGTTAGACGACGAGCATAATCCAAAGCGGAGTGAAAGTAGTGAGGTAAGTTGCCTTGATTCTGATTCTGAAGAAACCAGTCAGTACAGCTCAACACGAGATAATTTCTTAGAGAGTGGTGTCCGAAAGCATCGGATACCCAAAGTTCGTCATAGAAAGGTAAGAAGAAGAGGTTAACGGGTAGCGGGTAGATGTTCCCCACACTCCCAGTGGTGTTCATCTATTTCAGGGTTGCGCCCCTGCCCACGCGAGCCTTGGTTTCCTCCATTCATCCTTATTTCCGGAGGGAGCCAGGTCCTTACCCTCAGTCCTAGCTATTGGCCTTTAATGATCCTTGCCCCGTTTCATCTTCCCGATTTTCCTACCCCTCCCCTTAGTAAAAAAAAAAACTATCGATAAGGAAGTTTAGAGAGACTTGCCGGAAGTGAGTGGATTGTGGTCTTTGAGATCTTCAGTTTCCCCTAACGGGAGAGGTTAGATGAAGTGATGGTGTGCTGTTGTTGGTTGTTAATAGTTGTTGATGTTGATGTTGTTTATTGTAGGGTCGGTCCATGCCGCATTCTCCGGTTGTTTCCCGGGCGTTTGTTGAGATAGAGGGTTGTGTGTGTATATATATATATATATATATATATATATATATATATATATATATATATGGTGTATCGACGGTGCTGTGGTGAAGTAAACCCCCCCCCATATAGTTATGGCCTTTTTGGTGAAGTTGAGATGGGGTTAATGTTCGCGTGCCCTTGATGCGGTCCTCTCTGTCTGGCTGAGCGGGGCCGTCCGCCCTTGTGTAGGGAAGAGGGCCAGCCATATGGCAAGGATGGAGATCCCTTGTGGGTGCATGTGGCTGGTCGGTCCAAGTGAGGGACGAGGAGTAGTACGGTCGCTCACATATCAAGGTGTGATATACCTTGTTGGGTCTTAGGACGAATATGTGAGTGGGACCGGTGGGAGTAGGTGATGGTCACCGGAGACGGCGACGTGTTGGGGCGGTCCCGTGGGGTTGGCATAGCGGAGAGGGTCGCATGGGGAGGTCTGTTCTCCTGGGAGCAAGTGCCGCCGGGCCACCTTATCCACGAAGCCCACCAGCATACTTTAAGAAGGGGGTACACTGCAGGGTACTCTCCCGAGTTTCAGAGTGGGGCAACCGGGTTGCCCTTTTGGGGTGGGGGTGTGCCGCGTTTTGGAAAACGCGGCGATGTTCCTATATCTATATAGTGCATTATTAAAATTTACGTATTTGACGACGCGAGGGAATTGTCCTTTGATACGCTCAATCGGACTTTGTCATTGGGATCTACCCCTCCGCCGGCCGACTCGCGCGCGCCCTATCTCTGTTACGTACAGTTTTTTCAAGAGCTGGTTTGCTTAGTCAAACTTCGGCTCTCGGCGCTTCACTTTCTAGTCCCCGGCTGACAGAGTAGATTGAACAGTTTTTCGTCTTCCAACTACTTCTATGGATAGGTAGAAGCCTACGTGACCTCCGGTAAGTCTATTAAAATATATATATTGGTTATTTATAAAAACAAATTGCTTTTAATTGATATTAAAGTGGATGCGTTACGATATATATTGCAGTGAGTCCTTAGCACGTGGCGATTATCAGGTTAAAATTTGTTTTAGGTATGTTTGATCTCAACCCTGGTTAATTGATTGTAACAGTAATGATATAATTATGTTTTATATTAATCTAGTAATGATCCTACTAAATTAACTAAGCCAAGATGGGGCGTAAGTCAGTAATTTTCTGAAATCCGTGTACATCACGGACTTGTTAAAAGTTGCTAATTCCTGTAAGTGCGTCATGAAAACTTTGCATAACTATTAATTAAAATTATCATTATTATGGAGTGACTATATTTGGACATATTATATATTTAAATATTCAGTGGGGTTATTTTTGAAGCGATTTACTACATTCAATGGGGATCTTTACTTAGTCAATTTTCGGAGGTTATAAACTGAACAGGCCATGCAATGTCAGCGGGTAAATGTGGTAGTGTGTTTTATGAACTTATGAGTAATCCCAGATATAATTGTGCAGGGTTTCTGATGTAGTCTGGAATCTGCCCCGCTCCGGAAGGACGGCCGAACAACTGCCTCAGATGCTGTAATTTCAATCATTTTCGTCAGCTGTGTCAGCCGGAAGCATGGACTGGATACACCCAACGGAACCCTCATACTCCACGCTAATAACCAGGTGAAATTTAACCATATTAACCTAAATCTTGTGGCCGATAAACTCTGTGAGACTTTCATGTAGACGCTCCAGTTTGGACAGTTATTTCCGGACAATGGGTGGCACATATTATTTGTAATTGTAAGGCTTACGCCTCCTCTATCACTGTTATGTCTATCTCGTTCTGAGAGTGTAAACTCGGCCAGGGTCACGCACCACCCGGGTCGAGGGGAGTTCGGTAGATAGAGTTTAATCTAAATCAGTTTCTGTTTTAAGCATGTTGGGATAGTTATGTTAACGGATCTTTTGGTTCATGTGGGCTCGTGTATTTTATTATTCATTCATGATCTGGGAGATGTTTTAACCCGTGGTCGACTCCCGCTGGAGCCGTGCACTGCAGGTCTGTATGTGTCAGATCTTGCTAGATCTCGCCCGATGCCTGACCCGGCCGGTAGTTAAGTTTTTTTTGGAACACTGTGAGCTGGTTTTAATACCTTCATGACTTAGATTCCGTTCTAAAAAATTCTGTTCCACTGTTTAGCTAATTTTGTACACTTTAAATTTACCATTGTCACAGTTTGTATTTTACCATAGTAAATTTTGTAACTATAATTTTTATGGCTCACTATAACAATTAATTAACCATTAAACAACACAAGATTAATCAGATTCAGTTATCAATATTCAGGGTGGTCACGTTCCACTATTTTTACAAATTCTGTTTTGAAAGTAAAAGGAAATATATGTCATCATGACATATGCCGGACATCCATGTTAACCTTGTGATGCTGCTCTTCATTTTTGTAATTAACGGGATTCAAATTGATAATTAGACATCGGCTTGGGATTTGTGCGCAGGCCGCAGGGCTTACATAAAACATTCAGTTACTACTTATCTTATTAAAACTTGGGGCATGGCTGCTCCACTCCGGGGATATTTTAATTGAGGTTTTGGGGGGGGTTTAGTCACCTATTGATTGAACATTAAGGGGGGCCGGATACTCGGTCAGAATAAAGGGGGGGTTAAGGGTGTTGAACAAGATGCTCATATGCGCTGATAACCTGGGTGAACATGTGATGGGTTATGTATCTGTAAACGTTTGTTGATGTTAATTATATGTGTGTGTTAGTTTTACATGATTGGTACATTGTCATATTGATCATGCATGTGTATATTTCTGTATATTTATGTCTTGTTATGAAATGTGATTACTTGCAGGCCGAGATTGTGTGCCATTTTATAATTATATTATTGTCATTTATGTAACATTCCACGATTTGCTGGTCAATGATTATTCAGATATTAATACTCATTCAATACTTAGTGCTGTTAATAGTTTACTATTCCTAGTTCAACTTTTGGCAAGGCATATATTCATGAAATTATATTTAACAATCAAAAGACTTAGTTATCTTGCCTTTAGGGGCTCATATGTTGTACTAGCCGAGCACAATAAATATTGTTGTTGTTACCTCAAGATCAGTGTTTCATTTGCAAGTCCCATCATACTGGACCCAGCACAATTTTAGCTTCTCTAGGCTCTAGCCTAGTTTTAAATGACTTGTGGCTTCTCTTTCAAAAAAAAATAAATAAGGAAATATAGAATTAAATATAAATAAAAGTAAATGAAAGGCATAAAAAGGAAAGAGGGGTTACAGTTGTTCTGCATGCTTATCGGGAAACTCATTTTCTGTCTTTACGTATTTCATCATCATCATCATTATCATCTTCACGAATTAAACCAAAGGTGGTCTGTTCTGGTCTCAAATAGGCAAAGATTAGAGCTGGTCACTCCAGCGACTCCTCGGACGTCCCACACCTCTCCGTCCCCTCGCCTTATAGTTCCAGAGTTGTTCTGGTCTCTTTAGTCTGGTAAGACAGCCAGTTTATGGGAGAACACCCAGACACAAAATCGGGCTGGAGTTAAGCCTGAAGGTGGCAGCCCCACCCTGCGATATGCTAGTATTACCCTGCGATATGCTAGTAATATATCCTGGGGACATATTCACTACTAAATTGCTTCAAATAAGGACGTATTTCATCATTAACTTAAAAAATAACAAAAGTTCTTTCGCCAGCAGTGGTAATTATATATTTTCATTCTGTGTCGTTTAAAGACACTCTATTATTTTTCTTTTCAAATTGCCAAATTAGAGAATTGACAACCGAAATTTTCATAAATCAAGGAGTAAGACAAGGATGCAGTTTGTAAACTCTGATTAGTGTGCGTACAGATGATCTCACTAGAAAATGGGGAAAAATAAAAATGAACTCAGGTATAGAGATCAGTCGCAATACATACCTAAATGCAGGGGAGATAGGATACGAAATAAAACCATTAGACATTCAATCGGTTGCACTGCAAGGAGAAAAGTATAAAGAAAGATGGAAAGAACGTGTGATCAAGATCCAAAAAGATAGGATTCCAAAGCAGGGCTTGAATTACCACCCGATACGTAGAAGCGTGGAAAGACCGAGGATTAGATGGTGTAAAGAAGAAGAAGAAGAAGAAGAAGAAGAAGAAGAAGAAGAAGAAGAAGAAGGAGGAGGAGGAGGAGGAGGAGGAGGAGGAGGAGGAGGAGGAGGAGGAGGAGGAGGAGGAGGAGGAGGAAGAAACAAATAAAAAATACTACTTCTACTGGTGAGAAAGAGGAATGTACGTTTATCTTAAATTAGGCTAAAACGCTACATTTACTGCAGTAATTAATAATTAAATAAACATTGAGTCCTTGAATGAAATTAATCCGCCGGATATTATTGCAGTCGTGCACACAGGAAAACATAAAATTGCATGAGAAACAGAAGAGCATAATTACTTGTTTTAAAGTATTTATACACGTGTTATCGTAGTATGTTCACTTGAAACTGCATTCACAGTACGAATAAAACATATTAATTAAAACCTTTATTATATAGAGCTGATTACATAGTGCTTACAATAACAACTAATTCTCTCTCTCTCTCTCTCTCTCTCTCTCTCTCTCTCTCTCTCTCTCTCTCTCTCTCAATCTTTCCTTCCCAGGTCCATTCTGTCTACACTCATTCTCACTCTCTCCCCGTCATTTTCTTTCCATTATACAGTTAAAACTTATACAAGAGACAAATATTCAAGCTACACTACAGAAACGCTGGTGCTCAAATTTGCCAGAAAATGGGTTTTCCGCAGTTACCTAGTAGTTATTCTTCCCACATTATTGTTAGCACGACAATGCACACTCGTGTAATTGTTGATGTAGTCATCAGCTGTACCCACCACCCCGACCAACTAACTATATTTCCTAATCTGGCGATCGTAAGAATGTTACCAACAACAAGCGACGACTTCTTCTTCTTCTTAACCAACAAGGATTAGGCCTTGGACCTGTTCCGGCTTCATAGGATTTATACCCATCTTTTCTTGGGTCTCCCTACGTTTCTTCTGCCAGCTGGTTTGTATCTACTTGCTGCTTTTGGTAGTCTTTGATCAGTTGTACGCTCCAGATGGTCCTTCCAATTTCAACAAGATGACACGGAGGATAATTTATCCATGTTTATCAACCTCACCTTCGTTTATATCTGCATTTATGTTATCTTTCTCCTATGTTACAGGTCCACACACACAAAAAAGCACAACATAGTTATATACACTGTAGTAACTATTCCATGGTAATAGTAGTAGTTACAGAAATACTGATAGTAAGGTTGATAATGATAATTGTGAGCTCGGCAGCTCTATGTGACAGACGATTTTGGATTTGCGCGTATGTTAATAGATTTTCCCTCACAGACTTTCGTGATCAGAACTTTTAATAACAGCATTTACTTGGGTTGACAAGCACGTTTCTTTGGTATCGCTGTGAACGCAGTTCTGCCACTGGGAACTATTCTCAATTTTGTCACCGAGGATGCCACATCGGAGTATGGGCGAAACGTTCGGTATTCACAACGATACCAACAAAACGTAGTTGCAAACCGAAATAAGTGTTGTTGTATGTCATTACACTCTGCTCCGCAACATCGGGGGTCAATTGTGAACCACAATTGTATAAACGAGGGCTATTCTAAAATTAACCTCCGCTTGGCTGGTATACATAAACTGGTTGTCGAATGAACACAGCATATGCGGAGTAGCATCAGCATACTTTTGCATTGTTACACACAAATTCGTGGTCCAATTTGGGTACACTCGGTACTGTGCTCCGAACTGCTGGACGTCGTCGGATGACGAGGCTCTCGATCGATGGAAAGTTGTAAATGAAATTCTCCGGTGCTGCCGGGGTCGTGCCTTAATGTGGATGGCACATGCCCCGGTCAAACCATGTTAGATCAAAAGTCATTCCGTTGTGCCGAGTCATCAATATGACAATCAGGAGGTCGACTCCGATGGCCGTGGAACCGCCGGTATGGACCAGACTTCGCGTACTTGAACGGCTCTAACTCAGACGTTCTCAAACTATGGTGCCGGACCCCCTACTGGGTCCTGAGGGGATGTTTGGTGGGTCACGAATTCATGCTCGAGAATTAATTTACTGTGCCTTAAAAACGTGTAACATTTAGAATTCAAGAGAACGAAGTATGTATAATTTGTTCAAGCGTAAAAAAATGTTTAAGGTGCCACATGTTAGCAAAAATATAATTAAAAAACTGGTGCACTCCCCTACAAGTAATTCTGTAGATGTCCGTGCTTTATGAGTCTCATGAAATGTAATATTCTTCAAGGTGGGTCCCGGAGTTATGAACTGGGTGCACATCCGTACAAGTAATTCTGTCGGCGCTCATGCTTAAGAGACTAATGAAATGTAATATACATGAAGGTGGGTCCTGTATTTAAAAACGCTGAGAACCATTGCTCTAACTTACGAAAAGTTTAAAGACGGGGATAGCGGACGATCGAGCGTGCGATTGGTTGTAGGTCGAATCGAGATCGGTACAGTGCCGAACCGAGTCTGGAAAGGAGCTGAAGGTCTGGCTGGTTATACAGAGCTTTGACATGATTGAAGAGATCATTAATAGCGTCAACTCTTGGCTGTAGCGGGTTTCAACGACACCGCCGTTCTACAAAAGCCGGTGCAACGATTTAATAAATGTCTGTATGTGGATGCTGATTATGTGCAAATGCTATAAACATACGTATGTAACTTTTTTCACCATCATCATCATCATCATCACCACTCCAAGGATTTGACCCTAGAATTGTTCCGGAATCCATCTCCTCCTCGGTCTACCGACATATCTCTTTCCAGTAGGATGATAACCCAAGGCAGCCACGGGTAGACGGATATCAGCCATGCGATTCAAGTGTTCACACCATCTTATTCTATGGTCTTCAATGTTCTGGTGGAACGATACAACGATTAATTCGCGTCTAATATCCTCGTTCTTTTTCCGGTCCAGGAGAGAACAATCTTGCTTCCCTCTTAGAAATTTCATTTCAGCTGCCTGGACCCTCTTTTTGTATATATAATAAAATATTTTCCTACACTTTAATTTTTCTATACCTGCCAATCGGACGTTAATTTTAGAATAGCCCTTGTACATGCTTTTGCTGGGACTCGAGCAATGTTAAGTGATTCGGAAGCCTTTCTAAGAATACCTAAGATAAGCAAATCGGATTTTGAATCACCCTAAATCAGCTAATATGTCATGCTTGTCATGCTATATTGTGTGTGTGTGTGTGTGTGTGTGAGAGAGAGAGAGAGAGAGAGAGAGATAGAGAGAGAGAGAGAGAGAGAGAGAGAGAGAGAGAGAGAGAGAGAGAGAGTTTATTGGTGATTTCGGATCTCGAAAGTCACTATAAAAAGACACGAAAAAATATATGATGAAACATAGGCTACGTGTACGCACGCGCACGCGCGCGCACACACACAGTTGTTGAATAAGATTTGTTTCTAAACAAACAAACGAACGAGAAAAGAGAAATACTAAAATAAAAATGTTGACTCAGACACATATTCTACATATAACGCAGGCGGTTACTGTTAAACCAGTTATTGGATTTGTCATTCAGTACTACCAGAGGTCGCGCAAAAAAATGACAACTCTAGTTTGCCAATTCCCAGAATCAGCTTGTGTTCACTTTTCGCCCGCTCCCTTGATTCGGTAAACTCTATTGAGACCTTTTTGCTTGTGTTCCCCTCTGCACACGTATGTAGTTTGTTTTACACACAACACGGCAATTCGCCGTCAACAACCGATGAAAGTACAGTACACACTGGGTACCGAAACGTTCGGGGCCAAGTAAACTGTATAAATTGTATATTGTACGCATTTTTTCAGTTTCTCAACTCCTCATAATACGGATACATTCGCCGGACATCAACGAGAGTACCATTATTGAGATATTCGTAGAAGGCACTAGAAATATTATTGACAGCAACAAAAACTAAGTATAGTAAAACATCTTTAGAAAATATTTATTCCGCCCAAAACCCACATAATCCGCTTTTTATTCGTAAAAGTCTTCAATTTATTTTCAGTGTGGGAAACGAATAGGTCTATTCAGTGGCGTAACAACCGGGCCGCAGAGTCTGCAATCTGGGGGGCCCGCGCAAACTTTTAACGGGTCCCACTGCAGTTAACAAAATTATAAATCCTCTTAGTCTTTGTGGCAGAAATTGAATTGTATTTTCCTATTTGTATGAAGGTGGTTTATAGAGATTACAAAACTCAGAACCTGTTTCTGCGAAATCGATTGCATGGCGGTCTACCTAGAATACGCAATCGTTATAAAAAAGAGACTCGATTATAATAGTTTTTATTTTTACACTTAGTAAAAATAAAACTATTTCCATATCGTATGGAAGTGAGGTTTAAAGTTATCTGTATTTTAGGCGTTTCATAAAATTTAATTAGAATTATAATGGATTTACCTTTTTCTTATTTTAATCGTAATAGATGCATAAAATGTTAATTTAGGATGGCCATAATCTTCGTGGCAATATTTGCGACCGCATGTGAACACACCGGTTGCTAAATAACGTACCGTACAAGTTTATTATCTACCCGCTACATTGTTCCACGCATCGACCGGTTGGAGAAATTTTTTTATCGCTAGATTGATTTCCTTTTACCCTGTGTATAAATAAATAATGTTCTAGATTGGCTACAGCAGCAGCGGTAGTAGGTGTTGTTATTTGTGGTCGCCTAAAATGACAATGAAATGAACAAGCGCACCCAACTGCCCACACACTCGGGGCTTACTGATGAACAGAATCCTTCTCCTATTTCGTACAACAGAAGGGTCAGCTCCATGTAAACGTATTCCAGGTTACTATATACTGAAAGTTTTTTTATTATTACGTGCTTAAGGCTTTCACAGTCCGCTGAGTATTTATCTCATATTGATCTGTATTTCAGGGTTCCATTCCCGGCAGTGCCATAATAAAGTTCGTTTATTATCTACTAGATCTATGGTTTCCAACTTAAAAACGCCTGACAGCCACAATTAAACTCAGGAACTGATCGGCGGACGGTACCATAAGCCATAATTTTCCAATAAATAACATCAAGATAAAAAAGTTAGTATTTAATTATAAATACGTAAGTTAAAACAGGCAATTTACCCATATAACATATCTTACTGCATATCTTTAAGGGTACAGTGTTTATTAAGTCAGTACAATAATTAAGATGTAAGAAAGATATCAAACATTGTATACTAAATGTAAAACTGAGATCGATCTGGTGCAGCCAGTGAAGCAAGAATGTGCAAATCGAGCTGATCTGTTGGTAATCTCAATAGTGTAACACAGAAGAATCTGTGAGGCAACGTATGCTGTAGTTCTTGATTAACTTCATTGTGGAGAACACGCTGTCACAGATGTAGGCTATGTACTTCCAAACGTCGAAGTCATTTTCACAGATTCTGAAATCGTTTAACATGCAACTCTAAGAAATCTGCCCCCTTTACTTGCCTGATCTGAAGGAAGGGACCGGCTTGTAAATTACACAATTCTGGTTGAAAAATCTTGAAAACGTAACTTTGAATGACAGATGCGACTGACTACGAATCAAAGACGAAACATAGGACAGCGCGTCTGTTTTGTGTAGCCGATGACGGAAGGAAATAGACTGAGACTTGTAATATGATGAAAACAAAAGAGAACTATTGCAAATGCACTTTCCATTAAACACAGTGAAAACTTAGTGAATCAGTAAAACTGTTTTCATAGTTTTCACTGCAAAACCATTCTCAGGTTAATATTTTTACTTCCATGTTCCTTAAGGAAATGGAAGTATGGTGATGGTAAAAAAATCGTGTTCCAGATTATTGCAGATTCTGATTGTACTACACCCAAAACATGAAAAAAAGTCGTTTTTCGAAAAGTGTCTGTGTGTGTGTCTGTCAGCCTGTCTGTGTGTCTATAGATTTTTTTCTATGGCAAACGATAACAGCCGCAAATTCAAACAGAATCAAATAATATTTTGCATGCAGCTCTCATTTGTAGAGTACTCACGACGTATTGTTTTTGGTGAGGATCGGTTGAGGGAAAGGGGTAGTTTAGTGGCCACGTTTTTTTTATCAAGGATAATTTTGTTTGTTTGGCAAACTATAACAGCCGCAAATTGAAACAGAATCAAATAATGTTTCGCATACAGCTCTGATTTGTTGAGTTCTCAAGATATTTTGATTTTGGTAAAGATCGGTTAAGGGAAAGGGGTAGTTTACCAGCAACTTTTTATGTTTTAACAACCGTATTTTCTATGGCAAACGATAACAGCCTAAAATTCAAACATAATCAAATAATGTTTTTCATACTGCCCTGAATTGTAGAGTTCTCAAGACCTTGTGTTTTTGGTGAAGATCGGTTAAGGGAAAGGGGTAATTTACCGGCAACGTTTTATGTTTTAAAAGGGTATTTTTTATGGCAAACGATAAGAGCCGCAAATTCAAACAGAATCAAATACGTTTGTGCATACAGCCCTGATTTCCTGAGTACTATTTACTTATGGAAGCAAACAGAGTAATTATTAAACACGTTTTCCAAGGTCGCGGATGCATAAAAAGGTGTCGCGGATTGCCAGTTAGAAATCATTGAACTAGATCGATTGAGGCTTCTCTGGATGGTGGCGTTCATTTCATCTTTTCTGCCGATTCTTTTCTTTTTTCCTCGTTTCGTGTCCTTGCATATTTTTACTACTCTGTTCTCCTCATTTCTATCAATAGGCGAACTCCATTATTCTATTCTCCTTACTATCCACGTTTCAACGTTATAAGCAGCTTGGCATATTTGTCTGATATCCCCCGACCTCGCATGGTCTTGTCGTATATTTTTCTTTACACCCTTCACTATGTCTACTAATACGTCGCTCGTGACATTTATTTTTGCTCACTTTTCGTCTCTACAGTAAACGCTATCGTCATTTATCTTACTGTGGATTTGTATAGTCTACCTTTCGTACCTTTAATCTTAGACGTTTGTTGTGTGAAATTTAGTGTGTCAATTTGTCTGTCGATATTAGCAATTTGGTCTTCAGCCTCTTTCTTTTTCGGCTGCCCCGTTATTTGTCAACGTGACACACATGTATTTTGTTTTCAGAACTTGTTTTACTTGCGTCGTTACAAACCTGTAGGACGCCCCATAGTGTGGGACTACCGTTCAAACGTCGGTGAAGCGAAACAAGTCCACTGACCTAAAATGAGAAGAAACGCGTTAATGATAAAACCGACGACGAAGAAGACGACTTGTTCTACTATCGCGATTATTGTTCATTGTCATTAATTCGATCGTGAACTTACATATTTCTCAGTCGGCAAGTGAAGGTTGAAATTTCTGTATGGTATATTGAACCGATGTTGGGGTCTCTGAATGTTATCTTCATTGTTTATATTGAGACTCTATCGTCCGCGTACATTGTACATCGGTCTTGTGACCTCCAAAAACGCTTCTTAATATCTAAGTCCGTAACCGTGGAGTCCGTAACAAGATTCGCAATACAAGGCTCGGGGAATTGTCTTCTCTTGTGGCGTTTCTAATGGGAATAGAAGCGGAATATTACTGATATACATTGAGTGTCTAGTGCGTGTGTGACAAAATACAAAACTACCTATGAATTAAGTTGCATAGAAAGATTATTAAAAGCTCAACGAATACAACGGCTAGGTCTCATAGGAACGGATGGGTGATCAGCGTATGCCAAAAAAAATCTTGAGGGCGCAAGTCTATAAAAGTAGAAAGGGGTCAGTCTTAGGATAAGATGGTTGGACGATGTGACGGAAGATCTAAGAAGAATGGATATGAAGAGTAACGCTGAGATGGCAATGGATAGGGGAAGGGCAATGCTGAGATGACAATGGAGAAAATTGGTGTAGGAAGCCAGGGCTCACGTTGGGCTGTAGTGCTAAATAAAACGATTAAGTTCCAATTTTTTTTTTTATTTTTAGTCTGCTGATAAATAGTTTGTGGTTGCAAGACCTTCCGTCCACTTTTCAACCCTTGTTGTCCATTTCTCCACTCCGTTGTTTTGTTTAATTGTTGTGAAAGTATTCTTGTTGTCTTCATAATTTTACTAAGCACATGACTTTTATGCCTCTACAGTTATCCAGACGTTTTAAAAGGTTCTCTATCACCTCTTTAAAACAAGACTATTAATATAATAGATGGTTTTGCACCACTTTGTGAAATTTGATATATAAATACTTTCGTTATAAGTGGAAGGCTGTAAATATATTCAGCAAATTCGTAAGCATTACGTTATTCATAGTGTTCCAATATAATGATGATAATCGAGTTCAGACATTCAATATGATTGTCAATAATGATGAATTTTCTCTGGGATAATACTTTACAATGAGATGTTTACAATTACATAATTTATACGCACAGTCATGTATTTTAACTGATTGTATAATAAGAAGGGCAAATAAAACTTATAAAATGTAGTTGTTTAATAAAATTTGTCATCGATATACAGTCACAAATTCCGAACTATCAGTTTGATATTGACCTTTAACACCGTCGGGCCCTACCATGGTTATTAAAAATGTTTTTCACTTACATCCGACATCCTTCTGTAATCGTGTTTCCAGTGAATAAATACCATTATATTTGTTACATCTGTTCGAAAATATTTGAAACTTTATTAACTTTGTAGCCTCATTAAAACTTTTCTCATTACTCACTATTCTAAAAAAATTCTAATTAACTCGCTACTTCTTATTTGGCTCTGAATAACTTGTGTTGTAGAGGCAACAACTAATTTTTATTTTTTTAAATGACGTGTGCCACTGTGGTAAATTATGAAATTTGTTCTTAACAACAGACAAGAATAAAATTCATGTTTACTGTCTTTTTTGTCCATAATCGGCTCCTAAACTGAATTAGAAGGAAGTCATTCGTTCAGATGTGATTAATTCTTAATGTGTAACCGTGATTAAGAATGCATTCCTATGAGGAGATAGGGGCAAGGAAACTTTCCCATTCCAAAATCGTAAGAAAACATTCTCGATATCGCTAATAAGAGAAAATTATTTCAACTTTCCCTGACGTGCTAAGTTTTGCTTTTAAACTCTTCGATAAAGCCGTTTACGAATAACCAGTTCTGTATTTCAGACTTCTGTAAGAAGAAACCTTTTTTTAGAAAAAAAAGATACCGTACATTTTTTATTTTCCCTTTATTTGTAATATGGGCACGTTTATATGTGATTAACTGGGAAAGCAGTTTGTAGTTTCCTTCCTCTCCAAAATTACGATAATAGTAAAATACGATAATCCTCTTGCAATACTAAGCTTGTGAATATATACAATGTAGTAAACATTTCGGATTGCCCAATACAGACATACCTAAGAGACGTTTAATGATCAAGGTCAAGAAAAAAATTATGTAAAATGTGACTAAAATACTGAAGAAATGATATTTATTTAATTAAATTTAAAGTAAAACCACTATATAAGAATATACTTAACCACTTAATTTACAATATTTAATTTAGAAAATACATTATGGTGTACCAGTTGTGACGTATGGTGCGGATACCTGGACACTACATAATTTAAGAATCTTTGAAAGAAAAGTTCTTAGAAAAATCTTTGGACCAGTGAAGGAATGTGAAGAATGGCGCATACGGAACAATAGGGAATTTGAGGTATTGGTAGATGGCGATATCATACTGAGTTTCATCAAGTCCATACGAATCAGTTGGTTGGGACATGTGATGGGTATGGAGGACAACAGAATGGCCAAAGCAATTCTTAGGGGGACAATAGATGGGTAAACAAGGAAAGGAAGATCTAGAAGAAGGTGGCTACAGGACGCAGAAGATTAACTAAGGAGGATTGGTATCGGGGATTGGAGGACCGAGGTGTTTGAATGCGACTAGTCGGGGAGATCAAGGTTCATCGTATGCTGTAGTGCCAGAGGAACTGAACTGAACATTATGTTATGGACGTCATAAAACAAAAAGCATAAAAGAACACGAAACATTGGAAAACTATCCGAGACCCCACTATTGGAACAGACCAATGTAACGAGGCTGAAAAGATGCTGGTCAGCAGACCTGTTACATTGCTAATAAGCTCTGTGTTTGGAAGCGGCCTTATCGTGACACAACAGAGCGTCACAGCTCTTAAGCCAGAATATTAGCTCATAAGATACACTGTTTTATGGTCACTGATAAATAAATATGATAACAATTAATCCTGTTCACTCGTTCTAAATTTTATAGGTAAAAATAAAATTATATTTTATCTCCGCCTTCAAATTCCGTATATCGTCAAACGAAAGTCCTTTTGAACGTCCTGTTTAACTTCGCACTTTCGTATCAAAAAGTGGTTATGTTGGACTGACGAACTTCGGATTAACGCATGTGTGTTGTATTAATGTAACAGCAAACTGATCCTACCGCCCCTTGGTGTAACATTAAATTTTTTTCTAATTAAAACATATTTAATATTAACAAATACAGAAAATAATAGTTTGCGTGTGGCGGGGAGTAATTTATGACTAAATGGCGAATATATTATCATTCTCGGAATTTAAAACTACAACTAAATTACGGCAGTTGGCTTTGTGTGTGTGTGTTTGAGTGAGGGTCGCATAAAATTTATCATTGCTTTCATGAACAGTGTCGCTGATTATTAAATAACTAACTAGAACATATCAAATATTCAGCGTGTCTGCTGTACCGTGTAATTTATTATTTATCGCTGATACTCGTTTCGTCTCGTTAAAGTAATGTCGTCAGAATATTAACGTAGTAGCGTTAATGTGCATACGTGATGTGATTAACATACGTGTAACTACCTGTCCAAAGTGCTAATAAACTAAACTAAATAACTAGATCTACAACTGATTATATCACTCGAGGTAACGTGCGCGCTAGCGGGATTTCACACACACACACATTTATTTTTAATATATAGGTACATACTAATAATGTACAATAATACATGTCTTGTTCATTTAAATTTACCGACGTTTCTATTTATTGGAGGCCACAGTATTTTTGATGTTGTCCTGTTTTTTTTGGTGAAATTTGAGAAGCAAAACTCCCAATTTCCGATGTTTGTAATAAACGTTCATTTCAAGTAAGTACCGTGGTTTAGTAGCCTATTAGGTATCCCACCAGGTTCCAATCTAAAGATCCCTCGTTTGGTTTTAATTCATAGGTACGTTTTCCGGCTGCCAGGTTGAGTCATCTTGCGGAAACGTGTACCTGGAACAACCTGGGGTAAAAGTGGGAGGCCGACGCGTAATGCTGGCTACACTACCTTCCTAGTTCGCCGAACGATTCACGTAAGGCGGCTAACTCTAAACTACATCGGAGGTTCAAAAGAGAGTCAGCAATTTTATTCTGTCGTTATTAGATGTAAGCTGGAAAGCAAAACTTTACGATTTACCGTTTTCTTAAATATTTTTACCAGTAAGCGCGCGCGCGCGCACACACACACACGCACGCACACACACGCACACGCACACACACGCACACAAAATAACAGAATAATTAAAAATGGAGAAGGCAATTTATTTACCATTTTTTAAATTTATTTTACAAAGTTTGAATAAATAATAACTTAAATTCACATTCAAATTTTAATATTCCAATGAGTAAACATTAGTTGTTACAAGAACATACTTTTATTTAATATTTCATCAGTCTTTGACATCTTTTGTTTTTACTTCATCTTCAGACGTAAAACATCATTTTTTTATGTTTTACACCTGAAAATAGACGCTGTCGAAGAACTATAATGGAATATTAAATAGAAGTACAATTCTTCAAAAAACATTATTTATCAATTCCAATATTAATATAAAAGAAGACTAAAATAAGTTATTTTCAAAATAATTTTTATATTTACGTTACATTAAATTTTGTATAAATAAATTATACATTTGTAGCCTACATAATTTGTACTAATAAAATAATAACAGCAACAACAACTACAACAATAAGAAGAAGAAGAAGAATACATTGTGTTATAATAATATTATTATTAATAATACTAATATTATAATAATAGTAATAATAATAATAATTATTATTATTAAAATAGCTGAATATATAAACCAAATAATGGAACATTCCACTAGTCGAATTAATTTTATATTCAAATACAATTAGTGATTTTTATTTTATTGACTATCTTTTAATTCTGTAAAACGTGCGACAGAATACTTAAAATCTAATAATTTCATGTGAACTTGAGTGACGTGAGACCCATCAACCAGTAGCTCTGAAGTTTTTCGAGGCCCACACGAGACTCATACTCATACACGGGATTCATATTTGTTCACAATTAAAAAATAAAAGATAAATAAATAATGCACAGAGTTCGTAAACGAATAATAAGTAACAATTAACTTTTCAAAATTTATTTGAATAATATAAGTGAAACCGATTAAATATGATATTTAGTAACAAGGAAAATTATTGTTATTACCACACGGAGTCCTTAACCTTTACAGCTTGCGACCGTCTAAAATAGCTTGATCGAAGATCTACCGCATTTTGTAACGGACGTTGATAGCCTGTACCTTTAGTACCACCAAACAATAATATTTTTATTTTAAATTGTTTTATACATTACAGTTTATCGCACAGTACGACTATAATGCACGTTTGATGTAAAATATTATGAACTTTGCTTTAAAAATTGCTTAAAACTTTGCATAAGCTTCATATGCTTCAATTTTTTAACACACAATGATGGACTTAGGATGTTATGCCGATCGGCCGGTCGATCTACATGTTGAGTCTTGTAGTAATCATACGAGAACGAAACATAATTACCATCAACATCACCACCAGATCACCATGAAATTTCAACTAGAACCAAAAAAAGAGATAAAATTAATACGCTAAAATCTGTGAAACCATTTACATTCCAGCAATAAAGAACTGACACCAGGTTTAGCGCCTGAATTAACCTTACTAGGTTTATTAACTAGTTAACCTCACCAGGGTAGCGCCTGGATATTAATATAGATATCTCGGGCTCACAACGACACAGCCTCTGTAGTACCTTTGGGGGGGGGGGTAATAATAGGCGGCTGAAGCGTAGTGCTGGCCATACTGCCTTCCTTGTATACCGAACGGCTCACATAAGGTCTTATCCTACTTTACTCCTAAACTACTTCGGTGGAAAAACGAACCATTTTTCTTCTTCTTCTTCTTCTTCGTATTATTATTACTTTAGTATTCTTGTTATTGTTATTATTTTTATTATTAATAATACTATTGTTGTTATTACTACTATTGTTATTATTAATATTGTTAACCATGAAGCCAGAAAACTCACTCTCCACTCCGGCACGGGCAAGATCGATGGAAAAGGGAGGACAGCGGAAGATGAACCGCAAGGTTGATACCGAAAGTGAACGCGGTGAGGTTAACCAACTGCAAATCCCAGTGTGCCAATTAGATGAACAAAAAAAATGTTTTAACATACCTATGCTTCATTGAAAATACACGTTAGTATCTACAAAATTTCATCGTACATACAGAAAGTAAATAAAATAAAATAAAAACACCGTATTTAAATTTTTCGAAAAAAGGCACCAGATTCGCGGTTCGCCTCTGTGAAACAATTCTTTTTTTTTTAAAAGACCTTTCGCGGTCAGTATTTTTGGCAGTGTTCAGCGACCCCCTTTATAACGGTGTGACACGATTGGCTCCTTTGCGAACCGCAGCAAGCAGTGGCATTGTCGTGACAATAATCAGCATCATAATCACACATTGTCGATAACAATTAAATAAAGGAACTCACCAAAGCGGCCAGCCGACAGAGTACATTGCGCGTCGTCCACCCTCCACCGTTGTTGCTACGTCTGCGGCTTCTTCTGCTTCTTCACCGGCGGCGGTGATCTTCAGTTTCTTCGCTGCTCCACGCATTCACATTTTTCTCGAAGATTGACACACATCACTAACACTTCGGCGCATACCCTCGCCCGATCACTAATATTATTATTTCTATTTTATTATTTATTTATTTTTAATTCTGCTTGATAATATCTCACACGATCCGTTGCGTTGTTGACAACAGTTACGGAATCGTCATCACAATTTACACATTGATACACCACAATCGGTTTAGATCAACGTAAGTCGGTCTAAATTCGCCGACGTACTGTAGCAAAAATACCTTTCCTTCTTTCCGGTTGGTATTCGTAGCCGGTTTTAGCCTGCCACTTAATTGGAACAACGCGCAGAATCCATGTGCATATGATTCATCAAAGTGGCATTCCAACTGACGAACATTTGTAACATATTCCGGGTACACATGACTGAAAAACAAAAAACAGAATCAACTCGTGTCCAGCTAAGTGAGGAAAATGAAGGGGAGAAACGTCTAAACACAAAAAACAAAAATACAGTAATAAAAAAAGGTAATTACAGGAAGAAAATAAAGCTTAATTTTGTTGCGTTGATAAGAACTTCCGCACGTGTATGATAATGGATGTGCAGTACACACACACACACACACACACACACACACACACACACACACACACACACACACACACACACACACACACACACACACACACACACACAGATGTAGGGGCCTATTTGTTATCAAATAATTTATATCTGACAATGATGGTAACAAACCATCGCGGTGAGTACACATTTTTTTAGCATATAAGTAAATAATATTTTAGTTATTTGTTAACGACATTTATATAAATATACCGATTCTAGATAAGGGAATATTCGCGCGTGCGAACACGAAAACGCTCGAGCGCGCATCTATATATATATATATATATATATATATATATATATATATATATATAGAGAGAGAGAGAGAGAGAGAGAGAGAGAGAGAAAGAGAGAGAGAGTCCCTTGTAAATTTTCTTTGTAGCAACTTCTCAGTTTCTAGTAGGAATTATTTATAGTAGTTTATAATAATAACATAATTTTCCACAGTTCTGGAATTGTTCTGTTAAGGAATTCTACTATTATTATAATTAAAAATATGGTACCAAAAATATTAGCAAATGTGTATGTGTACGTAGTAATGAAACAGAAGAGAATACACTCCCCGAAGTAATTATTATTCGATGATATAATGTATAACATGTAAATACGGCAAGAAACGTCAAGAGTTGCAAATACAAAATGGTATACCGACAAAATTATAGAATATATATTTATTTATTTCCGTGGTCGTTTATATTAATTTATCTATACTATTCAACTGCGCGCGTAAATGTCTATGAGTGTTTTATACTTCGTGCATTTTTATTTTCGCTTAGGTAACATTACAATCACGTATCTGCTAACAGCATCATAAACATATTGTATTTCTTTTATCTATATATAGGAAATGAATATATGGATAGAATTGTATTCATATGAATAAAAAATATTACAGTCGAAATATTTATTACTTTTGCAATTTATAGTAATGAAGACAAGTTTCCTTAATTTTATAAAATTATTTGACACCCTAAGTCTCATCACTCTCTCTCTCTCTCTCTCTCTCTCTCTCTCTCTCTCTGTTTCCTTCTGCCTGAGTCTAACACGGACCCATATACACGTGTACACATATATATTTGAAGTTCAGATTTTAATTTCTTATATATTTATTTATTTTACGTGCCATGGACAATTATTAATATTTCAAAATTTTTAGTTAATTAATAAACTTAATAAAGTAAGAAAGGCTTGAATGTCATAACCGTTAATGCTTTCACCAGTGACGACAATATAAATCCAATGTAACCTTAAAATCTGTAAACAAAACAAACGTTAATCGAAAACTTTAAAAACTGGGAGAAAAAAACAAAAATTTCGTATAAATGTCAAAAATTAAAACCAGGGTTTTGCTTTTATTATCTTTTTGCAGTTACGTACAACTAATTTAAAATACCTTTTGAATTATTTTAATGGATAAACGTTGTTGTAACGGAAAACTTTTACGTAAATAAACACGAAATCGCCGAGGCAGCGGCAGCGACGCGAGCGACGCAACGCAACGGAACCAAACACACGACACGGGAGACGGCGGTCGACTGACTCGCGCGTTTGCCGACAATGATTTGGTTCGATAGTGTACAGCGCCATCTGTTCACTCGGTCTTGCAACAACTAACGTGATTTTTTTTACTGTATAGTGTATGTTAAGTAGCGTTTTGCGTGTGTTTGTGTATTAAGCGGACTTTTAATCTCGTCTGACTATCATTTAAATTCGCGTTTTGTGGAATATGAACAGAAGTGAAAAGGTAATGTATGGTTGAGTAATAATATCTTAAAATTAATAATAATAAATAATTTATATTAATTATGCTTACAGAGGACTTAGATCACAAGTTATGGTGCTTGGTTTATAATACAGAAATACCTGTTCGATCTCCGACAGCTACACAAAGGAAATATACATTTTCAAACCCTACTCAGTCTCTAGAGACAATTACCGATGGTAAAGATGTTGAATATTAACGTCTCAATAATGTATTACTTCTCATATACAATTGTGAAAGTATAAAAAAGAGTTTATTTTTATTATGATTAAACGAAATTTTGTCTGCATTCGAACAAAATTAATAAAATTAATTTATAAGATGTATCACTATAAAAAATTAAATAAATTAATGAGAAAAAATTAATCCGTATGATCGATTTGCTTGAATATAACATTCAGAAAATGTCATTGGTACGTGATAGCACTGTGTAGTTAGGTAAGGCATTTCATGTGGCTACTTACTACCTTATGGTACAGCGACCAGTGACCAACAACATTTTGTTTAGGAATACGTTTTTTCTATACTAAAAATAGGCCTACATCATGAATTAAAAAAGATCATTGGGAAAACAGGAAGATTACATACGCGTAGAAAGCATGGCTACCAAAAGACTGGATAAACAAGCTCTCGAATACAAAACAAAAGAAAGGACTGCAAAACGACCAAAGAAAATATGGTCAGCTATTTGTTCAAGTAGCGAAGACGATCAGAGTAAAAAAAATTCTAATTTTTGTCAGTATGTGTTCTAGGGAAACTGATGAAAGCAGTTGACCATCTAAACAGCTTGAAAAGAATGTTAAGTAAATTCGGTTGTTACAAATATTTAACTTTCAATTCGTACGTTTAGACTGTCCAGCTTTGGCAAATACTGAAGTCTTTATTTTGTAACGCGGTAAAGGTATCCCTCATCACATATGACTTGGATCTTACACCACCAAGGTAGACACAGAGAGAGGGGGAGGTAAGTAAGAAGCGTGAGAGGGAGAAGAGATTAAAGAGAAAGATTAGGGGATGGAGTGGATAATGAATAGAAAGATAGATGAATGCAATAGTGAAGAGAAGGGGAGATAGAAAGACGGACAAACAGGGAGAAAAGCGACAGGCACAATGATAAACAGGCTAGGAAAACGAACTTATAAAGAGATCGGCAGACAAAAAAACAGACATAAAACAGATAAAGACAGACATATAGAGCGATAGAGAAACAACGAGCAGGTAAGTGTCGTATAGTCACAGATAAACGGATAGATAAATTGGATAGACAGCCGTGTAAGCAGATAGATACACATAAGGATAGACATACCGATAGTTAGATGAATAGGACAGACAGCTATATAATCTGAAAGAGAGATGACCTGGCAGACAGATAGGCCGGTAAGCAGATAGATAGATACATAGATAGACAGTTCTACAGTTAGGTAAACAGGCAGACATGAGTAGTTGGATAGACTGAAAGAGAGACAAACTGGTATACAGTTTGAAAAAAAATAAAATAAAGATAAAATTATCTACAAATAAACAGGTAGAAACATGATATAAGATAGACGGACCGACTGATATACTGATAAAAATAAATAGATAGATATGTGGGTGTACAGGATAGAAAGATAAATAAACAAATAGGTAATAGACAGACATGGGAAGAATAAGAAAAAGAAGAAAAGAATTGGTTTTATTTTGACATTTCTTTCTGAAGCTTTCCTATTTCTCCTTTTTTTAGTTTCCACTATATACCTGTTTACGTATCTTTATTTTGCCATTCTTTGTACACGAGTGTTACAAAAAGATAAATGCCCAGGTTAAATTTATCTTATTTATACATTCGGAAGTGATTCAGTCCATACAATCTTAAACTATACTATTTTAAATTATTGAACTAGTATTACCTTTATATTATTGAATTTACTTAGGAATTATATAATAGTAATAATGATAATAAGTTATCCGGATAGGCGGATAAGTATAGAGACAAGTAGACAGATAAACGGACAGACCTATAGATAGGTGAACAGCTAGTAAGATATAATAAGAAAATCGAATTCACGAATAGAAAGACAGACAGCTACATAAACAGACCACACAAAATTTCATTAAATTCTATGAATGTACGGATCTTCCATATCTTAAGTAATAATAAATAAAGATATTTAATTATAAACTAAGATCAAGAGAGAACACTTTTATTATAAAAGTTAAAAAAATATATTATGTTTATTACGATAAACAGATACCTTAAAGAGGTTGGTGTAGAGATACATTTAAGTTCTTCTTTATCGTATTTCAGGAACAATAACTGTTACACTTATAAACCAATTTTTGTTGTATCTTACAGTTGTATATGACCTTCTATTCTTAACGTTCCCATAGCTGACAGAAATAGTTGACGAAAAAATATTACACTTCGTTTCTTAAGAATATAAACTACGTCTAAGCAAATAGAAGTAAACTAATTTTAATGTGTATCAGTTTTCTGTATACCTGTCTGTCTGTCTACAAGTCTGCGTTACAGTGTATCTACGTGCCTAATCTCTCTTTCAGTTCAACTGTCTACTTGTCCGTATATCTATCTGCCTATCTGCACATAGATAGGTAAAGCAAACTATTCAAACTATAGTTACTCCTTTTTTACTTCCATGTTCCGTAAGGAAATGGAAGTACGGTGATCGCGAAAAAAATCGTGTTCGAGATAAGGGGTGATTCTGATTGTACTACCATCAAAACATGAAGAAAAGTTATTTTCCGAAAAGTGTCTCCGTGTGTGTCTGTCTGTGTATCTATGTGTGGTTTCTTTGTATGGCGAACGATAACTGGCGCAAATTCAAACAGAATCAAATAATATTTTGCATATGTACCCGAGTTGAAAAGGACTCAAGGTCTAGTGATTTTTGTGAAGCTCGGTTAAGGGGAAGGGGTAGTTTACCAGCAACGTTTTACGTTTAACAAGAGTAAAGTACTTTATTTTGATAAATAAAGTATCCTGAAAAGAAGGTCATAATACTCCACTGTAGAAAGGTAGATGAAATATCTATAAATGAAAAGGGTAGTTGAAGGGGAGGAGGAAATTTTATGTAAATGAAAATAATAATTGAAGGGTAAGAGGGTAATTTTTACTTCCATGTTCCATAAGGAAATGGAAGTATGGTCATGGTGAAAAAAATCGTGTTCGAGATAACGGCAGATTCTGATTGTACTACCACCAAAACATTAAAAAAGTAATTTTTCGAAAAGTGTCTGTGTGTGTCTGTGTGTAGAATTTTTTCTGTGGCAAACGATAACAGCCGCAAATTCAAACAGAATCAAATAATTTTTTGCATACAGCTCTGAAATGTAGCATACGACTCAATGCCTATTGTTTTTGGTGAAGATCGGTTAAGGGGAAGGGGTAGTTTACCTGCAACGTTTTACATTTTAACAAGAGTAAAGTGCCCAATTTTAATAAATAAAGTATCCTGAAAAGAAGGTCATAATAATCCACTGTAGAAAGTTAGATGAAATATCTGTAAATGAAAGGGTATTTGAAGGGGGGATGGGGTAATTTTTATTATAAATTAAAATGGTAGTTGATGATGGAGGAGGTAAATTTTTATAGTTTTATATGTGTACTACGTTATTGACAACAAAGAAGTAGTTTCTATGGAAACATTTCATTTCACTTTAACAAAATTCTATATTTTTCATTTTAATTTAAATCACGTATAAGTGAAAATATATCGTTCCTGGCAGGCAAGCATATCTCAATTATGTAATGTTTACTTTTCCAAAGTTTTATTATTGTGATTACCGCAATAAAAAGGCCGGCAGGACACACACACACACACACACACACACACACACACACACACACACACACACACACACACACACACACACACACACACACACACACACACACACACACACACACACAAGCATACAAAATTCTCGTTGTTTCTGGTCTCACTCATGTTTATTTTCTTATGTTTGCACGCTTTTTAAATGGAAAGTGCCGAAACCCACACCAACACAACGCGTACAAGCCGAAAAGATGGACATCGATTTCTTCCTGTGGATCGCTGGGCAGTATTGTTGTATTAAAGCAATTAATACAATCTGTGTACTTATTTCTATTATGATATGAGAATTATAAACTAATATGTGCATGTGTGTGTGTATGAAAAATACATAAATATTTTTCTCCTTTGGAAAATTGTTTGCACCCCTCCTTGAAAATATTTTGACCTCTTTGATGCCTAGTTATTTACTAGCCTGTGTGGAATACAGCGTTATGACATTGATCAGACTGATGGGTGTTAAACAGGAGACACAAACGTAAGGAAGAAATGTTTTGTTGAGAAATTTATAATTATAAGGGTGAACAGAATAGTCGTTCAGGAAATCAGACGACAAATGGAAAGAAAGAAATCAAAACTCGATTTTAAAAAAGAAAAATGACTAGTATAGTATTGACAGGAAAGACTTTGATAACACTATAGACATCCCTCGGCCCCTCGCAGCGAGAGTCCAATTTCATTACAGGAATCAGATCGCAGCTACCTTTAGCTAACTCTTCGTTGGACCTACAGACATTTTATCCAAAAGTACAGTCCTTCCTCACGAAGGTTGAGGATAGTTTTAATCCACCTGACATGGTGGTACCATTTTAGCTGGTACGTAATTTCTTCATAACTGAAGCATCTACTTATTTAATTAATATTTAAATGATTTTAAATATAAATTTTAGGACATGGAATTCATGTTCTCCATACCGATTTTTTCTATGGCGAACGATAGCTGCCGTAAATACAAACAGAATCAAATAATGTTTTGCACACATCCCTGATTTGTAGAGTACTCAATGCCTATTGATTTTGGTGAAGATCGGTTAACGGGGTAGTTTACCGGCAACGTTTTATGTTTTAACAAGAGTAAAGTACTTGAAAATTCATTTAAATTTTTCAAACAATGGTAATTGTTAAAAATAAAATAATTTTCTTGCCAGCCAATAAAAACATATTTTTTTCATTTTAATTTAAATCTTATGTGAGTGAAAACGTATCGTTCCTGGCAGGCAAGCATATCTCAGTTATGTAATATTTACGTTTCCATTTAATTATTACACCCACCTGACATGGGGGTACCATTTTAGCTGATACGTCATTTCTTCAGAACTCAATCATCCACTTAGTTAATATTTAAATGATTTTAAATATAAATTTTAGGACATGGAATTCATGTATGGTTCTCCATACCGATTTTTACTTCCATATTCCTTAAGGAAATGGAAGTATGGTGATGGCAAAAAAAATCATGTTCGAGATTATTGCAGATTCTGATTGTACTACACTCAAAACATGAAAAAAAGTCGTTTTCCGAAAAGTGTCTGTGTGTGTGTCTGTGTGTCTGTCTGTCTGTCTGTCTGTGTGTAGATTTTTTTTATGGCAAACGATAACTGCCGCAAATTCAAACAGAATCAAACAATTTCTTGCATACAGTCCTGATTTGTAGAGTACTCACGACCTATTGTTTTTTGGTGAAGATCGGTTCAGGGAAAGGGGTAGTTTACCGGCAACGGTTTTTTTTTAACAAGGGAAATTTTTTTTTTTGGCAAACGATAACAGCCGCAAATTCAAACAGAATCAAATAATGTTTTGCATACAGCCCTGATTTGTAGAGTACTCAAGACCTACTGTTTTTGGTAAAGATCGGTTAAGGGGAAGGGGTAGTTTACCTGCAACATTTTTTATCAAGCGTATTTTCTATGGCAAACGATAACTGCCGCAAATTCAAACAGAATCAAATAATTTTTTGCATACGTCAGTGAATTGTAGAGGACTCAAGGCCTTTTGATTTTGGTGAAGATCGGTTAAGGGGAAGGGGTAGTTTACCTGCAACCTTTTACGTTTTAGCAAGAGTAAAGTACTTGAAAATTCATTTAAACTTTTTCAAACAATGGTAATTGTTGAAAATAAAATAATTTTGTTGCCAGGCAATAAAATTATAATTTTTTCATTTTAATGTAAATCATGTATAAGAGAAAATATATCGTGCTTGGCAGACAAGCATATCTCAGTAATGTACTGTTTACATTTCCATTTTATTATTATGACTACCGCAATAAAAAGGCAGGGAACACACACACACACACACACACACACACACACACACACACACACACACACACACACACACACACACACACACACACACACACACACACACACACACACACACACACACACACACACACACACACACACACACACACACACACACACACACACACACACACACACACACACACACACACACACACACACACACACACACACACACACACACACACACACACAAACACACACACACACACACACACACACAATTCGCGTTATTTCTGGCCTCATTCATGTTAATTTTCTTACATTTGCACGCTTTTTAAATGGAAAGTGCTGAACCCATACCAACATAACGCGTGCAAGCCGAAAAAGTGTCCAGCGTGGATAGCGATTTGCTTCCTGTGGATCGCTGGGCAGTGTAACTGCACGTGTTTACAGAGGAACGATTCATAGACAGACTTTTCGTCTTTAGGGAATGAACCCTCTGCAAGATGCTGAGGGTCCATGAGTGACTTCGGAGCGCTCCTTCTTTTCCGCGTGTTTGTTCTGTGAAACGTACACTGTAGATTCGCAGCTTTATTCTAAGCAACGCTCAATAGGAAATGTTGAAAATTTTTGTCCACGGTGTACCCTCATACACACTAAACCTGCTCTGATGTTTTAATTACGGACATCATAATATTAAGACTTTGGAAACTTGAGCACTACTTAATGGAGATCAATCATTAACTTATACAAGCCATTAATTTTATGCATATTTTTTATATATATGTGTACAACGTTATCGCCAACAAAGAAGTAGTTTTTGTTAAAATTCCTTCCCGGGATATTTGGCCGTAGTCTAATGTTTTCTACAAAACCAGACGTTTCGGCAATGCCATCGACTTCCATCATCAGTGAAAATCGAGTGCGATAACGTGAGGTGGTATACGTTAGTGACCACAGTACTGTGGTTAAGGCTGAAGCAGTAAGTAGAAAAAAGTAGTTTCTATGGTAATATTTCATTTCGAAAATTATTTTAATTATAAATCTTAGAATATGGAAGTCATGTATGGTTCTCCATACCGATATTTTAAATGTGTACTACGTTATCGGTAACAAAGAAGTAGTTTCTATGGAAATATATCATTTCAATTTGTCAAACTTGTCAAATTTTTCAATTTGTATTTAAATTATTTTAAATATAAATCTTAGAACATGGAGGTCATGTATGATTCTCCATACCGATTTTTTACCTCTGACAGGATTCAGTCTCAATTTAGACCGGAGTCGTGAACTAGGCCTACGTCTATGTGTAATATAATGTTCATATCTTTCCTTATTAACACGCCAAAAATAGTCAAGTCCAATAATTATGTCCAATTACATATTTGATTACCAATTTGGTTAGTCCCCAGGCGACGTGTAGTAGTAATACGATTTCGAGAGGATGGAGAGGGAGTCCCGTCTGTGTCACGTTTGAATTTGGGACAACCCTCCTGCTCCGGTTACGTTGCCTAATACCGTCCCCCACAGACCCTATACTCTAGGGGAGATTCTCTTAACAAATACAGTAGTACTACACACTACCCCAATGGGAACGAACAGAAGCTGAAATAGGATTACGTTTCTATTCGAATATGTATACATTAATACATTAATACAAAACGCTACATTCTAACATTTGAAGAAAATACTTTCGTAAGTCTCTATTAAATAAAAAAAAATCTGCCGCTTTCACAGATAACTGAAATAACATAGTTTAAACTCCATGCTCTGTCATTTAAAAAAAATGCTTAATAGGTGAAAAATAATTGTAAATGAAACTAATTCACAAAATGTGACGTCAGGCCCCCCTGACGAAAGCAATTTTATATCGGCGAGCTGATCTATGGTTTTACTTATTCTGAGTATTTGTTCAATTCTGTGTCTCACGGTCCAGTCGAAGACTTTTATCCTGCTTTCTTCAGTGCCCCCTTCCTTCCGATTCCTGTACATCTGTTTGTTTTACGCTACATTATCAGTTGAAACGTACGGTATCACCTCACCTACCGATAACCTCTCACTGTATGTCCAAGATGTGGTAATTTTTGTCATTTATCAGTATGTGCCCAAGTTAAGACCGCTTCATCGGTTTGCACGACACTGTGCGCATTCTTCTGTGAATGCCTCCAAGCGATCAGTCATAGAGGTAAGGTAACCTCTATCTTTCGGCGTCGTCATTTCGATGCCATCCAATAGCACAGATCGCATGTAGCATCTATGTAGTAAACAGATTCTTTGACAGAGCTTTAAGATAATTTTATCATTACACGGAAATGTTCTCATTTTATAAAATTCTGCACGAGCTAATTTAAAACGGCACTTAATTTCTTTCTCTGGGCCAAGACATTCAGTGATCCTAAATATTTAAAGTGAGCGGCCCTTTCAATGTTTTCATCGTTTAATTGCCGATCTGTGCTTGGGTATGGGTAACGACTAAAGACCTTAACTTCTATTTTTCTAACCTTTATGTTATAATGACCACAAGTCTCGTTACTTGGTGAAAAATGTAAATGTTATTAGAAAAATGACTCCTATTATACCTGTTACACATAATAACATAGTTAAGCTTTTTTGGATGTGCGTCTTAGAACCTTAGGATTGCGCCAGAAAATTCAATATTTGTATTACTCATATATCTGAAATACATTTTTCTTAAATAAACTTTTGACATAGTTTATTTTTAAACTACGTTGTGCACTGACATCTTAGGACTGAAGAGGATTCAACCGTACTTCAATGAATAATAGACAGAGTATTGCTTGAAATGCAGTTCTTGCATCAGTTGATCATATGACCGCTACGAACCCATATCCTGTCAATTGCAGATATAGTCGAGAGTTTACTTTTAAGCTAAACGCCCCACTTGAAAATCGTGAATACAAATGCAGCATTAAACACCTGAATAGAAAATCTGGATGGATGATACCACAAAGAGTGGAGTAAGCAAAGACAAAAGGATAATGAGTCGATTTAAAAGACGCACAGAAACCGATATAATGAAACTTGTAACACCTGAGGACTATAAATGTAATTTTTAATCTAAAAGAGAAATTCATTGCGTGCGAAAGATATTTGTAAGGTACTATGAATCACTGAAACGGTAGTAACCCTTATATCCTAAGTGTCTGATGAATCGATGAAAGAGACGATGATGGTGGTGATGCTCCACCATCAAGTGATGGGATGTTGTGAAAAACTCAAGAAAAGCCATGCTGGATGTTTTAGACCTACACAGTGTCGACGCTTACACTGTCATTCTTGTTAAAAAATTCCAATAACAAACTACTCTCGTTAAAACGGAATTAAACTAATTTCTATAAAACATTTAGTGCCGTAAGCGGGATCTGTAAAGAAAATCGTATTCAGTATGTAAAATTGCCGTATGTAATATCAATTGGCTGAGAACAGAAGCAGCTCTAGGCTAGCTCTGCAATGAACGGGTATATGAGTTTATAGCGTTTACAAAATCAACTGATTCTCGGCCGAACTCAAAAACTGAACACGAACTGAAGATACAAGAACTCAGTTGCAAGAAACACTCTGTCTATTATTCATTGAGATGTTTCTGAAGCCTGTTCGATCCTAAGATCTCAGTCGAAAACACACTAACTTGATATTTCTATACCACATTTAAAGTGATTTTGAATTTGACATCTTAACTACGATTCGCCGACTTCAGTGTGTTGTGAAACATCTGTTATACAGAGTTAGTTCTGAAGTTACAACTAACAGAAAGTGAATGATACTTTATTGACGTTAATTTCGACTGCCATAATATCGTTTAAACAAATAAAATATAATGCGTGTATTCAGGTTCTCTTTCTGCGTCAATATCTCTTTAGTAATACCCTATATCAGCCAATCCTATAAATCGATCCAATCCTACTCATCTATTGTTTAAGTACCTACAACCCATTCTGTACATTTATGTAGAGTTCTCTCTTGGCCAACTCTTCCCCAGTTTACTACAATCCAGTACTTAAGCAGACCGTCATTCTATTTTGCAAAGGGCTGATGTCGTTGCTTCTTATATCTCTCTCACTCTAATTCATGATCATCTTCCATCTCGCTTAGCCAACTCTCCTGCCCAAAATGCGTGCAGTTTTCCCAGTTTTCTAGATGATACCATTGACTTTAATTTGGTCACACATCCATTTAGTGTTGCCCCTGTAGGTCTCAGATTTACGCATGAATACATTCTGGGGGAGAAAAAGCAGTAGAATGGAGGAGGACACGAAGAAGAGTTTTGACCTTTTCACCGCGCTGCAGAGTAATCATTATAATGAATGGCAGGCTGTATGTTTGTAGGTGTATACGTTTACAACTCTAACCTTTGGTTGCACGTGCACGTAAATTATACGACACTGACAAAGTCCTGCCGCTTTGTCAAAGTAAAGTGCAGCGAAACCTGTACCAGCCTGTACGGTTTCCTACTTACATACGAATGACGACTTCCTTATTCTTTTCATCAGTTTTCTCGCCTGTTTCTACTCACCGTCCTAGTTCTGCACTCGTTATTTGCTAACTTTACACTTTAGTTAGGACAAGAGCAGAACCCAGGTGTGATATGAGTAATGTACACTTAATTAGTCTGAAGACGTTGGATTCATAGGTTTGAGAAAATTACAATTACGTCTCAGAATAGACGTTGACCGTTTGAAAGGACTGGTCATAATTCAGACATTAGTTATGTTTCTGCTAAAATTAATTCTGTACAAGGATGGGTAGTGTTGACAAATGGGATGCAAGAAATAAAATGGTGAGAAGTATAATAAAATATTACGGCTCTATAATATGTGTTTGTGTGTGTATATTTTCGTTATAAGTAATTCTTGATTTTCCAAGTTTTCTGGAGTATCACACACACACACACACACACACACACACACACACACACACACACACACACACACACACACACACACACACACACACACACACACACACACACACACACACACACACACACACACACACACACACACACACACACACACACACACACACACACACACACACACACACACACACACCGATATGTACAAAGTATGAAAGAGAAGAGGACCCTAAAGTCAAGAAACAATTAACTAAAAAAATACAAAAATTTAATAAATTATTGTATTTGGTGCGTGGCAGTGTGAAACCCTAAAGCATTTAGAAGTAAAAAAACATTTAACAGAGAGTTCTGAAGTTTAGTGTTTGAGAAGAATTCATAGAATTTATGAAAGGATAGAATGAACAATGCTTATATGTTGAAAAAGATAAGAGAGGTGGAAACAAATATTTCGGTTAATGAAAGACTATATTTTCAATAATTTTTATATAATAAGTAACTAACGAAATTTAAAAAAAAGTTCACTTTATATTAAAGATGGGTTTCAGTTTTTAGATATTTTAATAGTAGCCTATAACAAATAAACATAAGAATGGTGTTTTTAACTAACAAACAAAAAAAAGTCAACAGGCGGTGAACTAAAACAGAAGATTTTAGGGTCACCCAACGTTTTTAACTTTTCAAAATTCCAAATCACTGAAAGGAAATGGGGGTTTACACAATGGCTTAAAATTTTGAATATGTTACACGAAGCTCGGTGTTTTAGATATAATTTCTTCTGTTGAATCTAGAATTCGTAATCTGCCCGAATGAAAAGAATAGTTACTATTGTAGAGACAATATTTTTCATAATTCTGATTTAGTCATTTGCTTAAGTGTACATTTTAATTACCCTTTTTGTATGTTTTTGATTTTCTAAATATTTTCTTTCATTATCCGCTTCTGTAAATGCGGATATCACTTTTGTAAGACTTAGATTGGCGCCTTGTAAATCTGCTCAGCAGAGTCTCAAGGGTAAGCATCATCATCATCATCATCATCACCACTCCAAGGACTAGGCCTTAGACTTGTTCCGGAATCGATCTCATCCTCGGTCTATTGACATATCTCTTCCCAGTAGGGTGATAACCCAGGCAGCCACAGGTAGACGGATATCAGGCATACGATTCAAGTTTTTCACACCTTACTCAAGGTAAGCGAAAACAATTTTTATTTTTTTATTTTATTTTAATATTATTAGAACGCACATATTTTCGTTTATTTTATTTACCCGACAATTTGATATTTTTTGTTAGAATCGTCATCATCATCTCTAACTATGATTAAACTAAAAATGGTTTGTTCCGGTCCCATGCAGGTAGGTCACTCCGATGCTTCTTCGGACGTCCCACGCCTCTCCGTCATTTCGATTTAGAATTTGTTAGTTGTTTCGGGATGCGGAAGTTATCCTTTCGGTTAAGTTTTCTCCGACAGAGTTATATAGTGATCGAGGCGTAGAGTTGCTTAAAATTGAACGATTGTTAATGTCCGTCTGTACATGGTCGGATTAGGGCTATGGGGTGCCCGGGGATATTTAAGAGCCCGGGGCCCATGTATGAAATTTTCGCGATTTACACAATACTTTACTTTATTCTGATGATCACTTAATAAATATAAAAAACAAAATATTGTTCTTAAACAGCATTTTTACTCACATATTTTTTATTTTATACTGATTAAATAGATGCTGAAACTGTTTACTATTATTTTATTTCGGACATCTTTTTGCAATAATCAACAGTACAAATAAATTAGAGATTACAGATTAATTTAATTTCTTTGTGTTCTTCTTTTCGGCAAACTCTGCAATCAAATCATCCGAATCCAATGTTTTTAGTAATTCTGTTTCAATGGTTAATCTTGCTAAACTAGTTAAGCGGCAATCAAGCATTGTTGATCGGTACACCTTCTTGATTCTTTTAAGACTAGAAAATATCTCAGCCTCGCAGTTCGCCATAGGAATAGTGAGAAACAATCGATACGCTGTATATTACTGCTTTGGCTTTTACCATAAACTTATGTACCTAAACATGTACCCAAGTTTCATTTAAACCCGTGATTCGCACTTCAGGTGCTCTCCTCGTCAGTGCGATTGTTAATATTTCGCTTGCTCGGAAAATGTTATTTATTAGTTCGAAAATGAGAATTTTTTCTAAGTGGTCGGCTTTAGCCCCCTAGCCCTTCCCTTAATCCGGCACCGCGTCTGTATAATGGCTAAAGAACTACGCCAAAAACCTCATTATGAAATCAGTATTACCAGTACTTAGAGCAATTAATTAAATACGCTAACTGCGTGAAATGTAATTAAAGAAAAGGTGGAAGAATAGAAAAGCTAGAGAAAAGACAAGTACTTGAATGAGATGGTTGTAGAAATGTGTCTGAATAAGTCAATCTGACGAATTCAAAAGGCATCCTACCTTGGTTTAATGTGAACAGAATATTAACAGAAACTCTCGATGAGCGATCGCTTTGTAAGGGAGAAGAAGTCACGACGACCACCCTTTTGCAAGATGGAAGGTACGCCCTAATAAAGTGCTGTAGTGCAGTGAACTGGACAAGAGTTGATCAGAAGAGAAATCACTAGATAATGATAGTACAAGTATTCGCTTACCAGTGGGCAGACATGATGATGATGACGGTGGTGTCGATGTCGACAGTGGTGTTGATAATGACGATAACGACGACGACGCTGATGTAGGCTATATCTGTTGGAATGTTAAAACATACACAGGCCCGCTGTAAATGATTAACATATTCTCTACACGTAGCATAGAGAATACTTATACATACATTCTAATGAGGCATATTGAATTTACGTCAGATTACCACTCTAACACACTTTAAAGGGGGAAAATTGCGAGTTGACTGTAAATATTGCAACGGTTACCGAGGCCGATTCTTTTTAAAGCTTTATTAAGAAAGGAAATAAAGGCTACTGTGTACCTTTTACGGTAAAAGACTGGAGAAAAATTAAATAGTAGACTCCAACCATTAAGTCAATATTTGTTCTGCTTGTAAATGCAGACAAAACAACAAAGACTGCATATTAATAATTATAATAATAACAAAATAATAATAATAATAATAATAGTCATCATCATCATCATAATCATCATCATCATCATTATCAACATCATCTTCACGGATTAAACCAAAAATGGATTGTTTCAGTCTCAAACTGACAAAGATTAGAGCTGGTCACTCCAGCGCTTCCTCGGACGTCCCACAACTCTCTGTCCTGTCGGCATATAGATTCAGAGTTGTTTGGGGATACAGCAGTCATCCATTCGGCAAAGATGTTCACACCAATTGAGCCGATACTGGGCGATCCTGTCGTGTATACTCATAATATTCAGTTCCTGCCGTATATCTGTGTTTCTTCTTTGATCATGGAGAGTATACCCTGCCACGTGCCTGAGAAATCTCATACAGCTGCTTCCTGGGCTTTCGTTAAAGTCCAATTCTCAGACCCATTAAGAAGTGTGGGAAGAGCCATCAGCTTGTAGAATTTTAGGCGTGTTCCTTTACTTGCTGACTTAAGGGTTCGTCTAATGGTCCCACACATAAGGTTGAACTTATGCAACTTATTCACAACGTCGTTGCATGTATTATATCGTAAGACTCACTGTAGCCCAGGTATTTACAATTGCTAACTTTTTCCAGGTCAGGAATAATAATAATTTATTATTATTATTATTATTGTTACAATATTTTCAGTGACGAAAAGTGAAAAAATTAATGTCGTGTAGAACTTTTAATAAGCACAGAACTCTTACTGCTTGACATCATCCCAACGTGGAACCGCTTTCACATTATTTCAGCCCAGTGCCGGTCATATTCCGTCATATTTAGTCCTCTTTACATTCGCTCATGTAATTAACTCTCGGTTTCTTCCGTTTCCGTTATTATTATTGCAGTAGAAATAACGAGGAAATAACGATCTTAAATGTCACATACACACTCATATCATATCACGTACACTCAAGCAAATCCGGTCGAAGAAGATTACTTATGTGTTTAAAGGAATTAATCAATATTTTGAAAGTTAATTTTCTTTAAGTGAGGTGACTCAACTATTTCGATTTTACTAGACCTTCGTTTTCCCATTCTTTTGTTTGATTTTTAACGATGGGTGCAAAGTTACGTCGATTTAAGAACCATGCAGTAAAGGAGAAGTGAATTTCTTACGTGTGGGGCAAACGTATTTAATAAAATAAAGAATGCAAACGTTGATATATGAGAGAAATATTACCAGATCTTCTTGTACTTTTCCCCTTAGAGATTGGTCAGTAAAGTCTGCCTGCCCCAATACCTTGTCTTAAATATCTCTCGTCCACTTATTTACCGATGTGTTATTTAAATAACACTTACGGCATTCTTCACGTATCATTTTCAATGTTGTTTTTAGAAAATTACAATTAAAAAATATAAAATTCTTAGGCTTTAACGGCCGGCGTCAGTACTGTTTAAATGTTTGTGTGCTGGGCTATTAGACCATGGTCTGGGGTTATTGAAACCAAACGTTTCGGCCTCACCAACGGAGGCCATCTTCAGTGGAGGTCATCTTCAGATGTTTTTGCCAATGAAGATGGTCTCCGTTGGTGAGGCCAAAAGTTTGGCTTTAATAACCCGAACCCACGGCCTAATAGCCCAGCACAAAACCGTTCAAATAATAAACAAATATAATTTTTTCTGGAATTCGTTTAACATCGCTATATGTTATAATTTATTTATTATTCAGGTTATATTATCTACAAGTTATTGATCAGCTCATTTCTACGAGTATCCACACGCATACTTCTATTGCCATTTCATTATGATGAGAAACTGCAGGCATCTTCTTATTTACTAGTTCGGCGACAGTTCCACAATTTAGATTTTACCTTTGCTTTTCTTCGTAACAGGCCCCCCCATTTGTCGCTACGTTTTCAATTACACTTTCGAATTTTTTTTTGCTGTTGGTCCCACGCTTTTATTTTAACACTACAATTCGTTGTTACAAAATATTATATTATTTATAATTTATATTATACTTATATTATTTATATTATTTTATTATTTATATATTATTTTTACGTTGCGATCAAATTATAATAATTATAATTATTATTATAATAAATAACATTATTATAATTCGTTTTGATCAAATAATGGAGCAGGACAAGTCGGAAACAGGGATCGGTGAAACCGCATCAGACGTGTACGGCGACTAATTTTATTTTAAATGAACCGATTCTGAATCTTCGCTTCCAGATGCACACATTATTGGATTTTATAGTATGCTGATTGACGCCATATAAAAGTTAATCAGGTAGTAATTAATAGAATTTGTTGTGAATCGTAATTATTTTTATTTCCATGTTCCATAAGGAAATGGAAGTACGGTGATCGCGAAAAAAATCGTGTTCGAGATAAGGGCTGATTCTGATTGTACTACCCTGAAAATATGAAGAAAAGTCATTTTCCGAAATGTGTGTGTGTGTGTGTGTGTGTCTGTGTGTGTGTGTGAAGAAATTTTACTTCCATATTCCTTAAGGAATGGAAGTATGGTGATGGCAAAAAAAATCGTGTTCGAGATTATTGCAGATTCTGATTGTACTACACTCAAAACATGAAAAAAAGTCGTTTTCCGAAAAGTGTCTGTGTGTCTATCTGTCTGTGTGTCTGTGTGTCTGTCTGTGTGTAGATTTTTTTTTATGGCAAACGATAACTGCCGCAAATTCAAACAGAATCAAATAATTTTTTGCATACAGCCCTGATTTGTAGAGTACTCACGATCTATTGTTTTTGGTGAAGATCGGTTCAGGGAAAGGGGTAGTTTACCTGCAACGGTTTTTTTTATCAAGGGAATTTTTTTTTTTTGCCAACGATAACAGCCGCAAATTCAAACAGAATTAAATAATGTTCCGTATACAGCCCTGAATTGTAGAGTTCTCAAGACCTATTGTTTTTGGTGAAGATCGGTTAAGGGAAAGGGGTAGTTTACCTGTAACGTTTTATGTTTTAACAAGGGTATTTCCTATGGCAAACGATAACAGCCGCAAATTCAAACAGAATCAAAAGATTATTTGCATACAGCCCTAAATTGTAGAGTTCTCAAGACCTATTGTTTTTGGTGAAGATCGGTTAAGGGAAAGGGGTAGTTTACCTGCAACGTTTTTTTAACAAGGGTATTTTCTATGGCAAACGATAACAGCCGCAAATTCAAACAGAATCAA
Source organism: Magicicada septendecula (assembly GCA_034769895.1). Taxonomy (NCBI): domain Eukaryota; kingdom Metazoa; phylum Arthropoda; class Insecta; order Hemiptera; family Cicadidae; genus Magicicada; species Magicicada septendecula. The sequence goes on from CM068367.1 coordinate 1,252,377,313, forward strand.
ATAATGTTTTGCATACAGCCCTGATTTGTAGAGCACTCAAGACCTATTGTTTTTGGTGAAGATCGGTTAACGGGAAGGGGTAGTTTACCGGCAACGTTTTTTTATCAAGCGTATTTTATATGGCAAACGACAACAGCCGCAATACGTCCCTGAATTGTAAAGGTCTCAAGGAATTTTGATTTTGGTGAATATCGGTTAAGGGGAAGGGGTAGTTTACCTGCAACCTTTTACGTTTTAACAAGAGTAAAGTACTTGAAAATTTATTTAAACTTTTTGAAACAATGGTAATTGTTAAAAATAAAATAATTTTGTTGCCAGGCAATAAAATTATAATTTTTTCATTTTAATGTAATATAATATTTTTCATTTAATACAGCAATAAAAAGGCAGGTAAGACACACACACACACACACACACACACACACACACACACACACACACACACACAATTCACGTTATTTCTGGCCTCACTCATGTTTATTTTCTTACATTTGCACGCTTTTTAAATGGAAAGTGCCGAAACCCACACCAACATAACGCGTGCAAGCCGAAAAAATGGACATCAATTTGCTTACTGGCGAAGCTAGTAGTTAATGAATGGGTTGGCAAAAATCTTAACTTAAATTTTTTTTAAGGAATCACTAAAAGGACGGTGGTTCAAATCGGACGCTGAGGTAGAGTTTCCTGTAACCGAATGGTTCCACAAACAGCCGTAAGAATTTTACTAGCAGGGAATCTACAGGTTAGCGCAACAGTGGAACTCATGTCTTAATGTTATTGGAGACTTCTTTTAAAATCGTTGAATAAAAAATGCTTTACGGCTCTATATGTGTTTCTATTGAACAATCCTTGTATTAGTCATACACAATAATACAACTGATTGAACTTCAAATTTTTAAACTTGATTAGTTTCTATATATATGTTTAATGTTACAAATAATTCAAATAACAATCTTGATCATCTGTTAGTTCAGCGGAATAACAGTGACACTTTTAATAACCGCATAAAATAAACACTTAGAAACAACACAGGCGCTTTAACTTAACTGTTTGGAGCACAGAAGTGAGGCATGCCTCAACGCTCTATGTGTACAGCGCGGGACAATCCCCCCTCCCTACACTTCCCAATCATACCGCTACATTGCTTACATACGATGTATACAAAAAACGCTGAGGCAAGTTCAGGTTGCCTCATTCGCTTTAAACGAACTATGCCGAATCTCACCTGTCACCATCTAGCGGTCGCTCAATAAAGCTCAAATGGCTCAATAACGTTTCGGTTTAATAAATTTGACAGTCCCAGTAACAATGTATAATCTTTACGTTATGTAGTTCATACGTATTTATAATTTTTATTCTACAGAATTTTTTAGGGTAGGCATTGCCTCAATTGCCTCCATGTAACTTCGCCACTGATATATATGTGTACAACGTTATCGGCAACAAAGAAGTAGTTTTTGTTAAAATTCCTTCCCGGGATATTTGGCCGTAGTCCAATGTTTTCTACAAAACCAGACATTTCGGCAATGCCATCGACTTCCATCATCAGTGAAAATCGAGTGCGATAACGTGAGGTGGTATACGTTAGTGACCACAGTAATGTGGTTAAGGCTGAAGCAGTAAGTAGAAAGAAGTAGTTTCTATGGTAATATTTCATTTCGAAAATGATTTTAAATATAAATCTTAGAATATGGAAGTCATGTATGGTTCTCCATACCGATATTTTGTATGGCAAACGATAACTGCCGCAAATTCAAACAGAATCTATTAATATTTTGCATATGTACCCGAGTTGAAAAGGACTCAAGGTCTAGTGATTTTTGTGAAGCTCGGTTAAGGGGGAGGGGTAGTTTACCAGCAACGTTCTACGTTTAACAAGAGTAAAGTACTTTATTTTGATAAATAAAGTATTCTGAAAAGAAATATCATAATAATCACTGTAGGAAGGTAGATGAAATATCTATAAATGAAAAGGGTAATTGAGGGGGAGGGGGTTTTCTATAAATGAAAATGATAATTGAAGGGGGAGGAGATAATTTTTACTTCCATGTTCCATAAGGAAATGGAAGTATGGTCATGGCAAAAAAAATCGTGTTCGAGATAACGGCAGATTCTGATTGTACTACCATCAAAACAAGAAAAAAAGTCATTTTTCGAAAAGTGTCTGTGTGTCTATCTGTTTGTAGAATTTTTTTTATGGCAAACGATAACTACTGAAAATTCAAATATAATCAAATAATGTTTTGCATACAGCTCTGAATTTTAGAGGACTCAAGGTTTTAACCGATTTTGGTGAAGATCGGTTAAGGGAAAGGGGTAGTTTACCTGCAACGTTTTACGTTTTAACAAGAGTAAAGTGCTTAATTTTGATAAATAAAGTATCCTGAAAAGAAGGTCATAATAATCCACTGTAGAAAGGTACATGAAATATCTATAAATTAAAAGGGTAGTTGAAGGGGGGAGGGTGTAATTTTTTTATAAATTTAAATGGTAGTTGAAGATGGAGGAAGTAAATTTTTTAAGTTTTATATGTGTAATACGTTATTGACAACAAAGAAGTAGTTTCTATGGAAACATTTCATTTCACTTTAAAAAAATTCTATATTTTTTCATTTTAATTTAAATCATGTATGAGAGGAAATATATCGTTCGTGGCAGGCAAGCATATCTCAATTATGTAATGTTTACGTTTCCATTTTATTATTATGGTTACCGCAATAAAAAGGCAGGCAAGACACACACACACACACACACACACACACACACACACACACACACACACACACACACACAATTCGCGTTATTTCTGGCCTCATTCATGTTTATTTTCTTACATTTGCACGCTTTTTAAATGGAAAGTGCCGAAACCCACACCAACACAATGCGTGCAAGCCGAAAAAGTTCCAGCGTGGATAGCGATTTGCTTCCTGTGGATCGCTGGGCAGTGTAACTGCACGTGTTTACAGAGGAACGGTTCATATACAGACTTTTCGTCTTTAGGGAATGAACCCTCTACAAGATGCTCAGGGTCCATGAGTGACTTCGGAGCGCTTCGGGAGAGGGATGATTATCTGCCGTAGTTCGGTTTCTTTACAAGAATAAATAAACCTACCTAATTTTTACGGATAAAGTGTCTGAAAATAACATTATATTAAACGACTACCCCATAAAAACAAAAATATCTATAAATAGTGAAATTAGTTTGAGGGTGGGCGATATTTTTTTAGAAATTACCGAACCGAATTCAAGTAAATTATTTTAAACATAAATCTTACAACATGGAATTCATGTATGGTTCTCCATACTGATTTTTTATATGTGTACTACGTTATCGGCAACAAAGAAGTAATTTCTATAGAAATATTTCATTTCAATTTGTCAAACATAAAATTCGATTTACAAGGGACACACCTAACTTGTTAGAAGTTATCCAACCGAATTCAAGTAAATGATGTTAATATAAATATTAAAACACGGAAGTCATGTATGGTTGTCCATACCGATATTTTAAACTTAAAATGGGCTATTGTTTACTTACTTGTAATGAATAGAAAAACTGAATGGATGCCTACATTGTAGCTCGGTGGCTGGATAACATTGGTGCCCAATTAGACTAGTCAGCGTGCAATATTCGAGTCGATTTATAATAATTTTCACAATTATTGTTCATCTTCATTGTCGGTGGGATAGTGACGTAGATGTGCAAGATATTGACGGAGCAACCACATCGAAAGTGCTAGACAAAAGTGGTAATTATAGAAATGAAAAAGACAAGTGAAACAAAAGAAAGAGCCAAGGGATAGGAGAAGAAAAATCCTGTGAGAAAACTTGATGATGTAGTGTGAGACAGAAAGAACGAGGCAGGCATTCCATGTTAGTCACATACATTAGAACAAAAGACGGAGTAAAGAAGGATTTTGTCATGGGAAAGTGCAAACTTATTGTCGAGGGATGCAAACCTATTGGATAGGACCATCTGTTTGACAAGAAAATACAAAGGGAAAGATACTGACAAGAAAAATCGCGATAAGGTGAGAAAATACAAAGGGAAAGATATCGTGCGATAAGGTATCTCAAGATGATAGTTAAGTAGTGACAGATGAGAAATGAGGAGAGCGCGTAGTGTTCTAAAACGATAGTTTAGTGTAATACTATAGTACGGGACTTGGCATTATAAGCTTCGAGGTTACGCAATAGTTACAGCTCTTCCCCGCCCCTCACCCAACAGCGTTGTCGCACGTTACACTTGGTTATGCGTAGGCAATGGCGGGGAGGGCGGGGAATGAAGCGACATGGCAATACCGCGGTCGCCTCGAAGCTTATTTTGATACGTCTCACATAATAGTAGACTTCACACAAGGCACTGAGGGAAAATGCGAACAACAAAAACGAAGAGAGACATTGTTTGCTAACTTGCAAGGCTATAATTTACAGTAACATAAATGTGACAACATACATGTAAGTTTGTATATGGGCCATGTCTACAGTTTGTATGCATAATAAATTCAGCTACGCAAAGAAACTCCATATGGTGACGCCGTGTTCTTACGCCTTTTACTTCCATGTTCCTTAAGGAAATGGAAGAATGGTGATGGCAAAAAAAAATCGTGTTCGAGATTTATTGCAGATTCCGATTGTACTACACTCAAAACATGAAAAAATATCTGTATGGAGAACCATACAGAACTTCCATGTTCTAAGATTTATATTTAAAATCATTTTCGAAAAAAATATTCCCACAGAAATTACTTCTTTCTTCAGCCTTAACCACAGTACTGTGGTCACTAACGTATACCACCTCCAGTTAGTGCATTCGATTTTCACTGATGATGGCAGGCGATGGCACTGCTGAAACATCTGGTTTTTCATAAAACACTGGACCTTGGCCAAACAGCCCAGGAAGGAATTTTAACAAAAACTACTTCTTTGTTGCCGATAATGTAGTTCACATATAAAAATATTATGGATAAAATTAATGGCTTGTAAAAGTTAATGTTTGGTCTCCATTAAGTAGTGCTCAAGTTTCCAAAGTTTTAATATTATGATGTCCATAATGAAAACATCAGAGCAAGTTTTAGTGTGTATGAGGGTAGATCGTGGACAAAAATTTTCAACATTCCCTATGGAGCATTGCTCGGAGCAAACCTGCGAATCTACAGTGCACGTTTCACACAACAAACACGCGGAAAAGAAGGAGCGCTCCGAAGTCTCTCATGGACCCTGAGCATCTTGCAGGGGGTTCATTCCTTAAAGACGAAAAGTATGTCTACAAACCGTTCCTCTGTAAACACGTGCAGTTAAATGGCCAGCGATCCACAGGAAATAAATCGCTGTCCACGCTGGACACCTTTTCGGCTATCACGCGGTGTGTTGGTGTGGGTTTCGGCACGTTCCATTTAAAAAGCGTGCAAATGTAAGAAAATAAACACGAGTGAGGCCAGAAATAATGCAAATTGTGTGTGTGTCTTGCCTGCCTTTTTATTGGAGTAATCATAATAGTAAAACTTTAAAAACTTAAACATTACATAACTGAGATATGCTTGCTTGCATATATTTTCACTCATATATGATTTAAATTAAAATGAAAAAATTATAATTTTATTGCCTGGCAACAAAATTGTTTTATTTTACTTCCATGTTCCATAAGGAAATGGAAGTATGGTGATGGTGAAAAAAATCGTGTTCGAAATAAGGGCTGATTCTGATTGTATTACCCTCAAAACATGAAGACAAGTCATTTTTCGAAAAGCGTCTGTGTGTGTGTCTGTCTGTCTTGTGTAGAATTTTTCCTATGGCAAACGATAACAGCCGCAAATTCAAACAGAATCAAATACTTTTTGCATACAGCCCTGAATTGTAGAATACTCAAGGCCTATTGTTTTTGGTGAAGATTGGCTAAGGGAAAGGGGTAGTTTACCTGCAACGTTTTATGTTTTAACAAGGTAATTTTTTCTATAGTGAAAGATAACTGTCACAAATTCAAACAGAATCAAATAATTTTTTGCATGCAGTCCTGAATTGTAGAGGACTCAAGGTCTGTTGATTTTGGTGAAGATCGGTTAAGGGGGGATGGGGTAGTTTACCTGCAACCTTTTACGTTTTAACAAGAGTAAAGTACTTGAAAATTCATTTAAACGTTTTCAAAATTTGGTAATTGTTAAAAATAAAATAATTTTGTTTCCCGGCAATAAAATTATAATTTTTTAATTTTAATTTAAATCATGTATGAGAGAAAATATATCGTTCGTGGCAGGCAAGCATATCTCAATTATGTAATGTTTACGTTTCCATTTTATTATTATGATTACTGCAATAAAAAGGCAGGTAACACACACACACACACACACACACACACACACACACACACACAATTCGCGTTATTTCTGGCCTCACTCATGTTTATTATCTTACAGTTGCACGCTTTTTAAATGGAAAGTGCTGAAACCCGCACCAACACAACGCGTGCAAGCCAAAGAAGTGTCCAGCGTGGATAGCGAATTGCTTCCTGTTGATCGCTGGGCAGTGTAACTTCACGTGTTTACAGGGGAACAGTTCATAGACAGACTTTTCATCTTTAAGGAATGAACCCCCTGCAAGATGCTCAGGGTCCATGAGAGACTTCGGAGCGCTCCTTCTTTTCCGCGTGTTTGTTCTGTGAAACGTACACTATAGATTCGCAGCTTTACTCTGAGCAACGCTCAATAGGGAATTTTGAAAATTTTTGTCCACGGTGTACCCTCATACACAATAAACCTGCTCTGATGTTTTAATTATGGACATCATAATATTAAAACTTTGGAAACTTGAGCACTACTAGATCATAATAATCCACTGTAGAAAGGTAGATAAAATATCTATAAATGAAAAGGGTAGTTGAAGGGGAAGGTGTAATTTTCTATAAATGAAAATGATAGTTGAAGAGGGAGGGGATAATTTTCTATATGTGTACTACGTTATCGGCAACAAAGAAGTAGTTTGTTGTTAAAATTCCTTCCCGAGCTGTTTGGCCGTGGTCCAATGTTTTCTGCAAAGCCAGACGTTTCGGCAGTGCCATCGACTGCCATTATCAGTGAAAATCAAGTGCGCTAACGTGAGGTGGTATACGTCAGTGACCACAGTACCGTGGTTAAGGCTGAAGCAATAAGTAGAAGGAAGTGGTTGTTTGGAAATATTTCATTTCGAAAATGATTTTAAATATAAATCTTAGCACACGGAAGTTATGTATGGTTCTCCATACCGATATTTTAACAATTATCGTTGTTTGAAAAAGTTTAAATGAATTTTCAAGTACTTTACTCTTGTTGGCACCAACACCAATAGGACTTGAGAACTCTACAATTCTGGGCTGTATGCAAAACATTATTTGATTCTGTTTGAATTTGCGACTCTTATCGTTTGCCATAAAAAATACCCTTTTAAAACATAAAACGTTGCTGGTAAACTACCCCTTTCCCTTAACCGATCTTCACCTCAAACAATAGGCCTTGAGTACTCTACAGGTCAGGGCTGTATGCAAAAAATTATTTGATTCTGTTTGAATTTGCGGCTCTTATCGTTTGCCATAGAAAATACCCTTTTAAAACATAAAACGTAGCAGATAAATTACCCCTTTCCCTCAAACGATCTTCACCAAACTTAATAGGTCGTGAGTACTCTACAAATCAGGGCTGTATACAAAAAATGATTTGATTCAGCTTGAATTTGCGGCTGTTATCGTTTGCCATAGACAAAAATCTACAGACACAGACAGACACACAGATAGACACACACACACACACACACACACACACACACACACACACACACACACACACACACACACACACACACACACACACACACACACACACACACACACACACACACACACACACACACACACACACACACACACACACACACACACACACACACACACACACACACACACACACACACACACACACACACACACACACACACACACACACACACACACACACACACACACACACACACACACTTTTCGAAAAATGACTTTTCTTCATGTTTTGAGTGTAGTACAATCAGAATCTGCAATAATCTCGAACACGATTTTTCTTGCTATCACCATACTTCCATTTCCTTAAGGAACATGGAAGTAAAATGACTTTTCTTCATGTTTTGAGGGTAGTACAATCAGAATCAGCCCTTATCTTGAACACGATTTTTCCGCCATCACCATACTTCCATTTCCTTATGGAACATGGAAGTAAAAGTGTCTGTGTGTCTGTCTCTTTTTGTTTTCTATGGCAAACGATAACAGACGCAAATTCAAACAAAATCAAATAAATTTTTGCATGCAGCCCTGATTTGTAGAGTACTCAAGACCTATTGTTTTTGGTGAAGATCGGTAAAGGAAAGGGGTAGTTTACCTGCAACGTTTTTTGTTTTAACAAGGGTATTTTCTGTGGCAAACGATAACAGCCGCAAATTCAAACAGAATCAAATGTTTATTTGCATATAGGCCTGAATTGTACAGTTCTCAAGACCTTTTGTTTTTGGTGAAGATAAGTTATGGGAAAAGGGTAGTTTACCTGCAACATTTTATGTTTTGCAAGGGTAATTTTTTCTATGACGAACGATAACTGCCGTAAATTAAAACAGAATCAACTACTCTTTTGCATAACTTTTTGAATTATACAGAGCTCAAGGTCTGTTGATTTTGATGAAGATCGGTTAAGGGAATGGGGTAGTTTATCTGACACGTTTTATATTATAACTAGGGTATTTTGTATGGCAAGGGAAAGGGATAGTTTACCTGCAACGTTTGTTTATCAAGGGTAATTTTTTCTATGGTAAACGATAACAGCCGCAAATTCAAACAGAATCAAATAATGTTTTGCATACAGCCCAGCATTGTAGAGTTCTCAAGACCTGTTGGTTTTTGTGAAGATCGGTTAAGGGAATAGGGTAGTTTACCGCCAAAATTTTATGTTTTACAAGGGTAATTTTTTCTATGGCGAACGATAACTGACGTAAATTAAAACAGAATCAACTACTCTTTTGCATACCTTTTTGAATTATACAGAGCTGAAAGTCTGTTGATTTTGATGAAGATCGGTTAAGGGAATGGGGTAGTTTACCTGACACGTTTTATATTTTAACTAGGGTGTTTTCTATGGCAAACGATAAGAGCCGCAATTTCAAACAGAATCAAACAATTTTTTGCATACAGCCCTGAACTGCAGAGTACTCAGGAACTATTGTTTTTGGTGAAGATCGGTTAAGGGAAAGGAGTAGTTTACCAGCAACGTTTTTTATCAGGGGTAATTTTTACTTCCATATTCCTTAAGGAAATGGAAGTATGGTGATGGCAAAAAAAATCGTGTTCGTGATTATTGCAGATTCTGATTGTACTACACTCAAAACATGAAAAAAGTCGTTTTTTGAAAAGTGTGTGTGTGTGTGTGTGTGTGTGTGTGTGTGTGTGTGTGTGTGTGTCTGTGTGTCTGCTGTGTGTCTGTGTGTCTATCTGTCTGTCTTTCTGTGTGTCTGTCTGTAGATTTTATTTTCTATGGCAAACGATAACAGCCGCAAATTCAAACAGAATCAAATAATTTTTTGCATACAGCCCTGATTTGTAGAGTACACACGACCTATTGTTTTTGGTGAAGATCGGTTGAGGGAAAGGGGTAGTTTACCAGCAACGGTTTTTTTTATCAAGGGTAATTTTTTTTTTTGGCAAACGATAGCCGCAAATTCAAACAGAATCAAATAATGTTTCGCATACAGCCCTGAATTGTAGAGAACTCGAGGCCTTTTGATTTTGGTGAAGCTCGGTTAAGGGGAAGGGGTAGTTTACCTGCAACCTTTTACGTTTTAACAACAGTAAAGTACTTGAAAATTCATTTAAACTTTTTCAAACAATGGTAATTGTTAAAAATAAAATAATTTTGTTGCCAGGCAATAAAATTCTAATTTTTTCATTTTAATGTAAATCATGTATGAGAGAAAATATATCCTTCGTGGCAGGCAAGCATATCTCATTTATGTAATATTTACCTTTCCATTTTATTATTATGACTACCGCAATAAAAAGGCAGGGAAGACACACACACACACACACACACACACACACACACACACACACACACACACACACACACACACACACACACACACACACACACACACACACAATATTCGCGTTATTTCTGGCCTCATTCATGTTTATTTTCTTACATTTGCACGTTTTATATTTTAACTAGGGTATTTTCTATGGCAAACGATAAGAGCCGCAAATTCAAACAGAATCAAACAATTTTTTGCATACAGCCCTGAACTGTAGAGTACTCAGGACTTATTCTTTTTGGTGAAGATCGGTTAAGGGAAAGGAGTAGTTTACCTGCAACGTTTTTTATCAGGGGTAATTTGTTTCTATGGCAAACGATAACAGCCGCAAATTCAAACAGAATAAAATAATGTTTTGCATACCTTTTTGAATTAATGTGAACTCAAGGTCTGTTGATTTTGTTCAAGATCGGTTAAGGGAAAGGGGTAGTTTACCAGCAACATTTTATGTTTTAACAAGGGTAATTTTTTATATGACGAACGATAACTGCCGTAAATTCAAACAGAATCAAATAATGTTTTGTATATCTTTTTGAATTAAAGAGAACTCAAGGTATGTTGATTTTGTTGAAGATCGGTTAAGGGAAAGGGGTAGTTTACCAGCAACATTTTATGTTTTAAGAAGGGTAATTTTTTTTACGAAAGATAACTGCCGTAAATTCAAAGAGAATCAAATAATTTTTTGCATACTTTCCTGAATTGTAGAGATCTCAAGGTCTATTGATTTTGGTGAAGATCGATTAAGAGATAGGGTTACTTTACCTGCAACGTTTTATGTTTTAACAAGAGTAAAGTACTTAATTTTGATAAAGTATTCTGATAAGAAGCTCATAATAAGTCACTGTAGAAACGTAGATGAAATATCTATAAATGAAGAGGTTAGGTGAACGGGGTGGGGGTAATTTTCTATAAATGAAAATTATAGTTGAAGGGAGAGGGGAGAATTTTGTATATGTGTACTACGTTATCGGCAACAAAGAAATAGTTCTTTGTTAAAATTCCTTCCCGGGCTGTTTAGCTTTAGTCCAATGTTTTCTGAAAAATCAGACTTTTCGGCAGTGCCATCGACTGCCATCATCAGTGAAAATCGAGTGCGAAAACGTGAGGTGGTATACGTTAGTGAACTGTGGTTAAGGCTGAAGAAATAAGTAGAAAGAAGTAGTTTCTATGGAAATATTTCATTTCGAATATGATTTTAAATATAAATATTAGAACATGGAAGTCATGTATGGTTCTCCATACCGATATTTTGTTTAACCTCAAAGACGTTCAATCGTTTCAGTGCGATCCCGTTGGTTCGAGGAAATTCTATGCCTATCTATAATTTTCTTGGACGTTCTGAACGCCTTTGTTTTTCAGTACGGACGTTATATACCCCTACTAATTCTAGCAAATCCGAATAAATGATCAACCCTTCCCTATTACACACGACATAATTTCAAATTAAAGTTTAGATAGAGTGGCAGTGTATGGGATTCTAAAGTCTTAATAATTCCGAAACGACATGCTGACTTGTAACGTGTTCACTTCATGTACACCGCGTAACCATTGCACAAAACCGATCCTTCTGAAAGATTGAAACAATGCTTTTCCGATTCCGATGTTTTCACGTTACTACCACATAGTATGAATGAAATTGGAGCCTAATCAACAAGTAAGTCGATCAACTGCCTAGATTTCTTATATAAACACCTAGCCTATATCTACTTCCATTCGACCAGTCCTGTAATCTGCCTATACAGTCTATGGTCTGTGGAACTACTCAAGATTATTTTTCATTATTTCTTTTAGGCGATTTAATTACGGCCGGCACCGCCTCTCGCATCCTAACTTCCACTGGCGTCGGTCTAAATAGTCCTGTTCTGTAAGTCCTCTCGCATTCATTGCATCTGCGACGTCCAATTTCCATGAATGTTTAGGTCTTCCTTTTTTTCTTCTAGAGGGTGGAGTCCATTCCCACACCTTCCTTGGCCATCTCTCATCCGACATTCTTTTTAGGTGTCCGAACCAATTCAGTCTTCCTGCTTCTATTGTTTCTATAATGTCAAGGTCGATTCCCATCGCTTGTCTTATCTCTACATTTGTCACTCTACCTAGTCTTTTTAGTCTACAGCACCTCCGCCAGTAATCCATCTCCATAGCTCTTATTATGGATTTACTTATTTTTTATTAATTTCCCACAATTCTGCTCCATATAGGCCTATACTTTCGACTACAGTTTTATATATTCTGATTTTATTGTTTTTTCTTATTCGTGGACGCCAAAGTAGAGTGATTAATTGTTTTATTGCTGTCTTAGCTTGTCCTTTTCGTACTTTTATTTCTTGGTTGCTATCACCATCCGATGTCATTGTTACACCCAAATACTTGAAGTTTTTAATATGTTTTTATCACTTTTGTTCCTAGTTCTAGGTCTTGATCTAAACCGCCTACTATAAGGTACTCAGTTTTTGGTTTTTGAGGTATTTATTTAGAGACCTGATTTCGCATATTCTTCTTTTTCACTATTAATTTGTGATTAATAAGTATTTTTTATACAAATTAAAAAACTACCCAATTCCGTATAAATTAAAAACTAAAGAAAACCCTACTAGCCTCCTGTAAATGTGAAATTACAAATAATTTTTTGTTTGCTGCCGATACAGTGAAAAATAATTTATATTATAATACTCATAAATTATCTTCTTAATATTACTTATTTCAGTTTTAAAAATTATGAGTACTAAATATTCTTAATATTTTCTGACAATTTTATTAATTAGATAAAACAATACAATATACCAGTAATAAATTATCCAAATACTCTTTTCTGAATTTAATAAATGTTTCAATACGGTCGATACATAACACGTATCTAACCCCTAGCTGAGAATCGAACTCATTTCTCTGTGATAATTCGCACTAAGCTAATTTAAAAAGTACTCTTAAAAACAGCTGTTTCTGTTGCAACAATTAAATTTTTCACTACTTTATTTCTTGTTTTGTTTTGGTTAAAAGTAATATTCCTTATATTCGTGATTCAATTTTTCTGTGACTGTGATTCTATAAATTCTATAAAGTTAACATAAAAATTAACGGTTGAAAATATTATCGAAATTTTACTGTTGCTCATAATCTGATTGTGATTGTACGCGTATAACGTTACGTAATGACCGGTAATGTTGGGTGGAGACAGTCTCTCTGTCAGTTTAGTAAAGATCAACTCAAACCGGATTACACTGAAGCATTCGGTTTGTTGTCTCACTTGGACGTAGAAGAACTACAGATAATTCTTTACGATGACAAAAAATGCGACGACATCATTAAAGATTTAAAACAGTTGAAAGATTTCGAATATAAAAAAGAGATGCTGACGGCCAGCAACCGTTCCTTGGCCGAATTCAACTTGGCCAGAGAACCTCACCTGACAGGAGGCAAACAAAAGGTACAAGAGCTTAGTGGAGAAGGCGAGAGTATCTGTGAAACTGTAAAGGCAAAATTTGAAGAACTATTGAAAAATAATAAAACGCAGACGACTTTAAATAAACTGGAGAAAGCGGCCGTGGAAGTCGAGGAAGAATCCGAAGCAGTCGCCAACAAGTTTCTGAACGGCCAGATCGATGTGGAAGATTTCTTAGAACGATTTCTACCCCAACGTAAGCTGATGCATTTACGCAAAGTCAAGGCGGATAAAATGTTAGAGATGGTGATGAAAAGAAACGCGTTTTCTTCACCCCGTGGAGATTCACCTGCAACAGACACAAGCGGTTACCAATTACCGAGGAACGTTGATGCGGCTTACTCCACTGCTACACTTGTACACGCCATGCCCATGCCGACTGCGCCAAATCTTTGTGGACGGATATGACCACTGCTTCCTGAATCACTGTACTGCCTGCCAAACGGAATAATGTGCAGTGAACAAAAGAGAATTTGGTGTTCTTGTCAACGACACAACGAATTTTATGTTTTACAAATTCTTACGACGCAGTAGACGCACCACCACTTAAATAATGCTTACACAAATGGTGCTAAATATTTTTGAACGAAATATTCAACGATCAGCAAATAAATTATTGTTTGTATTACGTTTAAACAGGCGTTTATAATAAGTAAACTTTTTAAATTAATTATTGTTATACTCGAGTACCAGTTATTTAGTAATAAATACATTTGTAGTCTAAGAAAGTGTAATGAAATTTTTGTCGTCGTTTCATCTTTTATCTAAGTTGGAATATAAGACACTATACTTCATTAATTTGGTATTAAAATTCGCTGAATTAATGGAGTACGCCTACCTAGAAAATTTCTAAATAAAAAGTGATGAAGAAATTTCCTTGTTCATATTTAAGGGTATCGCCTGTTACGTTCTCCATGGGAGTCTATCACTGGAATCAGTGGTGTAACCTCGGGGGGGGGGGGATCAGGAGATCAATCCCCCACCCCACCGCCAGAGCTATTAAATATTTCAGCGAAATTCCTTAATCACTTAACGTAAGGTTATTACTAAGCAGGGGTGTATTTACGGGTAGTTGGTGGACGAACGGGACCGGACCCCCCCCCCCAGAGGGTCAAAAACATTGACGAGAAATTTTGTTAATCTTTCAATTTTAATGCTGTTTTATTTTTTCATCTGTATACAGTAGTAACTCTTTTTTAAATACACAAACAGGTTTATTGCACAGGATTTGCGTGTAAGGTTGAAATATGAGGTATAGGAAAATCAGTTCAGTCAATAAGTACTGTATCTTGTAAACAGTATTTCAATAACGCGTATTTTTATTGTGTGTTTAAAGATGTTATAACATGTTTTTTAGCCACTTTAAAGATAGTAGGCCTATCATTCTTTAGTCTTAACATGTTTTTTTTGTATGAAGCTGACTCGAAAGAGACCCCCCCCCCCCAAAGAAAGGCTAAATTCCAAGTACGCTACTGTTTGTAAGCCAGTTACGTGTGTTACAATAAGGCTTTCATATAATTGTAGATTAAAGGGAATTACAATATTTATAAATTAATAAAAATAGACTTTTCTTAATAACGACAATCACCGAACATTTGGTAAATAAAGCAGTCTACGTATTTTCAGCATTAAAAACACATTTGTGCACGAGCCAGAAAACGTCATAAACGTTTAGACGCAAAGAATTTATAAAATATATTTATAAAATTATAGGTAAAAAAGTTTCTCATTTGCCTTGAGAAGAATGGTGGGACTAACGTTCAAGCTAGTTTCATCCCCCCAGAAGATAGTCTTATTCTCCCTAGGAGCAGCTCCAATACGCCACTGACTGGAATCCATTTTTCTTTTATTTTTTAATGGCTATTTTATTTCTATTTATGCAGTATTTTACGAATGGTTAGGATACTAAGTATTGGATCAAAATTGAAAACCTTGATTTCTCCACATAAAATCAACTCTTACCTATTGGGTGGTGAGTCCATTACGCTGAGTAGCCAAATCTCGTGCTGAAGGAAATCATTTCTTCGGCATGTCTGTAGTAACCTAACTCCGGAGGGCTACCTTAATAGCGGCGGGATTGGGTGCAAACCTATAAATTCCATACTCCTCTAAATGCAAACTATAGCCTCCTTAAGACAGAGCTAAGCGAAGTCACGGTTTGCATGGTTATAAAATCTATTGCAACAAGATGGATTTTTCTAGGGTAGTAATCTAGGGTTGCAACTTCCGAATTCCAAATTTCTTCTGCCCTAAGTCGGAGGTGAAGCAGTGTAAGTATTTCCATTGCCAAAGTTTGGATAAACTTGTCCACGCGATCGACTACTTAATCCACTAAAATTAATTTGTACTTCGAGTCCCATGCAATTTACCCGAAAATTTATCTGCTTCTTCGCCCGATTCGTAGGATTTTTTAAACATAATTGTTAGTTCAAAAAGTACCAGTTTATCGCCTTTCTTGGAGAAACCTAAATTTCAGTAGTTGTTCCGAGTATTCTCAGTTCTGTAAGTCTCAACTTTTAAATTGTTAAGAAACAAGCCTTTCTCACCTCCGATAATTTTGTTATATTCAAACGTGATATCTTTTCATTTCCTTCATCTCTGCATTTTTACCTCAAAACTGCCAAACTGTACAGTGTTGTATGAATTTTATATCAGCTTTTGGTCGACAGCAAAATTACCCTCGCTGAGTTGTGAAAAGGCCGCGCGATCGAGCTTACTGGCAATATTTTAAAGTCAAGGTTTCTCCAAAAAGGGCGAAAACGGATACTCTTTTGCTCTAACCTCATGGTTAGATAATAATTAGATGTAATGGTAGTGACTCAAAAGCTTAAAAATCTTTACTAAATGCGAAAACAAAACTACTTGGAATATGATGTAACCTAGATTGAAATCGATTTATCCATTAACTTTTGTTAGGTGTCTAACCTCGAGAATTCTAAAGTTTGCAATAGACAGAGATATCTAATTTTGTTAAATTTTAGTTGCTTTCAGTGTACGAAATTGCTTTTCAAAAAATAGGTATATGCGTAAATTCAATTATAACGATTACAGGAAAAGTTGTTTTTGCAAATCTTAGGGAAACGCGTCATTAGTACTGATTACTTCTGCCACAGAAAGCAAAGTAAAATTCGAGAAGGCATAAAAAGTACCACAAGATTTGCTTAAGTAAACAAAATACGTATCTAAATCAAGCGCATGCATTATGTAAATAGCCGTGCCCCCATTTGACCCGATTTCCACGTTTGCCAAACTAACAAGACCGGCCGCCTTGCATACAAACAAAAGTTTAAGGAATACGTGTGGAAGTAAAGGAACCGCCTACCGTCCAACTAACACACACACACCAAGCAAGCACACAAGGGAATATTAAATTTCCCAAGGGAAACCTGAGCTGGCGAAATGGAGGGGCAGGAAGACGGAAAGATTATGAGGAGAAATGCACGGTGGGGTAAATTATGTAAATTGGCAAGTCTCCCGCAAAACTGGAAAAATTGGAAAAAATCATCCACTCGAAAATATGAGAACACAATCAGATGTGTATAATCAGAATACATTAAAAATGTATACAGAATATTCAAACATGAATATTATTAATACATAATCAAATGTACTTAGACAATACGAAGCACGTAAAGTACCGTGTGATGAACACGAAACGACTTTCAACCTTTAATTTAAGGAAGATTAAGAAATTAACATTTAATTAATAAATTTTAAAAGAATGTTGGCAGACCGAGGAGCTGGTAGGTTCCGGAACAGGTCAACTAGGGAAAATCCGTGCAGTCAAAAGGAAGAAGATTAATATAAAGTTCAAATTTACTAGAATTTAATTAAATTAAGAAAGATTTGTCCTACTTTACCACCGTTTATGAGTTTGTCTCAATTATGTGGACCTGAATAATTGATGACGTAATGGTAGACCCCCTTGACTTTGTCGTACTAAGCAATTAGAGTTTGGAAGGGAAACGAATGCTGTGCAGGCATATTAGATAAGATGGATAAACGAGAATCGAGAGAATTCGGTCAAGCATTCAATATGAACGTTCAAAATTATCAGTGTACAGTTTTTGATTGGAGAATAGAAGAATAAGGAGAGACGGCCCGAGAAATCGTGGAATGACAGGTTGAAGGTCCTGCTTTAGACGATAGTTTTACATTAAAACATACCATCGAAAAGTACAGAGAATAATCGATAAAGGAATATTTAGTCGATAATCGAATATTCTGTCCTTTGATTATGTCAGGACTTTCAAGAACAAAAACAGAGAAAAGATGAAATTTATAAAAAACTATGGAAATTATGGAGGAGTAAGAGGAAAGATAAGACTTAGAGAAGAATGGAAAAATGGAAAAGATAAGCGAATGAGCTGCGATCTGGCATCCTTCAGGAATGGGAAAAAGGAGAAGAAGAAGAAGAAGAAGAAGAAGAAGAAGAAGAAGAAGAAGAAGAAGAAGAAGAAGAAGAAGAAGAAGAAGAAGAAGAAGGGTCAAAAAGACAGCTGGTGTGGAAAAATCATTATACTGTAAAAGAAGCATGCCACTCCATTTTAAATCAAGTAATTAAAAACATGCGTGACAATAATATGAATAAAGAGACACGACGTTAATAGCATCTAAGAAATACATTTATGTGTATGACAGGGTTGAAGTTGTCGCCACTTTTTTCCAGTTTACATATTGACAAAATTAATAGACAGTGGGTAGCAAACTCTTTTCAGCATTGTATTCGCATAATTGTAATAA
The DNA here is from genome assembly GCA_034769895.1 of Magicicada septendecula. Lineage (NCBI taxonomy): Eukaryota > Metazoa > Arthropoda > Insecta > Hemiptera > Cicadidae > Magicicada > Magicicada septendecula. The sequence continues at coordinate 1,252,395,587 of CM068367.1, forward strand.
AAGGGATTTTGTAATGGTAAGCCTACATTCACTTTGTAATCAATTTGAATTCCGTGCATAAAAAATAGCTCACTTAGGCCTAATTTTTGCTCCTGTAATTAGAATCTTCTTAACAGTTTGCGTTGTTCTGTTTTCGTTCGTTTTGAGTGTGTAACAACACATCAATTATATAAAGGCAGACTTTTAACTTGTCTAGTTTCACAAACGGAACAACTGAGAGAGAGAGAGAGAGAGAGAGAGAGAGAGAGAGAGAGAGAGAGAGAGAGAGAGAGAGAATGTTTTGGTTTGTGTGCGTGCGTGCGTGCGTGCGTGCGTGCGTGCGTGCGTGCGTGCGTGCGTGCGTGTGTGTGTGTGTGTGTGTGTGTGTGTGTAAGGAGGGACTAATACCACATTAATTATTGCTATATAAAACTGATTTCACGTCGGTACGACGTGCGAACTTGGTAGAGCGACTGGCAGTTTATAATGTGAAACACGCTATCTTTTCACGTACGTCCCGTCGTTCGAAGTAGACCACACAGCTGCAGCTGTTTCAACACTTCTGATAATGTAGCGTAGCATAATTTCAATCGCTACTGTCGGTCTGATTTTTTTTCCAAACTTGGTATATCGAATACATTAGTTAACAGGTTTATAACGTAATACGAAACACTAGAGTGATGTTTTCAGGCGAGGGTAGTACACGAAAAGTAGATGACATGAATAGTATCGCGGCTCGCCTTCCGAGCTGACTTCTGGAGCCCAGCCCGAAGATCGTGTAATGCACGTATGAACACAATCAATCAGAACATGTTTATCCCTTAGCCTCTTCTGGACTGCAATGAGTTTCTATTTTTGGGTTCTGCAAGTGACGAGGCGATGGTTTCCATCCCTTCCATGATTCATTGATCACTCTCAACTCTCATCTCGTTGTTCCTGATTTCCAGATCATTATGCTTTGTTTTCTTTCCCATTTCAGTTCTCTTATCACTATAACAACTTTTTCCACGAACCACCTCCACTTTTACGTTTCAGCTTTTTTTAGCTTTCTTCTCATATTGAGAATAATCGCCAATTTGAAAGCGATAGCAAAATTTTAAAATGTCTCACGGGATAACAAAATTTTAACAATTTTTTAAAATCTATAACGACTTAGAACGTATAAAATGTATTTTATAATAATGTTAACATCTTTATTCAAAATTCAATACACATTAAAACACATAACACATCATAAGCCAACGTATACAGTATAAACTTGCGTTACAAACGTTTATTTCGGTGTCACTTTCTACATCAGACCATGTGTTGTGTCAATCGAATGAGTAAAATTAACAATTGGCGCAGTCCGAGTAATTTTTACTCTACCTAATCTCGCAGCTAGACTCTCCGGGACGCCCAGGGTCCCCTTCATCGCACGCCCCCGCTTTGTTAGCAGCGGACGCCTCTTTGGGCGCCTGGGGTCCCATCATCGAGCCCCTCCTCCAGATGCATTCAAATTGTTATACGACGCCTGCAGTTCAAAATTCGTAATTCGTAGGTCCTCTACATGGTGTCGTCAAATCAGGGAATTACCAATTCTGAAACAGACGTCGAAAGAGCGAGTTGTAACATTCCGTTGTTAGCAACTTTAACATGGGCCATTTTATCGGTTAACAATATAAATGAACTAGTTTAAAAAAATATAAAGTGTAATTAATAAGCGAACAGAAGCGTTCACACACACACACACACACACACACACACACACACACACACACACACACACACACACACACACACACACACACACACACACACACACACACACACACACACACACACACGCGCGCGCGCGCGCGCGCACACGCACACGCACACGCACACGCACACACACACACACACACTGGATCTTGAGTGCTGCCGGTTCGTTATATTCTCTTTAAATATATATTTCACCATTGCACAAAAATAATACCAGCGCTAGTAAGAAGACATTTCGTGTCACAAATAAAGCAGTTGGATACTACAGTTTGGTGTAGTAATCTGGTTTAGGTTAGTACTTCAGGCTTACCTGTCGTTGTTGGGACTCAAACGAATCTTGAATTATGAAATGCAAGATTATACAATAACTTAAATATTGCTCGACAAAAATCATCCGGATTCGGCACTACTTTGATTAAAATAAAATTTTTGAATCCTTGGAAACAATTATTTTATTACAATAACAGTAAGCATTGTTGTTAACTAACAATAATTTTATTTTATTTGCTTTGAAAATAATACTAGGTCTACTTTAGAAGCAAAAGGATTAAGTAACTGGTTTTTAAGACAATTATCTCAAATCATGTCCCGTGCACTGACGAATCAGCAGCTCGCCTGTGTGGCTTCTGGCCAGACATTTTACAGTTCTCTTGCTGCAACGAATTGATTCAGAAGTTCGTTGACGAGTTGATTACCGTGAACAGTGCCGTACTGCACGTTTTGTATCTGACACTGTGTGGTCTAATCAGATCGTTTGTAATGGACGGTTTGCTTTACCATGTGCCAGCGGAGATTTGCTATCATACGATAAGGAACATGTGTGTGTGTTAGAGGTTGGTGAGACCAATGTCTGTTAATTAATTGCCACTTAAAACTGACTTCACAATTTCATCACGACTTGTAAGCTGACGTATGGTAGGACATTCTGCGCTTTAGGCTCGTGCACTGTATCTGTATCTTTACTGGGGACCAAGTGATGTTGTCTAAGATGTTAATATACAAAAACCAACATACGAGTTAAGTAACTTAGGTAGTTTTAACAAAAAATGTTTACTAGTTAAAGTACGGGAACGTCATTTGAGGATAAATAAAATAAAGATCTAAAGATACAATCGACCTTGATAATATTGAACAAGTTGATAAATTTAAATACATAGTATGCAATATATGGGTCTATAACATTTTTATATAATTTTGACAACAGGAAATTTAGGGGGAAGAACAATCACTTCAGATGGAAATGTCCATGAGTAAAGAACCGGATACAAAAGTATTAGCAAATTTATAATGTTATTGTGGACAAGAAGAAATCTCAGAACAAGTCAGGCAACTTGTGTACATCAGTGTTTTTCTATCCACACTACTATATCGGAAACAAAACTTCAACCTGCTAGAGGAACATAAAAGTTGATTTGAACCCAATAAAACGAGATGTTTGAAGCAGGCGGCTGGGAGAACTAGGAGACAGTGGATTACAAAATGTGACCACCAGAATCTGTCCCAGTAGGAATCAGTTGTCGAGATAGGAGACACAAAAGCATGCAACTATTTGGTTCTGTAATAAGGACGAGCGATAGGAAAGCGAAACTCGTCACCGAAGGAGAGAGAGAGGAAGAGAAAGATCAAAATTAGAATGGGTCAACTATATCGAGATCTGGGTGATTTACGGGGAAAGATGGGACGGTGTTATAAGTCAAACTCCTTTTTCATGGTAGAAGGAAGTAGTTGTAGGATCCCAACACTTGACGGCAGAGGGGACGTAAAAGAAGAAGAAGAAGAAGGGGAGGGGAAGAAGAAGGACAAAAAGTAAAAAGAGAAAGAAGAAGAAGAACAAGAAGAAAAAGGAGGAGGAGGAGAAAAGAAGGAGGGGAGTAAAAGAAGAAGAAGAAAAATATAGATAGATTCAGTTACATAAATGGCATCATAAGGAGGTCTGAACAAATTAAAGTTACACAATTGTTTGTTTTACAATTAATTGATGGGGAAAAATTTGGATAACGCCAGACCGCAAGCGAACGTAATAAAATTTTTAAAAGTGTAAGTTCGATGTGGGACAGTGGACAAGAAAAGTATACATTTGAGAGAATTTTCAGAAGTCTTAATAGTATTTACTAGATAGAAACATTATCGTTTTAACAATATTTCACTATCCGATTATTCCTTGCTTGAGAGAGTTTAGTAAATAATGTGTCCTGGATATGTTACTACCATATCTCAGGGTAAGACGATGGTGGGGCTGCCACATTTTGGCTTGTCGTCCAGTCGATTTCCTGTTTGGATTGTCTCCCATAAACTGGTTGTCTTATTGGACAAAAGAGACCAGTTTTCACGCCTAAAGCTCTACAAGATGATGGCCTTCTCCACATTTCTCTATGGACTTTAGGGAATAGGACTTTATCGAAAGTCATCATCATCTGCAAGGATTAAACCAAGGTTGATTTGTTCGGTATCAAACAAACAAAGTCTAGAGCTGGTCACTCCAGCGCTTCCTCGGACGTCCCACACCTCTCCGCCCCTTCGGCTTATAGTTCCATAGTTGTTTGGGACGCGGCCCTCATCCATTCGGCAAAGATGTTCCCACCAATTCAGCTGATACTGGGAAATCCTGTCGAGTATACTCATAATATTCAGTTCTTGCCACATATCTGTGTTTCTTCTATGATCATGGAGAGTATCCCAGCCACGTGCCTGAGAAATCTCATTTCAGCCGCTTGGGTACCGTTTGGATACTACGGCTTGGAGACTTTAACGAAAGTCTCTATGAGAATTGGAGTTTAACGAAACTCTGGGTCAGTTGTATTCAGGCGGCCGAAATAAGATTTCTCAGCCAAATAGCAGGATATACTCTTCAACATCACAGAAGAAATGTGGATATACGGTTTGAACTGAATATTATGAGTATACTCGAAGGATTGTCCATGCTGAAATGGTTGGATCGTCTTAACCATATGATATGACTACCGCATAGTCTAGAACAACTACTGAATTATTAGCCGAAGGGACGTAGAGGTGTGGGCCGGAACAAACTATTTAATCTTTGTTGAAGATGTTGATGATGAATATTTCAGTAGAAAAAAAAAGAAAAAATGAACATTCCGTGTACAGAGAATAAAAACCAGGAAAGCCAGTAATGGTTGGGTGGTAACTTCAACTTTAAGTATCTCATGCCGCGAATGTTTTTCACACAAGGCTGTTTTTCATCTCCATGTAACTAATTCTCCATTGTGGTGGATAATCCCTTCCTTTATCGTCTAAATCTCGCCTCTACATAGAATTTTTCATCTGGTCCTTTACGATCTCCTTGGCTACCCTCTTCCCCTTTACCCTGTTGGGTTTCACTCCGTAACTTTAATACTCTAATAATCAGACATTTACTGAACGAGCGAGGCAAGTTATCAGTTTCAACGCGACAGTTTCTTAATGTCTGCCAGTCGTATTCAGCCGAATACGACTTCTCTATACTACTATACTTGTCCATACTATACACGTCTATTTTGGGTATGTCTCAATAACTTTGGGTTATGTACGATAACTTTTGAACGCGTCAACAGATTTTAATAAAATTTGGGAAACATGTCCACACTTTTACCCTACAGAAGTCTATTGTTTTTGAGATTGCTTCCCCAAAAACAGGGGGGAGAAAAAAGTGTCAGGCGTCAAAATTTTTAAAAGTCGCAAAAGCCCATGTGGGGTATCAAATTAAAGGAAATTTTAACCACAATCTCAATATGGTGTCGTTTTTAAACATTTCAAAATCTTTTGACGTCAGGGCCCAAAAAGTTAGTGAAAATTTTAATAATATCTCAAAAAATTCATGTGAGTATGAAATTAAAGAGAATTTTAACTGACACCTGAATGTAGTGTTAAGTTTTAGAAATTATATAACGTCTAGTATCTGAATTTGGAACAGTTATCTAATATCGAAATTTATGTAATAATAAATGTATTTCGTTCAAATTAGTGAGCGATTCCTGCATCTCAGGTAGCATAGTAGTATTATATGACGATTATGATACATGTACTACTTATAATAACACAATACTACTACTCGGCACATCAAGCAGGAACACATCCATAAGCATTAATATGCATTAAGCAGTAATAAGGTTCCTTACTAACTAAACAACTGGACAAATTCGAACGCTCATTTTACACGTGCGTGTTACGCATCATCTCTTCTTTATTGTACTCCTGTTTCACTCATATTGACATATCCACGCATTCTCTCTCTCTCTCTCTCTCTCTCTCTCTCTCTCTCTCTCTCTCTCTCTCTCTCTCTCTCTCTCTCTCTCTCTCTCTCTCTCTCTCTCTCTCTCTCTCTCTCTCTCTCTCTCTCTTCAATGCCCAGAGCTTCCATTATATTATAATACCTCGCTGCACGCAGTACGAGTTTAGTCCCGTCGTAAAAACTAATGTCCGCCACAGCAGTTACCGACAGTATTCATTTACAGAAGTGTAACGAGCAGCGAGGTACGTGCTTGTACTACTCCAGTGTAGTCATACAGTTATGAGTACTTGCTGGGTTTGTGCTTGCACTTCTACTTGCACTGATAACAGTTCACTGTGTCGGTGTATATGTATGCTTGCACTGTGTCTGTATATATACATACAGCACATTCTAAACACAGTCACAGTTGTACAGAATATTAGAGAGATTCTTAGAAACATAAAAACATATGTTACCATATGTGCAGTACATAAACACTCACATTTCATATATATGAACCCACGGAAACTTATATTTTCACAAAAACGTGGAAACTACTATGTGAACGTACTTCATCTGCTTCACAAAGTGGCTTTGTGGTTTCGGGATAGGTTTCTCTGGTAAGGTGTCATTTTTCCCAGGATTACTGACGATCGGTAATTGCTTGTCAGCATCACAGAAATCTTCGTCTATATCTAAATTATCATCGTCGATAACTCTGATCGTTACCGTCAACATTATCGTATTGATGAGAGGTTCATTACGGTAACCAGCATTATCAATGTGATGCGTTTCCCTGGCGACTCGTAATCGCAACGGCTGTTCTGTAGTCCTGAGAGCCCTCGATCTCCCTGAGTCTACCTTTAACGCTGGGAACAAATAATACTACGATCTTATCTGTCATTCCTGGGCTAGATAAGTATCAGAGGCACACTTACATTATACACACGCCCACGCGCGCACATCTCTCTCCACCGCGTTGCTCGCACCGCACGTGGCCTATTTCTCTCTGGCGGTGGTAGAACTTGAGTTGCCTGGAGGCGCAACAAGCTGCAAGTTTAATGCTTAAAAAAAGAAAAAGCTTCAGTTAGTCCTAAGGTTGCTGTGCATTCTTAGAAACCTCTCTCTCTCTCTCTCACACACACACACACACACACACACACACACACCACACACACACACACACACACACACACACACACACACACACATTATATAAGTTGTACCCACACGCACTTTTATTTATTTAAGTTTGAATAAGAATAGACGGAGTAATAACCATTATTTCTATGAAGATTCAGACAATAAACAATTTTTTTTTTTTATATAAAAGAAACTCTCTCTCTCTCCTCTCTCTCTCTCTCTCTCTCTCTCTCTCTCTCTCTCTCTCTCTCCCCACGCAAGTTTTCTAAGCATAACCTCTTCCATTCTTGTTTTACTTCCATCCCTAAGAAGGCAAACTCAAATTTGTTAACATTTTTTCGTTTACGTCGTTTCAATCGAGTCTCGGTCTTCCTGTTTTCTTTTTTTATTGCAGTTTCCAAGACATGGATGTTATTGAAGTAGGACGTATTTTGTTTTCCGCACATACCCTTACCATACCAATTGCCTTTTTTTTTCCAACTTTGTCGTGTTTACTTACTGAACTGCTACTTTTCATATTCCGGAGGAGGCCTTTCAGTGTTTCCACGACGTGGTTTAGGACCTAAAAATGGTGGAAACTCTGAAAGACTTCGTCCGGAACATGACAAGTAGCAGTTCAGCAAGAAAACACGACAAAGTTGGAATTACAGAGACTGCTAATTCAAATAACAAGATGACCTTTTTCCTCAATTATATACCCTGTTCCTCACTCATTATTCAAGTCTGTACGTTTCTCATACACTCCGATCTGGACATCTTTCTGTCGTTGTAAAATGCACATGAACAACTTAAAGGAAAACAATCATAACAGTACATCGCTCGAAACAAAATTATAAGAAAATTGTGTAAACCGAAAAAAGTGAAACTACACTGTAAAGTAATTTTAAAAATTAGTTTAACAGGAGATAGATTATCCGACTTAAAAACTGATCGCCTATAAGTTAGTTAGTTCGATCCAGGTAATAATCGACACGGCAAAATGTTGCTGGAAACTTTATGGAAAAGAAAACAAACGTTCCGATAGTCTACGAGAAGGAATGTAATAAAGTGAGTTGATAATAAAACTTTGCTGGAAGCAATCATTGAAGTCAATATTTGTTCTGACTTTAAAGAAAACCGCAACAGTTTACTTCAATAATAGAAATAATAATAAATATGACGAAACTTTGAGGCATGTGGTAACTGAATGTTTGCTGTTTCAGCCATAAACAAACACACATCGAGTTCTTTAGAAGAAATTAATTTACGATGAATTTTAAACGTTTTTTTAATAACTACATTGTTTTATATATTACTTTGCGAAGGAAGAAGTCCTACCTTTTCTGTACTGGTAGGCAGCAATATTATATCATCGTTTACAGATAAATAAAATTAATAAATCTGCTGAAAGACGGAAGAAGGAAAGTAAAGTGCTCATGTAATTTAATTCAAGAGATAAAACAGTTTTGTTGTCTAAAAACTAAAGTCAGCGGCTCAAAACAGCTGGGCAAGTTAGGGACATAGTAAATTGTTACAGAAATATCTGTAGGTTGATATTAAACTTGTTAAACTCTGCGAAAATTCCAGAACAAAGAAACTGTCCAAGTATCACTAATTGAGATCCGTACGGAAGCGGAAGTACACTTGATCTGATAAACTACATAAACTAACATTAGTAGAAAAAAAACTAATAAGAAAAATGGATCTCCCATCGGCCGGAATAGTCAGAGAACTTCTCATGGTAACTTAGTGTCAGCAACTTTGGTTTTACACGTGTGGTAGTCTTGGACTCAAAACACGTATTCCTTCTTACCTCTCTAACTATGAATCAACAATTGAAACGAGAAATAGAAGAAAAGCCAAAAGGGTATGGAACTGAGTTAACAAATAAGAGTTACTGAAGGACGGAAGAGGAGTTCATGAAGAGCATTCAAAGGTGTTGGAAGAAGGAGTGTGTTAAAGAGCGCTGACAGCATGGACGCCACAACAAAGTGTAAGAAAGACTATTTTACGTAACATATGTAACATTTCAAAAGGCTACTCTCTTGCAGAAATACAAATAAGTATTACGTCATATAAATATCATACTAATCATAAATCTTATACCACTGAAATACAGATATCTCTTATACAATAAATGTAATAAAATGAAATGTAATAGAAACAAAGTATATTATTAACAAAAACAATACCATTTAAAATTATTTTATGTAATTGCAAAAATTATTTTCATAATTTTTGCTTATCCAAATATTAACTTTCATAATTCTCTTTCTCAGTGTAAAAAGGAACGTTATTAGAATAAAAACCGCTTAAGGTCAGGTTGATAATAAACAAAAAATACATCCTCTAACAAGCTAAACGAAGTTATTTTTCAACCCCTTTTGAAACCACCATCCTCTTACAAACTTAACAAGTCGTAAGACGAGATAACAAAGTAACAGGTGGGATGAACACATGACGCTCTGGAGTTCTTGGGCTCTTAAAAGAAGAGAACAAATGCTCCAACTGAAATGGAAAAGCATGTTGCATCTAGATCATAGTTTTCCAAACGGCCGATACTGTCCCGTGATAGTGTCTTGTGGGCACTGCATGGAAATTTGGGGACTAGATTGCTGGCCCCAGCGGCAGTTGGGATGAGCGTTGAAAAGCATGTGCTCATTGATAATATGCCTAAAAATTGTTTAGTCACAGCATGTTAACGCACACTTCGTAATAACGTTACACTTCTTTTACCTCTTTTTACATTTTTTGTCATCGATGTCAATTGTTTATCACGTTATTTTAAAAACATCTTAAGGTCTGTTTCTGTTCCAATATTTTCCTTGTATGGATCTAAATTGCATTCAGTAGCAGCGAACAAGTCGCCAATGACAACCTGTTCTGTCATATTCATGGCTGTCAAAGGTGACGTCTTAATATTTGGCATTGTGCAACAAAATTGATGATTTTTCATTCCTACAACTTGAGATACTACACTGCACAACAAAGTAAAATAAAAAATATAATTAAAGCATTGAAAACTACAACCAAAGTAGATAGTTCAAATGTATGACGTAGGTATCATCCATGTATGATCCATTTTTAGTTATTTCGAATAAAATAAAATACAAAACGGTCCACAACGAATACACCATAACCTCAAAATTTACAACTCGACAAATATCCGCTGCCACCGAAGTTTCACAAGCGCACATGGACTGTAAAAATATCAGTAATGTTAGGCAGATTCCTACTCTACCTGTTGACATAAAAAGGAACTAATTCGAATGGATACTCTATGTGGAAATTGTGTAAATTCAAACTATCCATATTAAGTATTAAGTATATCACCATATTAAGTATATAACCCTACCCTCCTTAATGTATTTGAGTCAATCAATTTTAGAAACATTATTCTAGATGCATGGTTGTGGCACATGGTAGAAAAGAGTGATAAAGGAAACATAAGGTCTGTATCTTAAAATGAACACAGTATCAATTTGCAGATAGATAATAGTCACGTAACTGTATTCATACACGAAATAGGAGTAATATATGATTTAAAAACTAGCTTCTGACCAAGCCAGATTTGTTTCTAACAAAACTGTCTGACTAACAATTAAATTGATGTTAAAAACTAAGCAATACTGCCTCGCCAAAAGTATGATGCCGTAAGCCTTTGATGCAGTAATGGGTTCTTAAAAGTGCGGGACTGTCTGGCACTGTCTCTGTGCGCCAGTCAGATTGTACCGTTAGTAAGATAAGATTACCACCGTTTTTGAGTCCACGTTGACGTGATGTTGCCACAATTAGTATTCACCAGCCGCAGCTTGTTAGCCTCAATGCAGCCGTCCGGTCGTGTCGTCATCATTCTGCTGTCAGTATAGCCGTTATTTGATGACGTGCGGAAGTGTGTCAACAACCGGACTACACTGATGCGAGATATAAAGTTAATTACAATTGATAGCAGTTGCATCACTTGACGGCGCCGGTTTGAATGAAGGAGTAACCAATGGATTTAACAAAGTTGTTTTCTTATCCGTAAATATTTTTAATACTTGTGGAATGCAATCCCTGATCCCTGATCTTTTAAAACGAAATGTGATGTGGATTCAGTTAAATGTTCAAATTTTTCAATCAGACGTTTTGTTTAAAAATAAAATAACAGCTGATTCCATGCATGAGTGAAACAGCTGATTCTACGCATGAGTGCAACAGCTGATTGCGTTTTATTAATGCACGATATTCAGCACAGAATATCAATATTTCATCCAGTCTATTAACGTGTCTCTCTATACGAGGCGGCGCACGTGCGCCATAGAAGTAAAACAAATGGCCAGCCAGTGAGGTTAATAATTACAAAAATATTTATTGTTGCAAATTGCTTTCAATTAAATGCAGACATTGAGATAAATTACTGTTATTAGTACAAACTATTGTTCCGAGCATGTGCTGCTGATAGAGAATTTTTATGGTCTAATATGGCTACTACACGTTTTGCGCTAATAAAATTATTAATTTCTCTCTTCCCAATTTCCTTCCTTACGTTTAACATTTCAGGGATTCGCATGTGACAGATATTGTGTAATTAATATTGTTGTGTAATTAATATGGTAATTATGCAATCAGCCTAATTCATGTTCCCATGATGTTCTTTCCAGCCTCACGTTCGCCTCCGATTACATAAACACATAACCATATATGCAGTAAATTTCCGTGTATTGGCCTGCAGCTTATACCCTCCGCGTAATTAATACCAAGTAAGTCTGAAATTCTCTGCTTCAGATTTTTAGGTTTTAGAGAAGAAACGCACAATATTTTCTTCAAGAAAGACACTTATAGGATAGGTTTTAGGCCGAACTGGGTTTAAGGACAGTAGACTATTCGTTACCCATGAAATGAGAATAACAAAAATTTTATTGAGGTCGGTAGTTTTCGAAGTCCCACATTACTTTCAATACTTGGTGACTTTAAACATTTCTTAAACGCTAGATGTGGTAAAACATATCACGCTATTCGACCTTGGTCTGTTGTTGGAAAAGTGTTGGCTATAAGTTTTGGTGACTCACACGCAACCATCTTCTGCAGTTTGAGCTCGGACTAGATGTTAATGTCCAAACGACTAAATTGCGATCTATGAGACATCTAGCGAAAATTCCGTCAGTACACCACAGTCAAATAGCCCGATATCTTTTTTCACATCTGACACGAACCGTGAAATTACCTCTGTTTTTTTTCTCTAAAAGTTATTTTATATGAGTTTTACTTGATGAAACATTATTAGTAATAGAAGTTTCATCTTTTCTTTGATACAATGTATTCAGGAGAGAAACAGATATGGGTTAATTAGCTTGCTGCATTGTTAAAAATTATAATATGGTAGTTTACTATCAAAAATTTAATATTACAACTTTGTCTTATTCATTTTTTCTCCTTCTTCAAAACTTTATGTATTAGGCAGACTGGCTGATATGGTAACCAGTGCTTTATCGTTCCCCGTACCTTCTTTGAGCTGCCGGTTTGTATGTATCCGCATAGTTCTGTTTAATTTCAGAGGGGGGGGGCAGGAGCTTTATGGCTCAGGGGCCAAGGGCCGCACAGACGGCTTACTTAGGTACTCCAGTCACCGCGACCAGGCAGGAGATGCTTGTAACACAATACCGTCTCCCTTGAGTACAAACTGGCCAGAACAAAGTTCATGGTGGTTGAACAATATGGCGAAATAAACGATTTGGCACAATCTTACTTACTTTGAGCACTATTTAATTGACCTCTCTGTGGATAACTATAACTCGTCTTCCTAAAGGTAAACTGTTTTAGTGCAGTTTAACATATTATTACGAAAATGACAGACAGAATTAAAAATAAGCAAGCGTCAAAGACCGTACTAAACGTTAAGGCTAAGAGAATTCTGACAAGACAATATTTACTGCATCAGTCGTTACTCATACGAAGTCTGGAGAGACTAATTAAACTCGTAACCATAGAGGAATGTCACTTACACAGGGAGGTCAACGTGACAAATGATGAGATACACGCTTCTAAAAATATTTGCGCAGACATACAAAGCGCGCGCTCGCAGTCACCCACAACGTCACGTTGAATTTACCTACACATTAACAGAATGGAAACATACAAATTCCCTTTTATAGAAAATTAACTTCTATAGTAGGCCTTCATACATCTAGTCAGGGACGTAACCGGGGGGAGGGCTGAGGGTTCCAGACCCCGTCTCCGAAAAACTGAAAAATACCGTCTATTTTGCTCTGGGGAAAATCTCTAACCCCCTTCAACATTCTGGAAGGAAACTTCCGGAATGTGTATTCTCATTTTTGATCCACGCCTCCAATGAAATCTGCCCGCCCCCCCAAAAAAACAAAATTTTTGCTACGTTTCTAGCATAGAATGTTTGTCTACATACCTATATCTTGAAGAAACGCTGAGTAACTTACTAATTATACGGTTAAATGACAACGACTTAAAGCTTGAAGACGAAAACTAGCTTCCATTTAATAAAACACTAATGATGTTATTATTATAAATAAAACACTTCTTCAGTTATTAATTTTAAGATATTCAGCATGTAGGAAATTAAACATTACCTAATGCGCTCATGCCAACTTTAAACTTAAAAACCATACATTATTTTTGGTTTGTCCTCTTATGTCAAAAGAAGTCTTGTATTTCAGAATTATTTCGAGTTTTGAAGTATGTAAACGTTTTGTCCATAACACTTAAAATAGACAGTACGATTACGTTCATGACCGCATTCTAATCTTTATTTTTACATTGATTTCGAAAATGAAACCAAAGGTTTTCACGGTTAATTAGCTTGTATGTTCTTAATTTAAAATTCGTTAGTACCCCAGTGAGTAGGCTACAGTCTGTGGGTCGTAGCTTTGATTCCCGGTCGGCCCACAAAAGGTGAATTCTTTCAGCCCTTCCCCACGATGAAAACGTGGGGAAAATGCCCAGATAGACACCTATCTGTCACCTATGTCAGATAGACACCTATGAAAATGCGCAGGCCTATCTGAAATAACGTATTGTAATATTGGCTAAAAGCCAGTTCTTTTTATATCAAAATGTTCGCATATGTCAGTCTACCCTTCCTAGCATATAAGCTACGGGACAGTAAGGGGACCCATTATTATTATTTCCTTATTAAATCAGCCACATAGACGTGTTTATTAAATTATGGTAAGTAATAAAGGAGTAAGTGATTGGTAAATGTTTTCCGTTCTATAGGACCACAAAAGCATAATAGGAATGTAAATTGCTAAGAAAATTATGTGAACTCAATTATGTGAGTGATGTCCGTGGATAGAGAAAGTTATAAAAATAGGTATTCACATAAGAGATCAATATTTGGTGGGTAGAGAAAACTTGAAGACAGGCGACTGAAAAACAACGAACGAATATAGTCAAATATACAACTCGCCGAGATGAAAGCTCGCAAAAAAAATTATTCGTGCAGTACACATTCGTAACACATGTTGTTTGAGTATATACAGAGTGTTACAACTCTGTTCCTGTGACAGTCTGACGCAACGTCAAAGTGGAATCTCGTTTAATCTAGTAGAAAACAAACGTACAAAGAGTTATGACAGATATTTATTGCGGTTACGTGACAGTAGCCGCGGAACTGTCACCGGCGTCATCGTCGTGTAGTTAGTTGTCCGCTAATAACTCGTCGCACAGCCACAAATGTCAGCGGTCACACAAAATAGTGTTAAACAAATACTACGTGTGGCTTGTTGCGAGTCCTAAGCTATTTGAGAATGGATCGTTATTCATTAGGCGCAAGCGGTATCAACCAACCTTAGTGGATTGTCTGATGGTTAGTTCTTTAGAACACTCACCCCCACAGAGATCAGTGCCTCTTGTCTTCTCACTGATGAGCGAATGCTTCTTTAGATAATCTCTTGTGGTCTTCGTCTTAAGAAAATTCTGTCCACTTCACTGTTCTACAGCTTTTAATGCGATAACGCTCTCTTTGTAAAACGTACAATGTGCAATTAATTAAATTGTGAATTAATTGAATAATTACTTTAATTATTTATAGATTAACAAATGATATCCTTCATAAGCCTCGCGATTGGTATCGCCATTTATATTGGTATCAGTTAACAATTAATATTGTGGATTCAATTAAATCACTTAGCAAAAAGACTCTTAGAAAATTAATTTATGCTTTCAAAGATTAATTTAACATGTGGGTTATCTGTAATAATGAACGCATGTGTAAAATCAACTTAAATAACTAATTTATTATTCATTCATAAATTTATAATCATACATATAAAAACGTCGTTGCACCTGTAAATACATACATATTTCAAAAAACAAGTCCCAGTTTATATATTGTAATATAAATAAAAATATTACAAATATAATAAAAATTTATATTAAATAATGGAATTGTGTAGAAAGATATTGTGTGTGTATCTTTGGTGATAACAAAGGTATTGTGCTCTTCTTTTAGCCCCACTAGTTGGGCAAGCCAAATTGTAATATAATAAAAATATTACAAATATAATAAAAATAAAACTTAGAATTGATTGGTATGATATATATAATTGATAAACGTTTGTTTTAATAAGCTCCTTCTTTGGAAACGCCAATTTGTAATATAATTATTACAAATAAAAATAAAAATTGAATTGGATTGATATTGTGTTGATACGTATTGATATTTTGTTTTGTTTATCACTGGATCAGTCTGACTCCTTAAAGTCTCATTGGTTAGGCTAGTCAAATGGTAATATAATTTCAAGTGTAATAAAAAAAAAACAAAATATAAAGATATTGATGATAAGAAAATGTTATAACTAAGTGTGTTGGATTGATAAATAACAAATATATCAAACTTTAAAAATTTTGCAAATATTTTTTCTTGTGCTTGTATCCAATTTGACTGAATAATTTAATTTAATTAATTGATAATTAATTAATTATTTGAGGTTGTAATTTCCTCCTATATCTATTCTCTCAAGGTGAATTATGGTTTTGCTTAATAAAAAATAATAATAACATTAATAGTAGAAATAAAAACAATGCTGGTAACTGAATACTGATTTGCGTTTATTCATTCAAAATTGTGCGCCAGTCAAACTGCGCATGTCCCAGGCACTGGCAAATATTCGCCACAGTCGGCAATGAGAAAAATCAACAGATATATTTTTTACAAGTTTAAATTTATGGTTCTTTTAACGAGTCGAAATGGTCAGAGGGCAAGGAACAAGATACATTTAACAGGTATTCTTAAACTAAATGTTAACATCTGAAATAGAACAAAATTATTATTACAATTGTCAATTAGAAAGAAATTATTTAAAATTCGAACCAAGTCGAAGAAATGACGTCACTCTGCTCCAGGTAGCACTGCACCGTCTATGTGAGAAATTCAGCAATGGCCGCCGTCTGCTTGGTTTTAATCTGCTATGACGCCGTTAGAATTGAAGATCTTCTCCCACAGAAATAAAACGATGTTCCCTTTTCCTGCGAAGTGGTGTTGTTCCAAAATATAGTGTTGAATGTCCCCTCGTCGTCTGCGATGTCGAATTCTGGATGGATCTCTTGTGTAGTGTGATGTTCAAATATGCGTGTTGGTTTTGTGAATTTGTTCCAAAAATTGATCAAAATGGCTGTCGATTTCTGGCGTTAAGTTTTATGGTGTTATTCTGTGTTTTTGGAAACTTGTGAAGTGTTAGACATAGATAAATAATGTTATTTCACTTGTTAGTTCATCTCCGTTACACGCCACATAACCACACTTGGTTTTAATATAAATTATTTGGTTTTCAAAACTCCACTAATACATTTTTCAACTGTTCAGCTTTGCGATTAACAATAGACTAAACGACGCAACGTCGTCGTTTTAGGGCAATTTGTGGTATGTCTTTTTCCTCTTTATATTGTTTAATTATAAAATATCTGTCTAAGACTTGTTTCACTATCTAACTATACATAACAAGTTTTCTTATTTTTTACTGTATTTCCAATATTTCTTAATTTTACATGAATCTAACTATTCAGTAATATTGATTATTTAATTTTACATCTTTTGATATATAGCTGGGTTTATTTCAAACTCATTTAAGCCCAAAAATTACAATTTTGCATAATAATTGCATGTCCCATATTTTGTACAAATTCAGTGTTTTAAAGGGTTTTATTTGTTTTTTCGGTATAAGATTTCCATGGAATACACCTAATAACTCCGTAATTACTTTGTTGTTAATAATTTGTTTATTAAAACATTTCAATATTGATTAATTTGCTGTTTAGTCTGATTTGATTACTATCATAAGCCTATTTTTGACTGTTTCCAAAAGAAGTTAGTTTTCTTTCTTTTGTCATTCTATTTGCTATTAACTGTATCTGCATTAATTATATTTTCAATTCCTGTATTGTATGTATTGAATTCTATTCCTATTACATAGATTAATTCTTTGATAGATAGTTTTTTTGGTTTATAGGCCATTCTGTGTTTACAAACATAGTGTCTTGGTGGGTCTGTTTGTCCATTATACATGGTTTACTGATTTGAATAAAACTATTACATTTTTATGCCCTACTTGCCTCTCTGACTTACACAATGGAAAATTAAATGACATGATTTTAATTACAATAGAATATCTTGTATCTACTAAACTTTCTTTATACTAATAACATCATTGAACCATAACATGAACATCTTACGCCTAATTTTAACAAAAACATCTTATTATCAACTATTTTCCATATATCACCTAATTTTAACAAAAACATCTTATTTCTATTATTTTTTCCTGTATCATCAAATGATAACAACATAGCTTATCCTAGACATAATTTAATTAGAAAACATAAAAAACTCCTATTACTAGTAACACTGTCAGTCACTAACTGTCTTGTGTATGTATTATTCTTATAAAAACACTTTAACTGTGATAAAAAAAAAAAACCTCGTGTATCTATTTACACCTTACATCTAAAATATTATTTAATTAATAATAAATAATAAACATTTTAATATTAGGCATACCTTCAGTTATGAATTGTCCTTTGGTATTTTTGTCCTCACCATTTATTTAGTTATAATTAAAGAAAACATTTTATATGTAATAGTCCTTATATCTAATTTAAAACTCTTATTACTAGTAATGTTGTCAGTCCTTAGACCGTCTTTCATTTCAATGGTTTTATTATTATTATTCTACACTCATGGTAGTCTTTTTATAATACTTAAACCTCATTGAAGATTTTTTTATAGATTTTTTAACTATGTTTCTCACTGTACACTCTGTAGTTCCTTAATTTTGTTATCTCACTTCACTTTATTGTATTCTACACTCTGGTAGTCTTTTTAGTGAGTTCTACTCTATGGTAGTCTCTTTTGACATATTTTTTGACATGTTACACTTACAACTAATATACAATTTGTTTTTATAGTATTGTATCTTGTAACTTGTTTGGGGTTTACCTATATCGGTTTCAATTTTGTCTCATGGTATTTAATATATGATTAACATTTTGTTTTGGCATATCTCTTCCTGGTTCTGGTCTCTTTGTTGGAATCTTGATATGTTTCGTCCCTTCTTCAAATATCACATTAGTAGTTTCCTTATTAAAATGGTTTCATGACAGATTATTTCCTTTTTTTATGGTCCTTCCCTTTTTGTACTGCTTCCCCAATCTACTGGGTATACTGCTGGTTTAACTGGTTTTTTCATAGTAGGTTATTTTAATTAATGGTTTTCTTTATTATCTTCCATTTTTATTAACATTTTATAGACTTAATTATACAGTTTCTAGTGTAATCCTTAAACAATTTATTCCTCTCACTCACTATGGAACTTTCTCTTTTATTCATGTAACATTAATTCAAATGTTTAGTGTGATAATTTTGTTATGTTACATATGCTCTCCTGTAAAAGTGATTAGTTCAGATCATACTCTGTATGGATGAAATAATTACTACTAATTCTTTTGTATTTACATTTCTCCGTGATTACATGTTTTCACTTTATATACCTTCTTTTTCCACCATTGCTTCCTCTCAGCTGATGTGTATCTCCTTCATTAGTTTCTTTTTTCATTGATAAGTGATCTTCAATCTTGTGTATAACATTATCATTTTATATTCCTTCTTATTTGGTGCTTCCTCACCAGTATGTTTACTCCCTAACATTCCCTAACAAATTAATTGGAACAGTTCAGAGTGGCACTTTTGGCTTCAATCCCTGCTGTCCAAATACTTCAATTGAGTCCAGAGGTATTATCATCTCTGCTCAACACATAAGACTGATGGCATTTTCTACATCCAGTCATAAAAATAAATAAACAGTAAAAGTAGTCATTTTTGACTAAAATAAACATCTTTAGATTCTTCACTTCATAATACGTTATATTAATTAATACTTTTATACACTTGACTCTTCTTCTCTCTTAAAGCTTATTCCATATTAGGTGGTTTAGGTATGTGGTATAATATACATTTCATCATGTTTACATAGTAAGTAGTATTTATATTTACTCTTTCTACCATCTGGTATCCATTGAGTTACTTTTATTGCTCATGGTATAACATGAATTAATTCTTTATCACTTTCACTATAACAGTGGTTGTTGTAACAGCATTATCATTATTATTATCAGGTTTTTTTGTTTTTTGGTTTCTGGTCTCACTATTTGGTCTTTAGTGAGCTGGTCCTTCTTCATTGTTCCATTTTTATTAAATTATTTTCTTTGTGAGTTTGGTTAATTTGTTCGATTAAGTCATATGACATTCTGGTTTCCTTTCTCCCTTAGAATTTTGTATCTCTTTCTTACAAAATCTTTTTTATATTTCAGAGTTATTTCCCATCATTTGTATGAGTAATGATGTGAGTTTACTGTCTTTTAATTTTAGACATTTTTATTCAACTACATTCTTTCTTGTTCATAGTTGTTTTTCAAATATTTTGGTATAAGTTGTACTTATTATTGTTTTGAATTTTGAAATTATTATTCCTCAAAATTCTTTTTGCATTCATAATAGTCTTTGAATGTTTGTGTAAGTGGTACTTGCTAATTATTTTGAATTTGGACAATTATTATCTGCATCCAAATTCTTTTTACTTGCATAATAGTCTTTGAATATTTGTGTAGCTTGTACTTACTATTGCTTTTGAATTTTGAAGCTTATTATGTTCAAAATTCCTTTTATTTATTCACAATAATTTTTTAAATGTTTGGTGTAAGTTGTACTTACTCATTTTTGGAATTTGGTAATTATTTATTATCAAAATTCTTATTTTGTTCACAATGTTCTTTCAGATATTTGGTGTAAGTTGTACTTACTCATTTTTGAATTTGGTAATTATTATCTTTATCAAAATTCTTATTTTGTTCACAATATTCTTTCAGATATCTAGTGTAAGTTGTACTTACTAATTTTTGAATTTGGTAATTATTTTTCTTATCAAAATTCTTATTTCATCATTCACAATTGTTCGAATATTTGGTGTAAGTTGTGCTTACTATATTTTTGAATTTTGTAATTATATTCTTATCAAAATTCTTTTTTCATCATTCATAGTTTTAACTCACAATTATGAGTCCTCCAAATATTTTTTAATAGACAACTGGTTATAAGTTCCTTTTACTTTATTCGAAATGATATCCTTTAGTACATATGTATTATTATTATTGTTTTTAATAATCAGGTATGGGCCGGTATACAGCAGTAATAACTTTTTGGTAATGCCTTCCAAAGTACTGGGTAATTCCCTGTTTTTTAGCAGTACCTTTTCTCCGACTTCATATCTTATTATTTTCTTAACAGCCTTTTGATATTTGTTCTTGCGCCTTTCCTGGTCTTCAGCCAATTTATTGTAGAATCTAATTCGATTGAATTTGTATTCTTGACTCCCGGGGAACTCTATTATGTCTTGTATTTCTCTCGGAGGTGGTCTTTCATACATTGCCGTGTATGGAGTGGTACCAATAGCGGTGTGATATGACAAATTAAGGAATTCTTCAGTCGCTAATAAATATTCTTGCCACTTCTTTTGTTGATTATAGCAATAAGTTCGTAATATTCTTCCGACCTCTCGCAGTACCCTCTCCGCTGGATTGCTGCTGGGGTGGTAGACAGACGTCTTGTATGTCTTAATGCCCAGTGTATTCAGAGTGTTTCTCCACCGCCAACCCTTAAATTGCGTTCCATGGTCGGTGATTATGGATGTCGGGCTTCCTACCTCTGGAATGTAATGATTTGTTATTATTTCTAGAGTCTTCAGAGTGGTGGCTCTGTTCACAGGGTATTGTTTTGTAAATTTTGTAAAATGATCCATCATAATAACAATATACTTGTATCGATGGCGTCCGCCACTGCGGGGAAATGGACCACATATGTCCAGAAAGACCTTTTCCAGTTTGGCTTGTGTGGTAATTGGTATCATCATACCTTCCTTTCTTTCATTGTTGGTTTTCACCAATTGACATATCATACAGGTTTTAAGGTAGTTTCTAGTTTTTCTATTGATACTTTTTATGTGACAATTCTCTTCTATTGCCTTGATCACCTTCATGGCTCCCATGTGACCGTATCGTAGGTGATAGTCCAGGATGATATCCCTTTCGATTGTAGTAGGGATCATGATCTTCCAAACGTCTTCGTCAAGGGATGTCTTGATGAATAAAATCCCATTATGTATACAATAAAATTTGTTTATTGTGTCATCTTGGTTGGAGAGACGAAGTTTAATAGAGTTTAACTTCGGATCGGACTGCTGGTGTTTGCTGATGTCCTGCACTATCTTCTCTAAATCAGATCTGTCCTTAATAATGTTATAGATTTTCAAAATGCTCTCCTTTTCGCCTTCGAATGTTTGTTCTTCTAGATTCACTCTTGACAATACGTCGGCTACTACATTTTTACTTCCAGGAATATACTCCCACTGTATATCGTATTCCTGTAGGGCGAGTACCCATCTGGTCAATCTACCATGGCTTAATTTGCACCTTCTTAGAAATGATATAGACTTGTGATCTGTTCGGACGGTCACCGGATATCCGAGGATATACGTCCGAAACTTCCCGCAGGCAAAGACTACACTTAACAGTTCTTTTTCCGTCACATTATAGTTCTTCTCACACTGATTAAGGGTTCTGCTAGCAAAGCTCACTACTAGATGGTTTCCACTTTCATCTTCTTGGTACAGTGTTGAACCCAAGCTAATGTTACTAGCGTCACAGTTTAGAAAAAAGGGTCGGTTAAAATCTGGATGGTTGAGCATTACTGCATCTAAGAATTTCTCTTTAATTGATTTGAAGGTCTCGTCTTGTTCTTGACCCCATCGCCATTTATTCTTGGACGATAACTGGTACTGAAACTGGGCTGTTAGTTCGGAATAATTATTCTGGAACTTCCTATAATAGTTACATAGGCCCAAAAATGATTGTAGTTGCCTTCTGTTTTTTGGTGTAGGGAATCGTTGTATGGCGTCTACCTTTTCTGTTGATGGTGTTATTCCTTGACTGTTTAGCTGGAAACCCAGGAATTGAACTTCTTTAGCTATAAGCTTGGACTTGTCCAGTTTAAGGGTGACATTATTCTCAGCAAGCTTCTTCAAAACATACTCCACACGATAACAGTGTTCCTCCCAGCTGGTTGATGTTATTAGGAGATCATCAACATAGACAGTTGTGAATTGGAGCGCTTCTGGTCCTAGTATATGATCCATACAGGCGACAAAAACAGCTACTGAATTAACCAACCCGAAGGGCAATCTCTTAAACTGATAATTGCGCCCTTCGAAGATGAACGCCATATATTGCCGGCTTGCTGGGTGCAACTCCACTTGCCAATAGCCGCATACCGTATCCCAAGTGGTAATGAATCGTGTTCCGTGGAACCTCTTCAAAATTTCATCAATTTCGCCAGGTGAGGTACGATCGTTTATTATCATCTTATTTATCTCCCGAGCGTCAAGGCAAAGTCTTACCTTCCCATTTTTCTTTTGTATGGCCACAATTGGGCTAGTGTATGGCGATTGACTGCTCTCGATGATATCTCTACGGATCATATTCTGGATCTCTGATCGTACGGCTTCTTTCAGAGATTGTGCTATTGGGTATGACTTTCGGTTGAATTCTACCGGTTCTCTGAATCGTATTGAGCATTGGTAGTTCCGGATCTTTCCAGGTTCGTCAGAAAATACAGCTCGATATTTCTCATATATTTCTACCAATTGATTCCGCTGGTTTTCCGTTAATTGCTCGTTAGTATTGTGGCACTGGAAGTTACGTATCTCTTGGATCTTTTGTTTCCATAGGTCTTCCTCCGAATCTTGATGTACTGGCTTGTTGTTTGTTGGGTGGTTGGATAAGTAATTCACCTTATTTTGGTGGTCGAGAAGTCGTTTGGAGTCTAAAGTCTTGTTATCAGTTAAATTGGCTATCCAGGTTGAACCTTCAGCAAAGAGTGATACCTTTCCTCGGCACAAGTCGATAATTGCTGAGTTTCGGCGCAATATGTCGCATCCTATCATGATGTTGAAAGGTAATCCTGCTGCAACAAGAAATATCATATCCACACTAATGCCCTGACTTTTGACATTGAGGGATACCTGCTTTCTTATGGTCTTGTTCTGTCGGCCGGTAGCTCCTACAAGTACAATGTTATTAATAGGTAGTACCGGTAAGTTTTTGTGGCATTCCTGCTGTATCCGGTCCAATTCATTTCGATTTATTATGGAGACATTGGCTCCAGTGTCTATCATTATAGGAACAGAAATACCTTCAATTTCTGCGATTATGTATATTATTTCATTATCATTATTTTTAATATTAAGCTCACTTTCTTCTAATAGGTCCTTACGGATATCCTTTAAATAATTGCTGTATATTATGGTAAAATTTTTTCTGTTTTTCTTCACATTCATACCTACTTGATTAAACCCAGCAGATTGGAGCAGTAAAGGGTCATTAGATTTTATTACTGCCTCCGTTCGTTTAAATGTTCCGCTTCATTACGGATCAGGCCGTTGGAAGCGTCAGCTTGAAGTCCTGAGGCTGTTTCGTTTGGTTCTGCTCGATCGTCTGGTTGGGCTTCTGTTACAGGTAGTCTTCGCTGATTATCCAGGCTGGAACTACGTCTGGGCTCGTACTCTCTGTACCGATTACTTCCCTGGCTCCCTTGGAAAGTCTCGTACTCGTAGTATCGGCTCCTCCGTTGAGGCTGGTATCTTCTGTGTCCACTGCCTTCTGCTCGGATGTAATTAACATTAGGTCGATATGCCCTGTAATTGTGGTTACCTCCACTTGGGTAATTTCGGTTATAATTACCATGATAATTATTATTATTAGAAAGGTTGGGGTTCCTCTGACCATTTTGAACATAGTTACTATTATGATTATAATAACCGTTGTTATTTTGTGGACGGCTATTATTATTATTATTATTATTGTTGTGGTTGTTGTTATTATTATTATTCATACGAGGAATATTACTATTATTATTATTATGGTTAAGCCTCGGCAAATTATTGTTATTTCTAGGGTTATAATTGTACTCGGCATTATTCCGATTTGTGGGATTATAATTATTATTATTACCCACATTCTGCCGATTATTATTACTATTCAAATTACTATTGTTATTCCTTGGTTCCGGCTTTTCATACCTCCTGCGACTTTGACGGTAATAGTCTTCGTGCTCGTACATCTCTAAAAGCTCGGTCATGGCTTGCACCGTCTTTATTTGACTACTTCGTCTGGCTCTGATAATATCCTCCTCGTAGTGGTATGAGAGTTTGCTGACCAGGCATTCTTCCGGTATTCGGGGCTCTAGATGTTTGGCCACGCACACCTTTCCCAAAAAGTACGCCGTTAAAGTTTGGTTCCCATATGGGTTGTACTTCCCATGACATATCCCGTCTCTGGCGATATTTTGCGTTGATTCCGACCAATATTTGGCTTTGAATAGCCTTCTGAATTGTTGATAGTCGGTCACCTCGTCTCTTATTGCCATCCACCAATTGTCTGCTATTTCCTTGAATGATTCGTCCAGCACCTCTTTGTTCTCCCTCCAGCGATTACCTCTGTGTTTGGCAAAGTATTCCTCGATTCTTGCTAGTAATTCCATGGGTTTATTTTTATAAAACCTGAAGTTAATCCCTTCACGATTTTCACTGTTGGGACAACTGGTAATGGTTGTCGGTCGACTATGGAATAGGTCTATATCGGTCTGGTTCTGTCGTACCTGACTGTTGATACTGGTCACAGCAGCTTCTATGCCGTCACATTTTTCTGTGAATCGGTCCTGCACTCGCTCCCAGTCTTCCCGTGTTTCCTTTAGTTTTTCCTCCAATGTCTTCCTAGTCGTTTCTTCAATGGTGTTAACCTTCGTATTTATTTCTGTTCTGATACTCCGTACTTCTTGTTCGGTTTGACTCCATTTTTCGTCAGCTCTGGCAACCCTTTGTTCGATTACCGTTATTTCCTCTTCTACCTTCTTGCTGATTGTCTCATTGTTTTCAGCTATCTTCTGGCTCAATTCATCCTTCAATATTTCCATTTTTCCGTCTAACCGGTTCATGTTCTCCTGGTTCGTCTCCTTCAATTCTTCTCTCAATTGCTGACTATTGCCTTCCATTTTCTGATTTGTTTCTTCCATCCTCTTGTTAGTTTCTTCCAGTTTTTGGCTTATCTGGGTCAATTCCTCTTTCGACTGTTTATTGTCAGTCTTTATTTCCTCCATTTTCTCCTCAATTTTTTGAATATTTTCTTCCATCTTCTCTTCTATCTTTTTACTGTTTGCTTCCATCTTCTCCTCCATCTTCCTGCTAGTATCTCCAATTTTATTGCCCAACTCTTCCTTCAATCGTTGGTTATCATTCTTCATTTCCTCCTCCATCTTCTTGCTATTCTCCTCCATTTTCTCCTCCATCTTCTTACTGTTTTCCTCGATTTTCTTGTTGGTATCTCCGATTTTATTACCCAACTCTTCTTTTAACTGTTGGTTATCGTTTTCCAGCTTCTTACTATTTTCTTCCATCTTCTCCTCTATCTTCTTACTGTTTTCTCTTAATTCCTCCTTCGTTGTTTTAAATTCTCGGAGTAACATCTCCATCATTTGATCAAATTTTGTATCTTCCTTTGCGGTGGATTTTTCCGGCTGTTCCTTCTGTGGTGCAGGCTTATTTGGTTCTGCTGGCGGTAACATTAACTCCACATCTTCCACTGGTGTCGCTTCTTTATCCTCCATGTTTATCTCCTGCTCGGCCTCCATAGCCCTTTTTCTTGATGTAGCTCTCCTGTGCATCTCGCTCCCTCTTCCGACCTGTTGATCGTTGCCAAGCTAAAAATAGGAAATTGGACAATCGTCCTTATTTTACAACACTATTACCTCCTATTTAAAGCCCCTTAAGTTGGACGCCAATTTGTAATATAAATAAAAATATTACAAATATAATAAAAATTTATATTAAATAATGGAATTGTGTAGAAAGATATTGTGTGTGTATCTTTGGTGATAACAAAGGTATTGTGCTCTTCTTTTAGCCCCACTAGTTGGGCAAGCCAAATTGTAATATAATAAAAATATTACAAATATAATAAAAATAAAACTTAGAATTGATTGGTATGATATATATAATTGATAAACGTTTGTTTTAATAAGCTCCTTCTTTGGAAACGCCAATTTGTAATATAATTATTACAAATAAAAATAAAAATTGAATTGGATTGATATTGTGTTGATACGTATTGATATTTTGTTTTGTTTATCACTGGATCAGTCTGACTCCTTAAAGTCTCATTGGTTAGGCTAGTCAAATGGTAATATAATTTCAAGTGTAATAAAAAAAAAACAAAATATAAAGATATTGATGATAAGAAAATGTTATAACTAAGTGTGTTGGATTGATAAATAACAAATATATCAAACTTTAAAAATTTTGCAAATATTTTTTCTTGTGCTTGTATCCAATTTGACTGAATACTTTAATTTAATTAATTGATAATTAATTAATTATTTGAGGTTGTAATTTCCTCCTATATCTATTCTCTCAAGGTGAATTATGGTTTTGCTTAATAAAAAATAATAATAACATTAATAGTAGAAATAAAAACAATGCTGGTAACTGAATACTGATTTGCGTTTATTCATTCAAAATTGTGCGCCAGTCAAACTGCGCATGTCCCAGGCACTGGCAAATATTCGCCACAGTCGGCAATGAGAAAAATCAACAGATATATTTTTTACAAGTTTAAATTTATGGTTCTTTTAACGAGTCGAAATGGTCAGAGGGCAAGGAACAAGATACATTTAACAGGTATTCTTAAACTAAATGTTAACATCTGAAATAGAACAAAATTATTATTACAATTGTCAATTAGAAAGAAATTATTTAAAATTCGAACCAAGTCGAAGAAATGACGTCACTCTGCTCCAGGTAGCACTGCACCGTCTATGTGAGAAATTCAGCAATGGCCGCCGTCTGCTTGGTTTTAATCTGCTATGACGCCGTTAGAATTGAAGATCTTCTCCCACAGAAATAAAACGATGTTCCCTTTTCCTGCGAAGTGGTGTTGTTCCAAAATATAGTGTTGAATGTCCCCTCGTCGTCTGCGATGTCGAATTCTGGATGGATCTCTTGTGTAGTGTGATGTTCAAATATGCGTGTTGGTTTTGTGAATTTGTTCCAAAAATTGATCAAAATGGCTGTCGATTTCTGGCGTTAAGTTTTATGGTGTTATTCTGTGTTTTTGGAAACTTGTGAAGTGTTAGACATAGATAAATAATGTTATTTCACTTGTTAGTTCATCTCCGTTACACGCCACATAACCACACTTGGTTTTAATATAAATTATTTGGTTTTCAAAACTCCACTAATACATTTTTCAACTGTTCAGCTTTGCGATTAACAATAGACTAAACGACGCAACGTCGTCGTTTTAGGGCAATTTGTGGTATGTCTTTTTCCTCTTTATATTGTTTAATTATAAAATATCTGTCTAAGACTTGTTTCACTATCTAACTATACATAACAAGTTTTCTTATTTTTTACTGTATTTCCAATATTTCTTAATTTTACATGAATCTAACTATTCAGTAATATTGATTATTTAATTTTACATCTTTTGATATATAGCTGGGTTTATTTCAAACTCATTTAAGCCCAAAAATTACAATTTTGCATAATAATTGCATGTCCCATATTTTGTACAAATTCAGTGTTTTAAAGGGTTTTATTTGTTTTTTCGGTATAAGATTTCCATGGAATACACCTAATAACTCCGTAATTACTTTGTTGTTAATAATTTGTTTATTAAAACATTTCAATATTGATTAATTTGCTGTTTAGTCTGATTTGATTACTATCATAAGCCTATTTTTGACTGTTTCCAAAAGAAGTTAGTTTTCTTTCTTTTGTCATTCTATTTGCTATTAACTGTATCTGCATTAATTATATTTTCAATTCCTGTATTGTATGTATTGAATTCTATTCCTATTACATAGATTAATTCTTTGATAGATAGTTTTTTTGGTTTATAGGCCATTCTGTGTTTACAAACATAGTGTCTTGGTGGGTCTGTTTGTCCATTATACATGGTTTACTGATTTGAATAAAACTATTACATTTTTATGCCCTACTTGCCTCTCTGACTTACACAATGGAAAATTAAATGACATGATTTTAATTACAATAGAATATCTTGTATCTACTAAACTTTCTTTATACTAATAACATCATTGAACCATAACATGAACATCTTACGCCTAATTTTAACAAAAACATCTTATTATCAACTATTTTCCATATATCACCTAATTTTAACAAAAACATCTTATTTCTATTATTTTTTCCTGTATCATCAAATGATAACAACATAGCTTATCCTAGACATAATTTAATTAGAAAACATAAAAAACTCCTATTACTAGTAACACTGTCAGTCACTAACTGTCTTGTGTATGTATTATTCTTATAAAAACACTTTAACTGTGATAAAAAAAAAAAACCTCGTGTATCTATTTACACCTTACATCTAAAATATTATTTAATTAATAATAAATAATAAACATTTTAATATTAGGCATACCTTCAGTTATGAACTGTCCTTTGGTATTTTTGTCCTCACCATTTATTTAGTTATAATTAAAGAAAACATTTTATATGTAATAGTCCTTATATCTAATTTAAAACTCTTATTACTAGTAATGTTGTCAGTCCTTAGACCGTCTTTCATTTCAATGGTTTTATTATTATTATTCTACACTCATGGTAGTCTTTTTATAATACTTAAACCTCATTGAAGATTTTTTTATAGATTTTTTAACTATGTTTCTCACTGTACACTCTGTAGTTCCTTAATTTTGTTATCTCACTTCACTTTATTGTATTCTACACTCTGGTAGTCTTTTTAGTGAGTTCTACTCTATGGTAGTCTCTTTTGACATATTTTTTGACATGTTACACTTACAACTAATATACAATTTGTTTTTATAGTATTGTATCTTGTAACTTGTTTGGGGTTTACCTATATCGGTTTCAATTTTGTCTCATGGTATTTAATATATGATTAACATTTTGTTTTGGCATATCTCTTCCTGGTTCTGGTGTCTTTGTTGGAATCTTGATATGTTTCGTCCCTTCTTCAAATATCACATTAGTAGTTTCCTTATTAAAATGGTTTCATGACAGATTATTTCCTTTTTTTATGGTCCTTCCCTTTTTGTACTGCTTCCCCAATCTACTGGGTATACTGCTGGTTTAACTGGTTTTTTCATAGTAGGTTATTTTAATTAATGGTTTTCTTTATTATCTTCCATTTTTATTAACATTTTATAGACTTAATTATACAGTTTCTAGTGTAATCCTTAAACAATTTATTCCTCTCACTCACTATGGAACTTTCTCTTTTATTCATGTAACATTAATTCAAATGTTTAGTGTGATAATTTTGTTATGTTACATATGCTCTCCTGTAAAAGTGATTAGTTCAGATCATACTCTGTATGGATGAAATAATTACTACTAATTCTTTTGTATTTACATTTCTCCGTGATTACATGTTTTCACTTTATATACCTTCTTTTTCCACCATTGCTTCCTCTCAGCTGATGTGTATCTCCTTCATTAGTTTCTTTTTTCATTGATAAGTGATCTTCAATCTTGTGTATAACATTATCATTTTATATTCCTTCTTATTTGGTGCTTCCTCACCAGTATGTTTACTCCCTAACATTCCCTAACAAATTAATTGGAACAGTTCAGAGTGGCACTTTTGGCTTCAATCCCTGCTGTCCAAATACTTCAATTGAGTCCAGAGGTATTATCATCTCTGCTCAACACATAAGACTGATGGCATTTTCTACATCCAGTCATAAAAATAAATAAACAGTAAAAGTAGTCATTTTTGACTAAAATAAACATCTTTAGATTCTTCACTTCATAATACGTTATATTAATTAATACTTTTATACACTTGACTCTTCTTCTCTCTTAAAGCTTATTCCATATTAGGTGGTTTAGGTATGTGGTATAATATACATTTCATCATGTTTACATAGTAAGTAGTATTTATATTTACTCTTTCTACCATCTGGTATCCATTGAGTTACTTTTATTGCTCATGGTATAACATGAATTAATTCTTTATCACTTTCACTATAACAGTGGTTGTTGTAACAGCATTATCATTATTAGTATCAGGTTTTTTTGTTTTTTGGTTTCTGGTCTCACTATTTGGTCTTTAGTGAGCTGGTCCTTCTTCATTGTTCCATTTTTATTAAATTATTTTCTTTGTGAGTTTGGTTAATTTGTTCGATTAAGTCATATGACATTCTGGTTTCCTTTCTCCCTTAGAATTTTGTATCTCTTTCTTACAAAATCTTTTTTATATTTCAGAGTTATTTCCCATCATTTGTATGAGTAATGATGTGAGTTTACTGTCTTTTAATTTTAGACATTTTTATTCAACTACATTCTTTCTTGTTCATAGTTGTTTTTCAAATATTTTGGTATAAGTTGTACTTATTATTGTTTTGAATTTTGAAATTATTATTCCTCAAAATTCTTTTTGCATTCATAATAGTCTTTGAATGTTTGTGTAAGTGGTACTTGCTAATTATTTTGAATTTGGACAATTATTATCTGCATCCAAATTCTTTTTACTTGCATAATAGTCTTTGAATATTTGTGTAGCTTGTACTTACTATTGCTTTTGAATTTTGAAGCTTATTATGTTCAAAATTCCTTTTATTTATTCACAATAATTTTTTAAATGTTTGGTGTAAGTTGTACTTACTCATTTTTGGAATTTGGTAATTATTTATTATCAAAATTCTTATTTTGTTCACAATGTTCTTTCAGATATTTGGTGTAAGTTGTACTTACTCATTTTTGAATTTGGTAATTATTATCTTTATCAAAATTCTTATTTTGTTCACAATATTCTTTCAGATATCTAGTGTAAGTTGTACTTACTAATTTTTGAATTTGGTAATTATTTTTCTTATCAAAATTCTTATTTCATCATTCACAATTGTTCGAATATTTGGTGTAAGTTGTGCTTACTATATTTTTGAATTTTGTAATTATATTCTTATCAAAATTCTTTTTTCATCATTCATAGTTTTAACTCACAATTATGAGTCCTCCAAATATTTTTTAATAGACAACTGGTTATAAGTTCCTTTTACTTTATTCGAAATGATATCCTTTAGTACATATGTATTATTATTATTGTTTTTAATAATCAGGTATGGGCCGGTATACAGCAGTAATAACTTTTTGGTAATGCCTTCCAAAGTACTGGGTAATTCCCTGTTTTTTAGCAGTACCTTTTCTCCGACTTCATATCTTATTATTTTCTTAACAGCCTTTTGATATTTGTTCTTGCGCCTTTCCTGGTCTTCAGCCAATTTATTGTAGAATCTAATTCGATTGAATTTGTATTCTTGACTCCCGGGGAACTCTATTATGTCTTGTATTTCTCTCGGAGGTGGTCTTTCATACATTGCCGTGTATGGAGTGGTACCAATAGCGGTGTGATATGACAAATTAAGGAATTCTTCAGTCGCTAATAAATATTCTTGCCACTTCTTTTGTTGATTATAGCAATAAGTTCGTAATATTCTTCCGACCTCTCGCAGTACCCTCTCCGCTGGATTGCTGCTGGGGTGGTAGACAGACGTCTTGTATGTCTTAATGCCCAGTGTATTCAGAGTGTTTCTCCACCGCCAACCCTTAAATTGCGTTCCATGGTCGGTGATTATGGATGTCGGGCTTCCTACCTCTGGAATGTAATGATTTGTTATTATTTCTAGAGTCTTCAGAGTGGTGGCTCTGTTCACAGGGTATAGTTTTGTAAATTTTGTAAAATGATCCATCATAATAACAATATACTTGTATCGATGGCGTCCGCCACTGCGGGGAAATGGACCACATATGTCCAGAAAGACCTTTTCCAGTTTGGCTTGTGTGGTAATTGGTATCATCATACCTTCCTTTCTTTCATTGTTGGTTTTCACCAATTGACATATCATACAGGTTTTAAGGTAGTTTCTAGTTTTTCTATTGATACTTTTTATGTGACAATTCTCTTCTATTGCCTTGATCACCTTCATGGCTCCCATGTGACCGTATCGTAGGTGATAGTCCAGGATGATATCCCTTTCGATTGTAGTAGGGATCATGATCTTCCAAACGTCTTCGTCAAGGGATGTCTTGATGAATAAAATCCCATTATGTATACAATAAAATTTGTTTATTGTGTCATCTTGGTTGGAGAGACGAAGTTTAATAGAGTTTAACTTCGGATCGGACTGCTGGTGTTTGCTGATGTCCTGCACTATCTTCTCTAAATCAGATCTGTCCTTAATAATGTTATAGATTTTCAAAATGCTCTCCTTTTCGCCTTCGAATGTTTGTTCTTCTAGATTCACTCTTGACAATACGTCGGCTACTACATTTTTACTTCCAGGAATATACTCCCACTGTATATCGTATTCCTGTAGGGCGAGTACCCATCTGGTCAATCTACCATGGCTTAATTTGCACCTTCTTAGAAATGATATAGACTTGTGATCTGTTCGGACGGTCACCGGATATCCGAGGATATACGTCCGAAACTTCCCGCAGGCAAAGACTACACTTAACAGTTCTTTTTCCGTCACATTATAGTTCTTCTCACACTGATTAAGGGTTCTGCTAGCAAAGCTCACTACTAGATGGTTTCCACTTTCATCTTCTTGGTACAGTGTTGAACCCAAGCTAATGTTACTAGCGTCACAGTTTAGAAAAAAGGGTCGGTTAAAATCTGGATGGTTGAGCATTACTGCATCTAAGAATTTCTCTTTAATTGATTTGAAGGTCTCGTCTTGTTCTTGACCCCATCGCCATTTATTCTTGGACGATAACTGGTACTGAAACTGGGCTGTTAGTTCGGAATAATTATTCTGGAACTTCCTATAATAGTTACATAGGCCCAAAAATGATTGTAGTTGCCTTCTGTTTTTTGGTGTAGGGAATCGTTGTATGGCGTCTACCTTTTCTGTTGATGGTGTTATTCCTTGACTGTTTAGCTGGAAACCCAGGAATTGAACTTCTTTAGCTATAAGCTTGGACTTGTCCAGTTTAAGGGTGACATTATTCTCAGCAAGCTTCTTCAAAACATACTCCACACGATAACAGTGTTCCTCCCAGCTGGTTGATGTTATTAGGAGATCATCAACATAGACAGTTGTGAATTGGAGCGCTTCTGGTCCTAGTATATGATCCATACAGGCGACAAAAACAGCTACTGAATTAACCAACCCGAAGGGCAATCTCTTAAACTGATAATTGCGCCCTTCGAAGATGAACGCCATATATTGCCGGCTTGCTGGGTGCAACTCCACTTGCCAATAGCCGCATACCGTATCCCAAGTGGTAATGAATCGTGTTCCGTGGAACCTCTTCAAAATTTCATCAATTTCGCCAGGTGAGGTACGATCGTTTATTATCATCTTATTTATCTCCCGAGCGTCAAGGCAAAGTCTTACCTTCCCATTTTTCTTTTGTATGGCCACAATTGGGCTAGTGTATGGCGATTGACTGCTCTCGATGATATCTCTACGGATCATATTCTGGATCTCTGATCGTACGGCTTCTTTCAGAGATTGTGCTATTGGGTATGACTTTCGGTTGAATTCTACCGGTTCTCTGAATCGTATTGAGCATTGGTAGTTCCGGATCTTTCCAGGTTCGTCAGAAAATACAGCTCGATATTTCTCATATATTTCTACCAATTGATTCCGCTGGTTTTCCGTTAATTGCTCGTTAGTATTGTGGCACTGGAAGTTACGTATCTCTTGGATCTTTTGTTTCCATAGGTCTTCCTCCGAATCTTGATGTACTGGCTTGTTGTTTGTTGGGTGGTTGGATAAGTAATTCACCTTATTTTGGTGGTCGAGAAGTCGTTTGGAGTCTAAAGTCTTGTTATCAGTTAAATTGGCTATCCAGGTTGAACCTTCAGCAAAGAGTGATACCTTTCCTCGGCACAAGTCGATAATTGCTGAGTTTCGGCGCAATATGTCGCATCCTATCATGATGTTGAAAGGTAATCCTGCTGCAACAAGAAATATCATATCCACACTAATGCCCTGACTTTTGACATTGAGGGATACCTGCTTTCTTATGGTCTTGTTCTGTCGGCCGGTAGCTCCTACAAGTACAATGTTATTAATAGGTAGTACCGGTAAGTTTTTGTGGCATTCCTGCTGTATCCGGTCCAATTCATTTCGATTTATTATGGAGACATTGGCTCCAGTGTCTATCATTATAGGAACAGAAATACCTTCAATTTCTGCGATTATGTATATTATTTCATTATCATTATTTTTAATATTAAGCTCACTTTCTTCTAATAGGTCCTTACGGATATCCTTTAAATAATTGCTGTATATTATGGTAAAATTTTTTCTGTTTTTCTTCACATTCATACCTACTTGATTAAACCCAGCAGATTGGAGCAGTAAAGGGTCATTAGATTTTATTACTGCCTCCGTTCGTTTAAATGTTCCGCTTCATTACGGATCAGGCCGTTGGAAGCGTCAGCTTGAAGTCCTGAGGCTGTTTCGTTTGGTTCTGCTCGATCGTCTGGTTGGGCTTCTGTTACAGGTAGTCTTCGCTGATTATCCAGGCTGGAACTACGTCTGGGCTCGTACTCTCTGTACCGATTACTTCCCTGGCTCCCTTGGAAAGTCTCGTACTCGTAGTATCGGCTCCTCCGTTGAGGCTGGTATCTTCTGTGTCCACTGCCTTCTGCTCGGATGTAATTAACATTAGGTCGATATGCCCTGTAATTGTGGTTACCTCCACTTGGGTAATTTCGGTTATAATTACCATGATAATTATTATTATTAGAAAGGTTGGGGTTCCTCTGACCATTTTGAACATAGTTACTATTATGATTATAATAACCGTTGTTATTTTGTGGACGGCTATTATTATTATTATTATTATTGTTGTGGTTGTTGTTATTATTATTATTCATACGAGGAATATTACTATTATTATTATTATGGTTAAGCCTCGGCAAATTATTGTTATTTCTAGGGTTATAATTGTACTCGGCATTATTCCGATTTGTGGGATTATAATTATTATTATTACCCACATTCTGCCGATTATTATTACTATTCAAATTACTATTGTTATTCCTTGGTTCCGGCTTTTCATACCTCCTGCGACTTTGACGGTAATAGTCTTCGTGCTCGTACATCTCTAAAAGCTCGGTCATGGCTTGCACCGTCTTTATTTGACTACTTCGTCTGGCTCTGATAATATCCTCCTCGTAGTGGTATGAGAGTTTGCTGACCAGGCATTCTTCCGGTATTCGGGGCTCTAGATGTTTGGCCACGCACACCTTTCCCAAAAAGTACGCCGTTAAAGTTTGGTTCCCATATGGGTTGTACTTCCCATGACATATCCCGTCTCTGGCGATATTTTGCGTTGATTCCGACCAATATTTGGCTTTGAATAGCCTTCTGAATTGTTGATAGTCGGTCACCTCGTCTCTTATTGCCATCCACCAATTGTCTGCTATTTCCTTGAATGATTCGTCCAGCACCTCTTTGTTCTCCCTCCAGCGATTACCTCTGTGTTTGGCAAAGTATTCCTCGATTCTTGCTAGTAATTCCATGGGTTTATTTTTATAAAACCTGAAGTTAATCCCTTCACGATTTTCACTGTTGGGACAACTGGTAATGGTTGTCGGTCGACTATGGAATAGGTCTATATCGGTCTGGTTCTGTCGTACCTGACTGTTGATACTGGTCACAGCAGCTTCTATGCCGTCACATTTTTCTGTGAATCGGTCCTGCACTCGCTCCCAGTCTTCCCGTGTTTCCTTTAGTTTTTCCTCCAATGTCTTCCTAGTCGTTTCTTCAATGGTGTTAACCTTCGTATTTATTTCTGTTCTGATACTCCGTACTTCTTGTTCGGTTTGACTCCATTTTTCGTCAGCTCTGGCAACCCTTTGTTCGATTACCGTTATTTCCTCTTCTACCTTCTTGCTGATTGTCTCATTGTTTTCAGCTATCTTCTGGCTCAATTCATCCTTCAATATTTCCATTTTTCCGTCTAACCGGTTCATGTTCTCCTGGTTCGTCTCCTTCAATTCTTCTCTCAATTGCTGACTATTGCCTTCCATTTTCTGATTTGTTTCTTCCATCCTCTTGTTAGTTTCTTCCAGTTTTTGGCTTATCTGGGTCAATTCCTCTTTCGACTGTTTATTGTCAGTCTTTATTTCCTCCATTTTCTCCTCAATTTTTTGAATATTTTCTTCCATCTTCTCTTCTATCTTTTTACTGTTTGCTTCCATCTTCTCCTCCATCTTCCTGCTAGTATCTCCAATTTTATTGCCCAACTCTTCCTTCAATCGTTGGTTATCATTCTTCATTTCCTCCTCCATCTTCTTGCTATTCTCCTCCATTTTCTCCTCCATCTTCTTACTGTTTTCCTCGATTTTCTTGTTGGTATCTCCGATTTTATTACCCAACTCTTCTTTTAACTGTTGGTTATCGTTTTCCAGCTTCTTACTATTTTCTTCCATCTTCTCCTCTATCTTCTTACTGTTTTCTCTTAATTCCTCCTTCGTTGTTTTAAATTCTCGGAGTAACATCTCCATCATTTGATCAAATTTTGTATCTTCCTTTGCGGTGGATTTTTCCGGCTGTTCCTTCTGTGGTGCAGGCTTATTTGGTTCTGCTGGCGGTAACATTAACTCCACATCTTCCACTGGTGTCGCTTCTTTATCCTCCATGTTTATCTCCTGCTCGGCCTCCATAGCCCTTTTTCTTGATGTAGCTCTCCTGTGCATCTCGCTCCCTCTTCCGACCTGTTGATCGTTGCCAAGCTAAAAATAGGAAATTGGACAATCGTCCTTATTTTACAACACTATTACCTCCTATTTAAAGCCCCTTAAGTTGGACGCCAATTTGTAATATAAATAAAAATATTACAAATATAATAAAAATTTATATTAAATAATGGAATTGTGTAGAAAGATATTGTGTGTGTATCTTTGGTGATAACAAAGGTATTGTGCTCTTCTTTTAGCCCCACTAGTTGGGCAAGCCAAATTGTAATATAATAAAAATATTACAAATATAATAAAAATAAAACTTAGAATTGATTGGTATGATATATATAATTGATAAACGTTTGTTTTAATAAGCTCCTTCTTTGGAAACGCCAATTTGTAATATAATTATTACAAATAAAAATAAAAATTGAATTGGATTGATATTGTGTTGATACGTATTGATATTTTGTTTTGTTTATCACTGGATCAGTCTGACTCCTTAAAGTCTCATTGGTTAGGCTAGTCAAATGGTAATATAATTTCAAGTGTAATAAAAAAAAAACAAAATATAAAGATATTGATGATAAGAAAATGTTATAACTAAGTGTGTTGGATTGATAAATAACAAATATATCAAACTTTAAAAATTTTGCAAATATTTTTTCTTGTGCTTGTATCCAATTTGACTGAATACTTTAATTTAATTAATTGATAATTAATTAATTATTTGAGGTTGTAATTTCCTCCTATATCTATTCTCTCAAGGTGAATTATGGTTTTGCTTAATAAAAAATAATAATAACATTAATAGTAGAAATAAAAACAATGCTGGTAACTGAATACTGATTTGCGTTTATTCATTCAAAATTGTGCGCCAGTCAAACTGCGCATGTCCCAGGCACTGGCAAATATTCGCCACAGTCGGCAATGAGAAAAATCAACAGATATATTTTTTACAAGTTTAAATTTATGGTTCTTTTAACGAGTCGAAATGGTCAGAGGGCAAGGAACAAGATACATTTAACAGGTATTCTTAAACTAAATGTTAACATCTGAAATAGAACAAAATTATTATTACAATTGTCAATTAGAAAGAAATTATTTAAAATTCGAACCAAGTCGAAGAAATGACGTCACTCTGCTCCAGGTAGCACTGCACCGTCTATGTGAGAAATTCAGCAATGGCCGCCGTCTGCTTGGTTTTAATCTGCTATGACGCCGTTAGAATTGAAGATCTTCTCCCACAGAAATAAAACGATGTTCCCTTTTCCTGCGAAGTGGTGTTGTTCCAAAATATAGTGTTGAATGTCCCCTCGTCGTCTGCGATGTCGAATTCTGGATGGATCTCTTGTGTAGTGTGATGTTCAAATATGCGTGTTGGTTTTGTGAATTTGTTCCAAAAATTGATCAAAATGGCTGTCGATTTCTGGCGTTAAGTTTTATGGTGTTATTCTGTGTTTTTGGAAACTTGTGAAGTGTTAGACATAGATAAATAATGTTATTTCACTTGTTAGTTCATCTCCGTTACACGCCACATAACCACACTTGGTTTTAATATAAATTATTTGGTTTTCAAAACTCCACTAATACATTTTTCAACTGTTCAGCTTTGCGATTAACAATAGACTAAACGACGCAACGTCGTCGTTTTAGGGCAATTTGTGGTATGTCTTTTTCCTCTTTATATTGTTTAATTATAAAATATCTGTCTAAGACTTGTTTCACTATCTAACTATACATAACAAGTTTTCTTATTTTTTACTGTATTTCCAATATTTCTTAATTTTACATGAATCTAACTATTCAGTAATATTGATTATTTAATTTTACATCTTTTGATATATAGCTGGGTTTATTTCAAACTCATTTAAGCCCAAAAATTACAATTTTGCATAATAATTGCATGTCCCATATTTTGTACAAATTCAGTGTTTTAAAGGTTTTTATTTGTTTTTTCGGTATAAGATTTCCATGGAATACACCTAATAACTCCGTAATTACTTTGTTGTTAATAATTTGTTTATTAAAACATTTCAATATTGATTAATTTGCTGTTTAGTCTGATTTGATTACTATCATAAGCCTATTTTTGACTGTTTCCAAAAGAAGTTAGTTTTCTTTCTTTTGTCATTCTATTTGCTATTAACTGTATCTGCATTAATTATATTTTCAATTCCTGTATTGTATGTATTGAATTCTATTCCTATTACATAGATTAATTCTTTGATAGATAGTTTTTTTGGTTTATAGGCCATTCTGTGTTTACAAACATAGTGTCTTGGTGGGTCTGTTTGTCCATTATACATGGTTTACTGATTTGAATAAAACTATTACATTTTTATGCCCTACTTGCCTCTCTGACTTACACAATGGAAAATTAAATGACATGATTTTAATTACAATAGAATATCTTGTATCTACTAAACTTTCTTTATACTAATAACATCATTGAACCATAACATGAACATCTTACGCCTAATTTTAACAAAAACATCTTATTATCAACTATTTTCCATATATCACCTAATTTTAACAAAAACATCTTATTTCTATTATTTTTTCCTGTATCATCAAATGATAACAACATAGCTTATCCTAGACATAATTTAATTAGAAAACATAAAAAACTCCTATTACTAGTAACACTGTCAGTCACTAACTGTCTTGTGTATGTATTATTCTTATAAAAACACTTTAACTGTGATAAAAAAAAAAAAACCTCGTGTATCTATTTACACCTTACATCTAAAATATTATTTAATTAATAATAAATAATAAACATTTTAATATTAGGCATACCTTCAGTTATGAACTGTCCTTTGGTATTTTTGTCCTCACCATTTATTTAGTTATAATTAAAGAAAACATTTTATATGTAATAGTCCTTATATCTAATTTAAAACTCTTATTACTAGTAATGTTGTCAGTCCTTAGACCGTCTTTCATTTCAATGGTTTTATTATTATTATTCTACACTCATGGTAGTCTTTTTATAATACTTAAACCTCATTGAAGATTTTTTCATAGATTTTTTAACTATGTTTCTCACTGTACACTCTGTAGTTCCTTAATTTTGTTATCTCACTTCACTTTATTGTATTCTACACTCTGGTAGTCTTTTTAGTGAGTTCTACTCTATGGTAGTCTCTTTTGACATATTTTTTGACATGTTACACTTACAACTAATATACAATTTGTTTTTATAGTATTGTATCTTGTAACTTGTTTGGGGTTTACCTATATCGGTTTCAATTTTGTCTCATGGTATTTAATATATGATTAACATTTTGTTTTGGCATATCTCTTCCTGGTTCTGGTCTCTTTGTTGGAATCTTGATATGTTTCGTCCCTTCTTCAAATATCACATTAGTAGTTTCCTTATTAAAATGGTTTCATGACAGATTATTTCCTTTTTTTATGGTCCTTCCCTTTTTGTACTGCTTCCCCAATCTACTGGGTATACTGCTGGTTTAACTGGTTTTTTCATAGTAGGTTATTTTAATTAATGGTTTTCTTTATTATCTTCCATTTTTATTAACATTTTATAGACTTAATTATACAGTTTCTAGTGTAATCCTTAAACAATTTATTCCTCTCACTCACTATGGAACTTTCTCTTTTATTCATGTAACATTAATTCAAATGTTTAGTGTGATAATTTTGTTATGTTACAATATTCGCTGAAAAGGACATACATACATAAATCATAGAATACAACAATTCTAATACTAATTATTGATGCGTTCATTAATCCCAGATAGTCTTTGTTAACACATTCGTCATTTATAACTTTTAACTCTAATTGTATTCATTGCATTTATTTATAACTTCCCAGGGTAGGAATTCTTTGAAAGAATCAGGTCAGTAGTAGTTACTTAAAGTAATAAATTAATAATGGTTACTTGAGTTTACAGAATATCCATTTAGTGTCCAGCGATGTCCGGTCCTTGTGGTGATGAAGACAGAAAGACACATCTTGTTGACTGCCGTCGATAGCACAAACACTGTATACACCCACGAGAACTCGCGTCGAAATAGAGTTGTGTAAATAAGTAATGGATTTTGTGTTAGTTTGAATAATTCATTCTAAAATAAGTGTTGTATGTTCATTTTGCAACATTAATGTTTATGTCCGTTCGTCACTTATTTCACTTTCTA
The DNA here is from genome assembly GCA_034769895.1 of Magicicada septendecula. NCBI lineage: Eukaryota > Metazoa > Arthropoda > Insecta > Hemiptera > Cicadidae > Magicicada > Magicicada septendecula. The sequence goes on from CM068367.1 coordinate 1,252,437,105, forward strand.
TCAATGTATATATGATTAGATTAGTTCGTTCAAAGGTTTCATGTTCTATTATGTTTAATGTGATTTAGTAGCACTGACTAATTGTAAGTTCGTCTATTTTGTACAATACACAAGTAATGATATTTGTACGTGTCGAGATTGTATTGTTCACTTTGATTGATTAATACATGAGTCCGTTAAATCGCACTTTGAATTCCACTATTAGAAAATCACTAAGTCTGAATATTATGACATGACGAAATCACTAAGTCTGTTAATTTATATGAAACTAAAATTTACTGAGATATACTGGCTTGAAAGTTTAAAATATACTAGTCGCAAAACTGTAATATACTATCTTCCACAAATTAAGATCTACTAGCTGAAAATTTAGATATACTGGCTTCCACAAGTTAAGATATACTAGCCTGAAAATTTAGATATACCGGCCGCAAAATTGTAATATACTAGCCGCGTCCCTGTGTTAGACACATAGTTTTATCAGCTTGTCCCTACTCAAATTTTGTCTTCTGGACTGTCCACGCCTTTTCTTACTTGTGATAGGTCAGCTCATAGTTTTCTCGGAATATTTCGTCCCACTACACCAGGGTTTTTGGTTTCTATCTCCTGATACGCTTTTGCTTTTGGTTGCTATAGAAACTGTCCTCTCCACCGGTGTTCTTGGCAAGAGTTGTACTGTGATAGGTTGTCAGACATCCCCAGATTTGTCCTGTTCGAACGTTGACCTATTTCGCAGAATTTCTAGCTATTAAGCGCCTGTCGATCACTCTTTTGTACGGGATATACGCTGTGTTTTTCTAAGTTGCCTTCATCTGTTCTTGGGTCCTTCTGAAGCATTGTTCTCTCTTACACCCTTTTTTTGTAACTATTAATAATTCTTGACATATGTTGGCTGGTGAAGTCACCCTGACTTTCTACTCGTAAATTGCGCCTGACACTTAGACGTTACCTCCAGCTGTGTAGCTTGGCTAGAGTCCTGTCAATTATCCACTTCATACATTGTCTCTTAAAGTGCTGTACGTACACTCCTTTGTAAACATCTTGTCCCCTTTTTTGCAGTACCTCGTATTCTGACGTACCCTGACTGAACGTATGCCTTAATTCTCAGTACACGTGTGAGTGTCCTCGCCTGCTTTGTCTCGACTGTTGTGGGTAATAATTTTTAGCTAAACTTCCCCTGTCATCTCGTACATCCAATTTCTATTGTTGAGTAGAACTTAACGTCTTCCTATTGTCTTGTTAGCGACGCTGTTCTGACATCTTCACATTACGTTTTATTTATTGCATCGACTAGAAGTCGTTGACACAACTTCGTGTGAACAAAATCCGTCGAGGAGAAATTTTGAAATTTTTAAATTTTTGCTCGTTACAAACGTGTCATCATATTCTCAAACCTAGCAACGTTTTTAATCGTCTGTCATTTTCTCACCTAGCACTGGTTCTCCATACACCAATTTTTTAAATTCCCCATTTTGTTAATTGAAAATTAAGAAAAAACGTATTTTTGAAGTTTGTATTGCGTGGGGAACTGAAGCTTCATAGTAGGAGTACGATTATATCTCAAACTTGTATTTCTTTCAGGGCTGTTACCCAGAGAACATTGGTCAGTCAATATAAAATCAACACTAGTAGTAATATCTTAACGCGATATCTGTCGATAAGGTATTTTCAGTAGTAAGATGTGAAAATTTTGGACGTGTATACGAGACGAAAGTGGACAGTGGTCCATGGTTAATTATAAATGTTTACGTTATCAGATTATCATACACGTGTTAGATAATTTCTGTGTGTGGTTTAGAAAGAAGAAGAGAGGAACGTTATAATCACTTCATGACAAGTCTGAGATTTATAATTTAATATAACTACTACTGTACTGGTATCGTTTACAGCTTTTCTAACGGAGGAGCACGGTTCTAATATTTACTAGGGCCTGAGACCTTATTAAAGTATTTAAATTAGTAAAGGACGTTGGCTTTTACGGCCGGTATGTGGCTGTAAAACAATTGCAGGGCTGTTAGGGCGTGATCCAAAATTATTAAAATTATAGTTGTTGTCTAAAAGCTGGTCCATGACAGCGACCCCGTTAACATAAACTATACGAGGGTCAGTTGAAAAGTTCGCGGAGCGACATCTTTAGCTTAGCGGTAGAACTACTATTTTTAGTGTATCGTAAGATTCTTATTTCGTGTTAGTTTCCAAACTTATTTGTCAATTTATTCATTGTTTACTAGCTGTTTGAAATTCACGTGTCACGCTTGTTTTGGAAAACGGACAAAATCACGGATTCTTTGTTAAAAATAGTCTAGCGCTAAAAGAATTTCACAACGAAATGACAATTGTGCTAGGAAACGTTGCACCTTCGAAAACAATAATAGTTCGTATGTGGGCACTCGAGTTTAAACGTGGCCATCAGGCTAAGTCTCTTAAGGTGATCCCCGCGTGGTGGCCTCAAAAGTGCAACAACTCCAAATGCGGCACCAAGGTTGCACAAAGATTTTTCGCACTGAGTTTTTGACTTAAAATATGATGCACAAGCTAATGTGAAATACCTATGATATGGGCATGTCATCCTCTCTCAATCGCGGGTCTTCCAACACTGTGTACGACATTTGTTAAATTGATAACTGAGGTTGTTTCACTTTTTGGTTGTCCACTGCGGGGATCATCTTCAGTGCTCGTACGATCATCTTTAACCTAAGATGATCTACAAACTACTGTTTTCGAAGGTGCAGTACGTTTTCTCCTTTCCTTCTCGATTGTGAATTTCAATTGATGCTAGACCGTTTTTAACAAAGAATCACAGGACGATGTTTGATTTTGTCTATTTTTGTCTATTTATGCGTGACATGTAAATTTCGAACAATTGATAGACTATTTCTAAATTGGTATACAGATTCGAAAATTAATACGTGTCTATAAGAAATAGCTGTGAATCTTGGATAAATCGCTCCGCGAACTTTTAAACTGACCCTCGTATATAAAACAATCAAAAAATCTAATTCACAAACTCAGTCTCTCGCGGGACTTACTATCTCTTTCCCGCCACAACGAAGAAGGCCGTAGGAGGTACGGCCGAAACGTCTGTCTTTGGTATTTTTTATGAATTTTTGAGTGTTTATATTGACGGGTTTGCTGTCATGGACCAGCTTTTAGAGAACAACTATAATTTTAATAATTTTGGACCACGGCCTAACAGCCCGGCACTTATTTCACAGTATTTACAACGGTATTACATACTTCGTCCTTTTTATAAATTACAAAAGACCAACATGAACAGATTATGATGTAAACGTTTTTTACATTTTTCAGTCTATTTGGAAAGACTATAACTGAAAATAAAACAAGATAACAGTAGACTAAGCGAATGTACTAATCACTCCGCGATAGCAATACGAGTTGGTTGTTGGTCTGTTATACCAATGTGGAGCTTTATTGACTTTCATAGTCACCTTCGTTTTACATTTGGTAAGTTTTTTATCTTTTTATTTAGTTCTAAAAAAGTTCGGTACTTCGTTATCTTTGACTTTCCAAAACGTTTACTTGTCTATTATCTACTTGATGCTTTGTGATTTTTTAAAATCAAAATCTACCGATTAGTTTATCCACTTGTCAAAATCTGATTTACCGACACGTGATCCTTTCACGTCTAGCCAAGATAGATTTCATTTAGTTAGAATTATTTTTTCTTATCATACATTTTCCATCTATGAGGCTATGAGGCAGGTTGCATATCATCTGGCTCATCGGTTTCTCGGACACCCGAGCCTCTGCGTTCTTCTCCTCCTTCTTGTAGTGTGTAAATCTTTTATTGGGTCCTAGTCTCCTTCAACGTCCGTTTCAAAACATCTCTATTCTTTCTCACTGACTACCACTGCGTAAAACCCTTACATCTTTCTAATATTATTCCGCCACCCTGTCCGTAATCTTCTTTGTTCCTCTTCCCCCAAAATTACTTCTTTATAACCGACCTTCGGATCCTATCTCTTTCCAGCGTTTCTATGAGCTTGCCCGTCTAAGTTTCTTTAACTTTACAACAAAATTATCTTGTGGACCTTGTATAATCCTTACAGCTTACGATAAAAGTGTATTCGCCAGATATCGATTTCTTTAAGTGGTCCATAATCTTTGGTAGGATCTTTCTTTCAAAAACTGGGACCGTTTCCTCAAGTGTCCTGTAAGTGTTCAAGTTTAATATGCATAGGAAAATATGAATCCTAATATTGTTGTAGGCCTATATTGTATTGGGCTTTACTAATTTAGACTTTCTCATCATACGTTTTACATAAGTGTTTGATTACTTTTTACAATTTTGTGTTTAATACTATATTGTTAGGACGGTCTACTTGATCGTCGTAGGTACAGTGGAAACAAGATACAAGACACCAATTAAGTCACAGGCACCAGCTTTAATTTTCACAGTTAAACAGTTCGTATTTAACAACACAGTCTCTTACAACAAATCAAATAAAAATTGTTCACACGCAAATAAATGTCAGCTAATATTAAAACTCAATTGTATTACAATATCCCGCCCGATTATTAAACACTTCACTAATAACCACTTGAACGTACACAGTAATATATCGCGACTATAACTGAGAACTAAGGCCGCTGCCGCCATGTATTTATACCTCCGCTCACAGACCAGAACGTTCCAAACTACGTCTTAGCGCCAGTGTGTACTACGTAATTAATTGCGGCCTTGACAGAGTCCGCGCGGCTGGCGGCTTCGAGAAAAGTCTCGCGAATGCGTCTAGAGCCACACACATTAGAGCGAGATACTTCTGGCACATTCGACAAACACATGGACTGTTCTGTAATGTCGTAACAATATGTTACAATTAATCATCTTATTCTCTAGGTACTCGGAATCCATGACGACTTTGGTAGTAGTAGTTCTTGCTGCTTCATTTTGTCGTGCCCTATCAGTTACTTTTATTATTGTAACCTTGCCTTATCCTATATATGCCTTTAGCCGTATCTTTTTTACTCACTTCCTTCAGATTCCAGAATATTCTTACAGTTGATTTAAAATTAATTTCATCGTTAACGTATGTACATTAGTTTTTCTTTATGTAAAATAGTAATTTTCTGACTAATTCTGATAATATTTATTACTTTCTGTAACACTACATTAAATGTAGTTTGGGGACCAGCCTCTCGTCTTGTCTGACTCCTTCCTCTACCTCAGTTTCACTGGACAAAAGTTCGTTGTTTTTTAACCGTTTCCTGTTTTGTGATTCATCATACCTCTTGTAAGTTCTATACGCTAAACGTTCTTAGACTTCGGCCAATGGCGTAATAGTAGCTGCTCCGGGGGGGGGGGGATGAGACTAACTTGAAGGTTGGACTCCCCATTTTCCATAGGACACTTGAGATATTCAACATTAGTCGCATATAATTATTTATAAACCTTATTCTGATACACAAAACTAGTATACGTTAAACGATTATGGAATTTCATTGAATATAGTTCTATGGAGGACCTGACCTCTGCATTCTTTATATTTATGCCATATATATCTGACCATCTTCATATTTATGCCGCTGAATTTGGCATTCTCCATGACGTCGTATAGAGCGTTCGTGGTATGTTTAAAGATCTCAAGGATCTTGAATGCACTTATGTTGTGTTCTCATGATTTGTCACACAGTGTATATTTAATCAAAGCTCCCTGCATCCAGTCGGCTCATATTCTCAGATTTTACAAGATTGTTTGTCACTACTCATTCGGCTCGGTTGTTTATAATGGATTCATATTTTATAATTTATTCTGAATATATGTTGGTTACTAATATAATTTCAACTTCTCTCGAATGTCACTATTCTTCAGTCTGTCATAGGTGGATTTCAGAAGCTTGTGTCTAGGATTATTTGAGTGACGTTTTAGGCTTGTGTAAGTGACGCTAGAATTATAATTTACAATGTGAAGGTTGGTAATAGGAATCGCGAACATGTGTAACGAATGGTTCTAGGGCCGTTTTAACCACCTGGTTGGAGGAAACAGCGGAAACGATATGGCGACGAATCGATAGTTGATACCAATGAAACTGGCACTATCGATAAAACTCTAACGTACACACTGTATTCATCTTACAGTGCTCATCGGTATGCTACATAAATTCCGCATTACGAATCACATGTTCACACGGGCGCGCGCGGGCGCACACACACAATAAGTGTGGTAATACTGGGAAGTAGAACTAAATATCGAAATATAAATCATAATAACAAGTGTTATATAACATAATAACAACAACACTGTTTTCGGTTTAGCACACGGTCTTTTTATTACTTTTAGCACCAAACGTTTCGTCCATACTATGATGAGGCATCGTCAGTGACTCAGCATCCACTGAGGGTGCCTCATCGTAGTATGGGCGAAATGTTTGGTGTTAACAGTAATAAAACGAGAGTGTTGAACCGAAAAAAAAAAACAGTGTTGTCGTTATTAAAGCATACCCCGAAAGTTTACGAGCAAGATAAATCATTAGGGCTACATTCTTAAGCACTATATAGCCGTACTAAGTTATATTAAAAAATTAGTCTTGTGCTCATTATTTTTAACTGTAAGTACTGTGCTGTTTTCTGCCTCTCCATTACTTTCTTGTATAGTTCTATACACCATTAATGATCTTATGCCGTTAATCCATGATAATTTGAATCTAAAGCTTAATCTCTCGTCGTCTTTAATAGCGATATCTGTTCTTTTCAGCCATTCTCGTTTCATTTCCGTACTGCATGAGTTTTATTTATTGTTTTATTATTTCGGTACGGCTAGTACCTCTATATTGGTCGTCTAGTTTCCTCTTTCGGTACGGCTAGTACCTCTATATTGGTCGTCTAGTTTCCTCTTTCGGTACGGCTAGTGCCTCTATATTGGTCGTCTAGTTTCCTCTTTCGGTACGGCTAGTACCTCTATATTGGTCGTCTAGTTTCCTCTTTCGGTACATGCTCTAATTTGTCGCTCTACACGATCTCATCAGAAAACCAATTTAAGTCTGTATCACCTCAATCTCAATTCTGTCTCTAACGAAAGTTTCCGGCATTCGCCTCAAACGTTATTGTTGGTTCTACACTAGGTTTGTAAGCATAAGGTCTTTATGGAGCCCTACGGATATCCATAAGGATCAAGGGAGATATTTCGAGTCAGGAGTGTTTAAAGAATTATGCCCGTCTACTCGGAATTCGGAAGACCAACTCCTGTGCATCCTTAGTCGACGGGATGGTTGAGAGATTCAATAGAACACACTTGAACAGCATCTTTCGAACGTTGTTGACGAGAACCAAACAGACTGGGACCAAAGTATACTACTATTCCTCATGGTGTATAGGTCATCAGTACACGACACAACCGGCATGGCTGCAGCAAAATTGGAGTTTGGGCGGGAGATTCGTCTTCCTGGGGACTTGATGTTCGGATCACCTGAGACTTAGTCCCAAGAGCCACAGAACTATTCCTCGCAATTAGAAAACCAACTACTAGAAATGAATCACTTGATAAGAGGACGGCTGCAGATTCCCAGTGATAAAATGAAAACTCGGTATGACATTCGCAGCAATAGTGTGGGTTTCCAAGAAGGAGATCTGGTCTGGTTGTTCAACCCAAAGCGCCGTCGTGGTCGCTCACCTAAGCTTCAGACTAACTGGGAAGGGCTCTACACTGCGAAAAAAAGAATCGATGATGTTGTTTATCGGATTCAACAGGAAGGATAGCGAAAGTTCAAGGTCGTCCACCTATATTGCCTGACTAAGTGTTACTTCAGAGATGGTTTCCCAGTTCTGGAAGAACAGGCTTAAGAAGGGGGCAGTGTTATGTAATACGGAAAAAAGTATTACGTAATACGGAACGTTCTACAAGTTTTTCGATTATTCCAGCCGTAATGTTTGTGTGCGTACATAATGCTGCTACTTTGCGATGAAAGACACTTACGCGTCAACTATCGGGCCGATATCAGACCATACCGGTCCGCGCGTGCAGTTTCAAGGCAGCAATGAATTACGTTCGAGTGTTTTCTAGTAGACGCCTACTAGCGAATATTCTGGAACCTCAGCGGGGTATAAATTCGAGTACTCAGCGACGTTCAGGCAGTTATTGTCAGCGAGTACACTGTGCGTTTGAGTGGCGATTTATACAGTTCGGTTCGATGTATTGAGGCGAAGTGTTATGTGTTTTATAATCGTGTGAGACAATTGTAAAACAATTGTGTTTTATATTAGTTGATATTTTATTGCGGGTGAACAATTTTTATTTGATTTATTGTGAGAGACTATCTTGTTGATTACAAACTGTTTAACTGTGATAATTAAAGCTGGTGATTAACGACTTTGGTGTCTTGTATTTTGTTTTTCACTGTACCACACGACGATCAGTAGACCGTCGTAACAATATTAATGGAAGAAAAATACGTTTCAGTAAAGAAAACAAATAATCTGATACAAAGCACCTAATATAATGTGGCAATCAGGTGCATTCTGTGATTTGGGGTAGACGAATTCTCATCGTTTGTCCCTAAAAATACAAAATGTATTGGGCGTTGGGGAAAAAATTAGTGTATACGGTAAGAAATTTATTCAAAATTGGGCTAGCCCTAAACCAAAACAAAATTGTCTGTAAGCAAACAATACAATACAGTGGCTTTCATGCGGATTTACTGTCTGAAACTGCATGTTGAATCGGCAACAGTACTCAAAACTATGATGAGACGCAAGCTTGCAGAAGGTCGACCTGTTTTGTTTCCTTAAAGGCACACTTTGAGTAACAATAGGCCCCCGTTGCGAGAATAGACAAATTCACAAAGCACTCCCTCGTTTTGCCAAACACTTCTCCGGATTCTTGTCACATTGGTTTATTCTTTGACACAAAACCATTTCCATATCACCAATAAAGAATAAAACCGTTCTGATCAAAATTTTAGTCAAACAAAACGCTGTAACATTAAAATGAGACTTTTTGTATTTTGGTTTAAATTTTATAAACTGTTGAACAATCTGAATAATTTAAATTTTTTGTGCAAACTACAGAATGGTAGTCAACAAACTTGAGACTTCCTGCTGTGTCGTTATAAACACTGTATGTTGTGATACCAATGATGTAATGTACCTTTTATAAGTGTGGTAAGAATATTACGCATATAAATTAGGGCTATTGAACTTGATCGCGATTCTCAACAATACGTTAGTTTCTATTGAAATTTTTATTTCAATATATATGTTGTATAATTTATAAAAATTAGACGATTGATAAAACCAACTACTCGCAGCGCATAACTCTTTAAACGTTATTGAATTGTGAATATTTTTCTACATTTTTACAGTTAAATTATATTGTCATTTCAGTATACAAACGTTGTAATAAACTAAATTGGTTTTGTTTAATGACTTTCAAATTACCATTATTACCAAATTTCCATTTTGGCCTAGATTCTATTGTTTTACATATATTGGTTTTTTAATATTATCAATTATATACCCTCTCTGACTGTCTAAAGTTAACATAATATCAAATAAAAATTCCTTATACAACTATTGAAACATGTAGCATTGTATTCATGCTCATACTATAAAAAACAATATTGAAAATTAATGAACAGTCTTTAAAGTCAGACATTGGTTTTAACTATTTCTAAAAATACATAACAAACATTTGACAAATTAGTCTAGTATGTATACAGAAACACTTTAGGTTGTATGCACACTGTTGTACATAATAAACATTCTTATATTACTTATTATTCTATATAATATTAACACATTGAAATGTTGAGTTCCTAGGCTCTAAACATGAACATAATTAGCCCTTGATTGTTAAATTTTTCTTTAAACTTAAACTAATTATAGTCCTTTCTGTTCAATTGTATATTACATTTTTTAATCCTATGTCACAGTAATTATTTCCCCTCAGCTCTCTTTATCATTTTGCATTTCTATGAATGTCTTTTTTGATAAAAAGATGTGGCCTCTTTTATGAAATATTTAACATATTTCCATAATAATACTTCATGATATTTCATGTCTGTATTTATTATAAAACTTAAAGTTATTTGATTGTACATAGTTAAAATATAAGTTACACCTTTACACTTGACGTTTATTAAATAGAAATCACTTGCACTGGTACACTTAACACTGTTGGTTCTTATTTATATTTGATTTCTACAATATTTTTAAGACCAAACTTTTAGTTATAAGGGACGGTGAAGATTTGTTTATTTTATTACATAACTTTCTTTGGTGCACTTCTATTTACTACTAAACACTTTTGTTTATAATTATTTTACATGAGGTTTTGGGGTGTTATACTTTCTTTTCTTTGGATATGGCAGTTATACTTGGACGCGAGTGTTGACAGTACTCGGAAATGCCCAGTGTGTTTTTATGTAGTACCTGTGCGTACGTCATAATTGTTAAAAATTGCGCTAGACATGTAGGTATATAGACAGACAGACAGAAACACACACACACACACACACACACACACACCATGCGTGAGTAGTATTATTTTAATTATATTGTTTATAATACACACTTAGTTATACGTTCAGCTTTCTTGATATAACGTGAAGTTTTTTTTTTCAGACTGGTGCTGGATATCTGATTTATAAAGGTGCTGTTCGATTGCTTGGCATACATTTTAGAAGTCCACAGGTAACAAATATTCTTATTATTTCCATTATAACAGACGATATTTCACTTTGCATGTGATTTTAGTTTCTATCTCAGTCGGATACACGTAGGGTTTAATATCATTTTAAGTAAAAAAACACGAAAGACTACCGAAAATTTTATAAATAGAATTACGTTAAAACTTCACGTTGACCGTCCTCTGAGTTTCACGACATTCTGTAATTCCGTTGGGAGACTTTCTCTTAGTTCTCCCAACGGTGATTGTCTTTAGTAAGACTTCCTTCGAGAATGTATTAGGGTTTTGCGTTTTAGTAAATTATTCACTGCACAATTTTTTCGTAAGTCATAAATCACACTCATTGGACTTCCCGTTTATCAGGAAACGTCTAGTTTACTTTCCCCTCGCTTTCTGTCTATTATGTTTATTACTAATATTTCAGAACATCTGCATTTCTAGTCACTCAAATTTTCTCCGTTTGCTTTATGCGACTCGGTATATTATCACTCCGTGTATCCGACCGCTTTCGATAATTTTCCAAAAATATTACAATATTTCAATATCCTCCCCTTCAATTCAATACGTATTTCTTTAACAATGTAGTAGCACTTTTGTTAGAAAAACACAAGAAGTAATAATATGTACGTATACACTAGTAAGAGATTCACAGACGAAGTTCACAGTGTGCGCCAGTACTGAGGTAACTACATTACTCTTTGTTTCCTGTACGGAATATTTTGGTGTCCCCAATCATTACTTACCTTCTATTTACAAAGTTTTATACAAATTATTGTCAACATTTGACGTGGTTAATTACAAAATGTTGAATTGGCTTATAATTCAATTACTTTCCAGATTGACTAAAATTGTTGATCGTGACGTTAAAAAAAAGGTGTTAGTGAATATCTGAAGCGAGTTGATTACTTTTTTTCTTAAATAAACACAGACAATTCAAGTTTAAATAAGAAAATCTTCAGTTTTCAATTTAAGCACTCACTAGTTTCGTACAGATTTGTTATTTTCAGGAACTAGAAAACGAACTAGTAACTATTGGAATTGATTTGAACTTGGTGCTTCAAAACTAAATTGCAAACGTAGCCGCCGACAGCGACGACAGCGAGAGCGACAGCGACGTAGATTTGGACTGAGCGCCTGCTTTTTTCATCAGTTCTTTACCATCAGGCAGTTTTTTTTCGGCAGCCTTATACCTACATCGATTCATCCTAAGTGTTCCAATTGCATATATCTGTTGCTGTTGTAGGAAACGTAAAAGTGCTGTTGAAGTAAAAAAATTGTAAAAGTGCTGTTGAAGTAAACAAATTATCAATAAAGAGTTTATTACCGACTCCAGTGATATCATGACAGAGTCTAACAACAACGTCTAGAACAGGGCCCAATTGGCTAAGATTCACAGATTTTGTTGCCCCTGAATAGATCTCAAAACATGACACATACCCATACTCATCTGGTCTAGCCCAGACTTTAAAACCCCATTTTTGGGTTTATTTTTTATATATTGTTTTAGGTGACTTTTACCTTTGGTATTACCATTTCGTCTGTCGCCTGAAACTCTCTAGGAACAATGGCTTTATGAAATTTATTATGAAGATCATCTAAAACAGGCCTTATTTTTACAAACTTGTCTGTGTTGTCAGTTGGTATAGCCATATTGTCTGTAAAGTGAAGAAATCTTCGTACTTCTTCATACTTGTTCCAAGACATTGAGTCAGCAATTAAGTTCATCAGCAAATCAGGGTCTGATGACCAATACACGTGAGTATTTGGGTACTTTATGTAACTCATCACAATGTTTATACCAAGGAATACTCAAGTTCCCAGACAAAAATTGAAACATTATCTTTTCCTTTCTGAACTGCATAACGATTTGTTTCAGAGGCAATGTGAGAGAGCAGGAAGTCAGAATCTGTGATTGTCTTAAATATGGAGGAGGACTGCAATCGAAATTATTGTCTTTGTTACTATACCATATAATTGGATTTTCAGCGCGAGTCTGGTTTGGAATATATGGAATATGAACTCTGACTGATTTACATGCTGTTGGTGGTGAAACACCCTTCTGTTAGTTTGAAGTCCATGTAATAAATTTCTTCGGTTCGTGAACCGAGAGTGGCTTTGAAAATTTGACGTAGAAGGTGCATTAGGAATAGGTAGATTTCTTTCTTGTTCACTTGTCTGTGTTACATTGATTTCTGTATGAAGTGCTAGCTCAATGGTATTAGGCCGAGTGATAGCATTGGTGGTTATACAGATGGTACTTCATCAACTTCATCGGAACTTTCAAAACTATCTGATTTACTAATCACAATGCCTGGTGACGTAGGTCTGCGTGGTGGAATGTACATTGATGAATCACTATCTACGTGTGCTTCATACTCCGAACCAGAAGGAATATTTTCAATAATACAGAATTCTCCTTTCTTTTTACCATAAAAGGAACGAACAGGAATGCTGTCTGCTATAATTTGTTAGAAATCAGATTTCTACACTAGAATAAATTAAATAAATTCTCACAAGCCTGTAAAACAACAGTTCATTACCATGGACACCACTAACTTAACTGTAAATAGTCAACAACAAACTGCCCTGCACTCTGCTGGAGTCATGTGGTTTCACTCCAGAATGGTATCAGGTGGGGACAGTATTTTTGTGAACAAAAATATTTTAACATACTCTATGAAACAAAAGAAAAGTGAAGTATTGGCTCATATGAGCCAATATGCATGAAGAGGTTAATTTACATCTACACTTAAAATTAAGTTCTAATTAACTCTTAGAATTCTTAGAACAAATTACATTCAGTAACATTGTACAGCGTATATTTTTACACTACACTATCTACGCTGTTTTGTGTTTTGTACAAAATTGTACAACATTTTACAAAACTGTTCATTTTGTCAAACCTAATAAAATAGTTGTATAAACCTTTTATTTAGCTTTTTCTTTCCTTTAGATGTGGTGTTTGGTGGAAGACACTATGTGATGGGCTTCATTTATTTTAATTTTTGTATAGGGCTACTTCTATTTACATGTATTACTACATTTTATTATTATTCGTATTACTATTAGTATTGGTAGCAGTAGTAGTAGTAGTAGTAGTAGTAGTAGTAGTAGTAGTAGTAGTAGTAGCAGTAGAAGTAGGGAGTAGTAGATGATGTAATACTACTACTACTACTACTACTACTACTACTACTATTACTACTACCATTTGTTTTTTTTTACGAGGGCAAGTCCAAAAATTGTCCGAAAGATGTACACTTCCGGAGTCTGTGGGTTTGGGTATTATACCCGACCCACTATAAAACCACCTCCCTTTCCACTTCTAAGACACTAACCTGGAACTGTTTGACACACTACTTCGGGATAGATCTTTTGTTCTTCAGTCCTAAGGCTCACATCTGACTTGTTATTCTTCTATATTGTACTGTCCAAATCAAACTTTTTCGCCCAAAGAAACTCTTCTGCGAAGTGTGTCACAGAGTTCCCAGTGTCCTCCTATTGAAGCATCGCTTCAGCGATGTTATATGGGGAGATATCGTGCCTAATATCTCCTTGCAACGATCTTCTACGTTGCTGCCATCTGTCGCAGACAAAGAATATATGACTGGCATCGTCCGCAGTTCCGGGCTGCACAGCCGCTATTGTGACTCGGCCTTTCCAACTTTCTTCAGGTGAGATCGAAAATATCCATGTCCAGTCAAAAACGGGGTGAGGTAATAGTCGATCTCTCCGTGTTTCCTCTCCGCCCACGTCTGCACCTGCTTGAGCTGGCAGGTGCCAGGGTGGGGGACTGGTGGCTGGGGGCTGGGAGACAATGTTTAGAGTATATGTCTACCCTTCTGTAAACTCTTGTGTGTCTAAAAGGAGACGCTAATTTCTCTATCACAATAATGTAATTGCCCCCTCCCCCCCGATCACACCAAGTATATTTCTGAATATTTTTCGTTCTGAACAAAGTGTTTGTAATTCCGAGGCGTTAAATCTAACGAACCGGCGTAACTGATTCCCATTCTCATTGACGTGGCTCTCACTGAATGTTCCCAATATGTTTAGTATTGGCTGTCCCCCCCCTCTTGCATCGAGATATCCCACCAATATCAACTGATACTCTCTATATTTGTTTATTAACTTCTGCATTTGTTTATAAAAGACAAGTGTCTCCTCTTTTTTCCTTCCTCACCAGCATACACCCCCTACAACCACTAACTTTCATCTGGGTATACGGAATACTGCCGTTATAATTCGGTCACTAACATAAGCATATCTTTCTATTTTCCTTGACCATATATCGTCTCAATGAACGTTACTCCTTTGGCTGCCCTTTGCTTAGCTGGGACTCCACTATAAATCATCGTACGCCTGCCAGGGCTTTCTGCTCCTTTTAACTTTTTGTTTCTGTGATTACTGCAATATTTATCTTCATTCCAGTACGTTAACCAATTCTGACTCCTTAGTTGAAATACCCCTTACATTCCACGTTGCCACTATAATTTCACACGCAATTCCAAATCTTTTGTCACTAGATCCAAGTCTGAATCCATTATTTCCAGGCTGGCTATTATTTTGATGCTTACCAGTACTAAAGAATTTTCACCCTGGCCAAGTTACGAGCGCTGCGCAGGGCTAGCTCAGTAGTGGGGCTGCCACTTCTCTGGCTCTGAGCATGCAGGAATGTTGTTCGGGACATCCTCCTTAGATGTGTTGCCTTCAGCACGGCTACTGAGTCACATCTACCCAGGGCAGGGCACTGCATACCCCGCAGTTGCAGTATTACAGCTAACTAAATCCACCTAGACGTCTGCCTGTAATATTCCAAAGTGAAGCCGGTCCAAGATCATTTCTCTTACGCCTTAACATGGTATTGGTGGCTACTGCTGGCCTCCACCAGGAATACTTATCGGCCTTCCGATCTAGATCCGTACTGTTCTGCGATAACAAGGTAACCTCTTGTAGGATGTGGTTCTACACCACGTAGTACAGTCTTGGCTGGAGAGAAGCTAGAAGCCCGACTGGACTCCATCAACTTCTCCAACTTTGGGACTTGTGATGACCAGTGCCCAGTCAACCCAGAGCAAAGGTGCTATCTCTCCAATCTCTCTCAACCCAACTCCTCATATCCGCAATTCTCGAGTCCACAAGTACACCGGAGGCCTCCCATTCCGAGTTCTTGCCCTCGGGATGGAAGCCTAAAACGCTCTCAAGATTATGTTCATCGTGGATGTAACGAGCGCTTTAGCCGAGACTCTTCCATCTTGATCTTGTCCTTGCTGGGTTCTCTTGGTAGTTCTTTAGCAACTATGTCGGTGTCCATCTTCTTAACATTCTACCTGGTGGGGAGCTATCGGTGAATCCACCAAATTCTGTGAACGCTGACTCACTTCGAAGCGATGAACTGTGACCGCTTCCTGTATAGTCTTCTAGCACCCTCCAGCTCCGGATCCGCGGCACCTGATCCAATGTATCAGACGCCAAGAAAACGTGAGAGATAGTCTAGGTACATCCAGGGCGTCGGAAAGTCGTTGCTCCTAGATTAAGGACTAAAATGCTAGATCGCGCGACCATCTCTAGTATACGTCTACCAAGGCTCTCTGTGAGGCATGCCCCATTCATGTGCTCTCGCATTGAAGTGTCCAGCCACCACCTTTCTTCTTTCCGTGATAAGAATCCATCAGATCCAATCGTGCTAAGATTCTTTCCTCCAAGCCATGTATGTTCTCTCTAAAATCCTGTATAGACTCGTTTGGCGTACAGTTGACGCTGTAGAACATAACGCCTCCACTCTTCCAAAAAATCCTCCTCCTCGTCGGTGAGCTTCAACTTGCGTCTTCGCTGGATCACTAACCTATATGGCGGTTGTTCTAAGCAAATGGGGTTACCAGGTCGAGGAGTAGAAGGACGAGGAGTCGGTATTGCTCCCTCAGTAGCAAAAAATCGGCCTTCTCGTATGCCAACTGTTGCAGGAGATCATTAGCTGTTATTCAAGTTTGTTAAAGGATGTTGACATCGTGTCAATTTATTGACATTCTTCACTTCTTCTCTGAAGGCCTGGCAGCTTCCTGATCCTTTTAGGCCTCCATCATCGCAGATAGCGCACCGCATATCCACTTGAAAAGTCTTCGCCTTGTAGCCGGTTTTTCCGCATCTGTAAGACATGCCAGACCGGTCTGGTCCTTTACAGGCTCCTGCCATGTGCCCGTAACAAAACCACTTGAAGCATCTTGGCACCATCACCCTTCTGCTCACTCTGCACTCCACCCAGCCGATCTTAATTTCCCCCCCGATTGAGTAAGTTCCCAGCCATCGTCTCACCCATCTGTTCAATGGCAATCTTCTGAGCTCTAACGTTCGCCGGTGTAAGGTTAAACTTGGCCCAGTTCAGGGAAATACTGCCTGAGTGCTTCCTCTACTTCGGGTTCTTCTGTCAGGCAGTCAAGATCACTAATCTCAACGGTCGTCTTTGGTTCCAGAGCACCCGTGGCCGCGCCGTCCTCGAGAACTCTTTTTACTGCGTCTTCGAATGCCACTTTGTCCGTATTTGCTCCTAACTCTAGAAGTTTTCGTCTGCCCTCATCTGTCGGATTGACCTGATCTCGGGTTGAGAATCTTCTGGTTTGACTTTCTTCCGGAACTTCCCCAAGATTTCCTCATATGACCAACCTTCTGCCGGCCTTATGAGGAGCGCCTCAGTTCGGGGTCTCATTCACTTCTTCTTCTTCTTCTTCTTCTTGTTTTTGTTGACGCTCTCCACAGATGTTGTTGGAGCTTGCTGCACGGCCATCTCTCTTCTGTCTTCGGCCTTCATGTACCTATTTTCCCTAAGAGAGTCAACCGTACTCCACTGGTCAGGCAGTTCTCCCCCTCTAGTCTTCTTTTCTTCTGGCTTTTCTACTGCACTCGAGGTGGCTCGCTTATTATTACCAGCAGTTACTGCAGTAGACTGTGTCGAGATTTTGTTCCTGCCGCATCCTCCTTAGTTCACTCTCCAGCTTCTCCCAGCTAGACCGGTCATCAGCAATAATGTTAATCGCTTCCTCCAACTCGATGAAGCCGTTCATTACATTTATCGAGATGTTTCTCTCACCTCAGACAGCGGCCTCCATTCTGTAGATGATTTGTCGACACATCTTAAGCTCTACTTCTTCGTCTCTTCTTTGCAATTAATTTAGTCTGTCGGGGAGAAGTCTTATGTGAATACCCGCAGTCAGCTCCCGCGCTTCAGTTCTCTTCTTCGTTGGCAAAGTGGGCCTCCTTTTCGACCTCCCCTTTGCCTCCTACCGTCTCAGTCTCCAGGCCAACTGCTGAAGATCTCGCCGACAGCTTTGCGACCTTGCTATGACCATTTGAGATATTACGATTGTCTCCAGGTGATTGTCTGGAGCAATGAACTCCTCCAAAAAGGATTACCATAAGTTGCATTCACCGTGCCTTTCGTTTTGCTTGGTGCACTATTTGCCAGAGAGAAATAGTGACTCACCCCTGTGACATTGCGTTCATTTGATAATGACAACCCGGGGCCCGCTCCCACACCCATGACAGCTGCCGGTACCTGGGATCCGACTCCCTGCACCGTAATACCAATCGAAATACATATTGTGTTATTGTACACGGTTCCTTCCCTCTTTTTTTTTGATAGAGCTGCCAAAATAAGACAAAAATGTAAGAGGAAATTAAAGACCATTTGTCCTATAATACTCTAATAGCGTCGGGGTCGGGAAAAACAAGAGTAGGTCAAGGAAGACCGACAGAACAAGTAAAGTAAAAGAAAGGAACATCACCCAAGACAGGTTTAAGCAAAGTGCTAGGGGAACGTGAGAGGGGAGAAACAAGAACACGATATATGTTACATTTTAAAGTGGAACAGATAAAAACGTTTTTGTGCCCTTACTAAAACGTAAATGAACACCCCGCACGTATCCCAATTTAACGAAAAGTAGTTTACATTTTTTACATTTGCGCTTTACAGCAAAGCATTTGTATTGCACTTTCTTGTTTCGCTCATTCAGTTTCTTACTTGAATGGAAACTTTTCTTGTAAACAAACTTAAATATATAAGTCGCTTAGTGTAGTCCGCAGTATTACAAGTAACAACAAAAGATATCGTACATATTGAAGGTGTTAGGTGTTTTATTATAGATTTATTAGTTTTGTGATTACAGTCAATTCGACCACCTCAAATGTGCTGAAAGTACTTTTCACTGTTTCTGCCTAAGAACAAGTAGTATTATCATTGTACCTTGATTACATAATATGATGCATACAGTATGATACAGTAATGGCAGGATACGATCTACGTGTAACTTCTCTTGAAGTCATACGAACGCGACTTTATGCTCAACCTAATTTAATAATGTTTTACAGCGATGCACACTTTTTATATTCTCGTTTGCCAATTAAATTTGCAGTAAAGTGCGTCTTGTTAGATTTCCAGCGATAACAGCACTGAAAGCTCTCTTTTACCTTGCTCTCTCAGCAATGTCGTAATAAAAGCTGTTGACGTATTTCCAACCTACTGTAAATTCTCTTCTGTTATAATAAAAAATAATTAATTACCTAAAGCTTAATGTTTAGGGATGTAGGTTTGT
Source organism: Magicicada septendecula (assembly GCA_034769895.1). NCBI lineage: Eukaryota > Metazoa > Arthropoda > Insecta > Hemiptera > Cicadidae > Magicicada > Magicicada septendecula. Next base: position 1,252,456,330 of record CM068367.1, read on the forward strand.
AATGAACTTAACTACTACAAATAAATTATTGAAAAGTTTATCATATTTCCTTCATCATGACCAGGAGAGAACGGTGAATGGAGAGATTATGGTGACCAGAGTTTGCATGTACATGATAAGACCAGAAGTGTTGCCTATCCAGTGTTACCAGTATAAAATACATTCTTTCAGATAAATTCTTTCTTGTATATATAAAAGAGGTTTGAAAGAAATTCTTCCGTGAATTCCTTTTAGGCATAAAGCTTTCAGTTTGATTGCTTATTTATTAAGAATAAAATAAAGTTATATCTCATGATAAAAATTTGTATTACTTATGACAATAAATTTTCAATACCAGAGTACAATATGTAGTCAAAGGGAATATTTGCTGCCTTTATTTACCATATGGTAAATTAAAATTTATCAGATTGAATATTATAAAAGGTTTTGTAGTAAATATACTTATTATCTCAGCTTTGCCAAAATCCATTAACGTAACTGAAATTTCTGTAGACAAATTTTATCACAACTTTATTTTAAATATATACCGTAACTATTTTTAATAGTTTCCATGTATTATACTTTTTCCAACTTCCCTCATATTTGAACTATAAGCATATTTGAATTCTTCAGATAGGCTATAGTTAGACATGTAACAGTTAAATCCCTAAAACACCCTATTAGTGTAGTGCCGTAGGAACTAGTATCAACTGCACGTAAAAAATTAATTAAACTGCACGTTGAACACAGTTTTCTTGATCTATTAAAATGCCGAGCAGCTACATGTACTATCGAATGTACCGCAATTAGACAAATTTATTAGGCCGAGAAACTACAAACAGCCAGTTTAATTATTGCCGAAATTCAAGGGTCGGCCGCACTGTAGACTCGAACTACTGCACTCCGGTGTATTAATTAAACATGCTGAGTATATAGACAGCATGCGCAAGATAATACTCAGGCGCTCACACAGAGAGACACACACACACACACACACACACACACACACCAATGAAGTACACATATATTATCGTTTCACTGTTCTTATGCAATTGTGTATGCACTGACTAGCGACAAAATTTTCTTATTGTAACTAACATGCCATTAAAACAATATGTAACAGATTTAAAGCTATTTCAACATTTAAAAACTTAAACTATACTCACAGAAAGAATCCGGACGGCACAGCTAACGGAGGCCCTGTGGTTCCTACAAAATAAAACATCGAACACTTTGAGCTATTAAAATATGAAGAAATATGAAAATACAAGTAACAAGATCATCTATAAATATAAAAGCGAAATACCACTCACTCATTCATACACACACTCAACACGAAATCTCCATAACTATAAAGCTTACAAACTTAAAATTCGGCAGGTATGTTCCTCTTGGCCTCTAGGTCCTCGCTATGAAAGGGTTTTGAAAACTTCAACACCTAACCGCGATAAAACGCTAAAAACCATTAGGCTTTTGGGGAGTTACTAAAATAGTACTTTTTTTACCTAACCTATAACCACGAGGAGGCGCGAAAATAATCGCGAAACAGTTCACCCTGTCTCTCTATTCCTTGCTATGTGGCGTTGAGGGTTTATTTTGAGTTCTAAGTTCGGCACATAAATTCCGAACAGGGTGCGGAGACACTGTTTGGCCAGTTGCATACGAAAAACGTTCAAGCAAAAAAAATAAATCCTGTTTCGATTGTACTACAAATGGTTCAATGCTGGTGAAACACGGCACCTATATGTAGGCCTATATATATATATATATATATATATATATATATATATATATATATATATATATATATAAAAGCCAATTACCACTCACTTATTCATCACGAAATCTTCATAACTATAAAGCCTACAAACTTTAAATTCGGCACGTATGTTCCCCTTGGCTTCTAGGTGCTCGCTAAGAAAGGGTTTTGAAAATTTAACGCCTAACCGCGGAAAAACGCGAAAACCCGCTAAAAACCGTGACACCGATATTGCAGCTTTTTTCAACTGTACGCTTCCTAGAAGTCTAATGTTTATTTATTTATTTTTCTTTAGGCTTTTGGTGAGTTACTGAAACAGTAGTTTTTTATCTAACCTATAACCATGAGGAGGCGCGAAAATAATCGCGAAACAGGTCACCCTGTTCCTCTATAACTTGCTATGTGGCGTTGAGGGTTTATTTTGAGTTCTAATTTCCACACATATATTACTCTTGGCTTCTGGGTGCTCACTAAGAAAGAGTTTTGAAAGCTTTAACGCATATCCGCGAACAAACGCGAAAACCGCAACAGTACTAATGGCGCTTTTTTAGTTGTATCCTTCTTGCAGTACTTTTTTCCACGACCTTCACGAGAGCAAGCAGCCGTTGTCGCCAACCAAGAACAGCTGAGGGAACTGTCTTATGATACCCAGAATTAAATCAAGGACAGAGGAAAGCCTATAGATGAAATCATGCACAGCATTGCTTCTGATTCTGGCCAGTTGTTCTTTCTTGACGCTTCTGGTGGCACTGGCAATGCGTTCTTAATCAATCTGTTGCTAGCCACAATTAGGGGCGAAAGGAACATCGCCGTTGCCGTTGCTTCCTCAGGTATTGCAGCTACCTTGATCGACGGAGGCAAGACGACTCACTCTGCCTTCAACCTGAATCATTCTGAGTCTGCACTTTGTAAAATCTCTGAGCAAAGTGACATGGCTCAGGTGCTTCGAGAAGCCAAAGTTATCGTGTGGGATGAGTGCACCATGGCCCACAAGGGAGGTACTGAGGCTCTGAACAGGATATTAGGGGCCACAACATTCCTATGGTTGGAGTTACGGTGCTTTTGGCTGGTGACTTCAGACAGACTTTGCCTGTTGTGCCACGGGGGACACGTGCAGATGAAGTCAAGGCCTGTCTCAAGTCATCCCTCTTATGGCCTAATATCAAAGTCCTGTCCTTGAGAGTTAACATGAGTGTCCACCTCCAACGTGACTTCAGGGCAGAAGAGTTTTCTAACTTATTGCTTGATATTGGTTATTGCAAGGTTTTGGAAGACGACGGAAGAATAAATTTTCCTGGTAACCTTTGCGATGTTGTGGGAGATCTGATCAGCTTTAGTGACAGAATATAGCCCAATATTCATCAGGCTAGAGAGGATTGCACTTCATGGCTGAGCGAAAGAGCTATTCTCACTCCAACAAACGACTCAACCAACAGCATCAACAACTGTCTGTTGGAGAAGCTGACTACTGAGCATTAGGTATAAGTCTGTGGACTCTGTGGTGGAGGTCGAGGATGCTGTACATTACCCTGTGGAGTTCTTGCATACTCTCGACCTATCAGGAGAGTATCACCTCACGTCCTCTACCTCAAGGTTGGCGCTCCAATCATGCTGTTGCGCAATCTAAACCTTCCGAAACTGTGTAATGGCACCAGGCTTCAAATGAAGACTGCACGAACATGTCATCGAAGCCACGATTTTCACAGGCGTCGGTAAGGGAGAAACCGTCTTCATCCCCCGAATTCCTCTGATCCCATCAGACTACCACTTTCAGTTCAAACGTCTGCAGTTTCCCGTTAAGGTGTGCTACTCCATGACCATTAATAAGGCACAGGGACAGATTTTGATAGTGGCTGGTGTGGTTCTGAGGAGTGACTGTTTCTCCCATGGCCAGTTGTACGTGGCGTGCTCCAGAGCCAGTTTATCTGACAGCCTGGTCATCCTCCAGCCAGAGAGAAAAACCGGAATGTTGTTTACAGGAAGGTCCTGAGCACTTAATCTGAGGGAGCAACTGAAAGTATATGCTAAGCAAGTTATTAGCCTGGCTACGTAGACAAAAAACCAGGGGTGGTGGTGGGATCAAAGGGCTTAAGCCCATCTATTTTATTGTTGTTAGGCTTACAATAAAGTACTGTCTTAATCTCTAGCAGAAACTTAGCTTACCCTCTCTAATTAAATAATACAGCGTCATTTTTGACAACTCATTAATTTTCAAGCTTTAATATTTGTTTGATCAAGCTTGATTAAATTGATCATCTTCAAATTGATCCAGCTTAAATAGCTTAAATAGTTTCTCTTAGTTTTAAAATTCCGGTATCTAAGCTTCACAAATAACCTATTTCTATTTTCTGATTTTACATTCTGTTTTTTCCTGATAATCACCGTAGCGAAGCACGGTTATCCAGCTAGTAGTCCAATAATAGCAAAAATTAGCACAACTGATATAATCAGGCATGGGGTCCAAAGGGGGTGTGATGCGAACATATGCTTTCATAGAAGAGAAATGTACCAGCCTCGCCACCCCAACTCCTCTCTCACCTACACGTCGGTGGGCCCTGTTACGTCGAGCAATCCACTCCAAGGTTGTGGTAACCAATCCCTTCGGCGGAGTGGATCGGTAAGCAAACGAGAGACGGGGGTTCTGTCAGGGCAGCCTGGGGGTATCATGGGTCCTGGCCGGGCAGGATAGTGCACATCGGCAGCAGGGTGTGCATCTAGTATGGAGGCGGAGGAGGCTATAGTAGCCCAACGGATGCACACATGGGCTGAGTCAGTTAGCCTACTGCGACCGGGCAGAGAGAGCTCATCAGCTGAGGTGAAAGCAACTCTCTAGGGGAAGAGCACCCCCAAATCAAAGTTCCTGGTACTCCAGGTTTGGGGTTGGATCGGAGATTTCACATAGCCCATCTGTAAAACTTTTATGTGCAGAAACCTATCAGTTTCTTTCGCCAGCAACCCGGAACTGGAGAGCAGTTGCACTTGACCGGGACAACTGTCGGAGGCTGTTAAAGGAGGCCTTGACTCAGTAATGGGTTGTTGCGCCGCTGAAGAAGAAGATATAGCCAGGAAAACTACTCTTAAATTACACAACACATTGGCACACTTAACGCCAGATAATACAGGACAGTACAAATTTTTCTTTATCTGAATGATTACGGGAAACTGAAGACATAGAAACGGAAACTAACAATCTAATTAACTTATTACAGAATGCAGCCAAACTAGCTCACCATATACTGTCTCTCAGCGGTCACCTAACAACACTCCATGCAAAATCTAGAAACTAATAATACGAGGTTTGTTCAAATAAAGACAGGACTTTTGAAATAGCGCTCCAATCAGTGTACGGAGCGTGTTCCGACATGTGGTGCCGCCTAGCGGCCACCTTCGGCAACTTAACCCCGACTGTTGCGTCGTTCTACTCGTATTATTTGGCGGCATAAAGCTGTCGAAGTAAACACGTGCATTCACCGTTCTGCGAAGTAAAGATGAAAGATTTTATGGAGCAGCGCGTTTGTGTGAAATTTTGCTGCAAGACCGACAAAACGTTTACTGAAACGTGGGCTTTGCTTCAGCAAACCTATAAGGAAGACTGTATGAGCCGTTCGCAGTGCCACGAGTGGTTTAAACGTTTTAAATCGGGCAGAACATCGATTGAGGAAGAGTCAAGATCGGGACGACCTTCGACGTCAACAAACAATGAAAACATCGATGCTGTTTGTTCCGTGATTCGTGCAAATCGTCGTTTGACTGTGCGAGATGTTGCTGAAGAAGTCGGCATCAGCATCGGGTCGTGCCACGAAATTTTGACCGTAAAACTTAGCATGCATCGCGTCTCTGCAAAACTCGTGCCACGTCTGTTGACCGACGACCAGAAGGAGAACCGTGTCACGATCAGCCAAGAGCTGCTTGATCGTGCCAGTACCGACAAAAACTTCATAAACACCATCATAACAGGAGACGAAACATGGGTTTATGGCTACGACATCGAAACCAAGGCGCAATCGTCACAATGGATTGGAAAAATGTCGCCCCGACCGAAAAAAGCACGCATGAGTCGGTCAAACTTGAAGTTGATGTTGATTATTTTTTTTGATTATCGAGGAGTAGTCCACCACGAATTCGTGCCGCAGGGTCAGACTGTTAACAAGGAGTTCTACATACAAGTTTTAAGGCGTTTGAGGGCAGATGTGCGCCGGAAGAGGCCTGAGCTGTGGAAAAACAAGAGCTGGGTGTTGCATCACGACAACACGCCAAGCCACTCGTCTCTGCTAGTCAGCCAATTTTTGGCCGGTAACGAAATAGCCGTCCTTCCTCACCCTCCGTACTCTCCAGACTTGGCCCCCGCGGACTTTTTCCTGTTTCCAAAATTGAAAACCACCCTGAAAGGACGTCGTTTTCAAAGTGTTGACGAGATTCAACAGAATTCGCAGAGGCAACTACGCACCATCTCACAAAACGAGTTCCAGGGAGCATTCCAAAAGTGGCAGAAACGATGGGAGCTGTGTGTTGCAAGCAGGGGGGAGTACTTTGAAGGGGAAAAACATTTGTAATGTTGTAATTACAGTAATAAAGTTTGTATGACAAAAGTCCGGTCTTTTTTTGAACAAACCTCGTAGAGCAAAAAAGGGGTATTTCAACCTGGCAGCCAACGCGTACACCGGTCAGCAGAACAAAGTAAAATTAACTTAGCAACAAGTTAAAATTAAAACTCAGAGAAATTAAAAACAACTATTTTCAACAATATGTTGGTTAACTGACAAGATGGGACAGCTCCATCTGGAAGCCCATAAAACCCAAATCGTCAGAAATGCCAATACGATGATACTCAAATCCTCCAGGACCGTAGACAGGAAAAGAGCCAAATACTTTTGCTGAATATCTTTTAGAAGTCTGTACTCCACACTCGACCATACAACAGAATGTTCACGACCGCGAAGTAGAACAAGAACTTTCCATTCAAGTTCGTGGCCGCCTACAGTTATTGAGAGCAAGAGAAATAATCGATGAAATCAGTTAACTAAAGCAGAAAATGTCACCAAGAATCGACCTTATTACTGTCAGGTTGTTAAAAGAATTACTAAAAAACGAACTCGTGTAGTTTATGCACATATTCAACACCAGTTTATATCTTGAATATTGCCCTAAATCACTAAGGTTTACTTAAATTGTATTGACACCAAAACCCGGATAAACACAGATTATTCTTATCGTCCAATCAGTTCCTTGCTAATAATTGCAAAACGTTTTAAAAAACACGTATTCAGAAGAACTACTAAGAATCTAACAGACAAAAACTGGATCCATCATCATCATCAGTTCGGATTCCGGCATGTGGCCACTCAACAATACAACAGTGCTACAAATATAATTAGTAAAGCACCAGAAAACAAAGTGTTGCACAGTCGCATTCGTGGATGTTAGCCAGGCGTTTAATAGAGAATGGCACTCTCTCAGGATTACTACACAAACTCAGAAGACTCCTGTCATCAACATAATTTCATGTACTGAAATCTTACCTGGACAAATGTGAATTCGAAACCAAGGTTAACGGTGAAATCTCTAGCCGTTGCTACATACAAGGGAGTATTCGTGGCCCTCTACTTTACGTCCTGTACACTTCTATTATAGCGACCACCAGAGAAACAACAATCGATACATTTCTCAGTCTCATTGGAGAATGGCTGCTAAAATGGGAAATCAAGGCCAACGAATTCAAGTCTTCATACACTACACTTACCTTGCGGAAAGGCTACTCCCCAACAGTTCATCTCAACCACGTCGAAATACCGCAACAGAAGGAGTCAAATACATAGACCTTCATTTAGACTCTAAACTGACTTGGGAACACCACATAAAACAGAAAAGAAAACAACTAGATTTAAGATTTAACTGGCTGATAGGCAGAAGCCCTAGTTTATCAATAGACACAAAAGCCGCCTCTATAAAATTGTTTTTAAACTTGTGTGGACTTACGGAAGCGAGCCTCGGGGCAGCGCCACCAAATCTAACATAGAAGTTGCACAGCGATGCCAATCAAAACCGTATGAGCTATTTCGATTGCCCCGTGGTTTGTGTCCAACCACGTTATGCACACCAACTTCCACATTCCATACTTTCGTAAAGTGTTTCACAAACGTGCCACTAGAGAGCACACAAGACTCTACGGCAATCGTAATCTTTTGGTCATGCCACTTCTACAGCCTGCAGTCAACAGAGATTGAGAACAGTTTAACTATCGGACATTTCAGGACAACTAGGTGACATCGCTGGATAGTACACCTCTTCACGTCATCTAGTTGTACATTCCATACGTATGTACACTAGTCAGCATATTACCTTATAAATTGTCTTTTCGTATTGCTAATAAATAAATTAATTTAAAAAAATTGTCTTTCGTCAGTCACCAAGGCATACTGAAAAACCGTTTTGATATTATATTTTTAAATGCTTTCGTAGTATTATCTTCACATTCTATTTTGTTATGCTACAAAACTTTTGCTCAATTTCTCAGTTTTGACTTTGTAATTTTATGTCTATTACACAACACAGCGACTGTGCTTAAATTGTATACGTACGACTGGACACCAAATATAATAATCCCAAACAAACAACAGCTCTACAGGTATAGGCGTTGGTTAGATCTACAGGCTACAAACTACGTATGAAGCCTGTTAAATTCAAATTGCTACTAGTTTCTGATTTCGCTTTATTTGTTTTATGTCATACATGTAATATCTGCAAGTCTTAATTCTACAACAAAGAGGTAGACTATTGGCACTACACAAGTGAACCAAACTATTTATCGGCGAGAATAATATATATTTTACAATGTAGTTTATAACATACAAGATTTATCTTAGGTATTTTGTTTAAGAATCACAAGGTACTATAATCCTCACGGATGGGAGTATATATTTTTTTTTATTTTACAAAGTAGTATATTTTTTAGTGTTAACTCATATGAAATTTGACTCTGACTCCCATTAGCTTTGTTACCGTGAACAACCCGTCTGAGGTTTTGACTCATTTCTTATAAACGGTGACAAGGATTACCGCCTCACCCTAGAGATTACCTATTCAAATTCTTATTCATAAATTAATCTCAAGTTGTATCAGGACCAAGATCACGCCCTAAGTCTTCTGCAACTTCGAGTATTACAAGGCAAACTTCCGTATCTGTACAGATTTTTAAAAACACATTTCATTTCGATTTACAACCTCTATTTCTAGGTCACACAATAACGTTCTGTTTTTATTTAATTTAAATCTACTTATTCTTCTTCTTATTCTACTTTCTTACTATCTGCTCAGTTTATTCCACTATTTTGTTATTTTTTTTGTTATTTACTTTTTTCTACAATCTGGCGTAATCGATTCTCCACTTTTACGCGTCATGATTACATGAGCTCTTACAATAATCTTCTGACTCATGTAATGGAAATTAACAAATTAATGCATGCAAAATACGGTACAGTAAAGAAAACAAGTAACTGGACACGAAGCATCAAATATAATGTGGCAATCAGGTGCATTCTGTGATTTGAGATAGACGAAATTCTCATCGCCTGTTCCTAAAAACACAAAATGTATTGTACGTCGCGGAAAATAAATTTGTTTATACGGTAAGAAATTTAATCAAAATTGGGCTGGCCCTAAGCCGAAACAAAATAGTTTGTAAACAAACAATGCAATTAGTGGCTTCCATGCGGATTTATCCTGTCTGAAACTCCATGTTGAACCTGAACAATATCTGTTAGTGGGCAATTCAGTTGTGCAATTAACTGTTTACACATAGTTATTTCATTTGTTGTATTGTTTCCAGACGTGTCTAGAGTAATCCTTTTTAAACATTTTCAACAAACTATATGTTACAATAGCATGTAATATTTATCATGTAATTATTGTAGTATATTCTACTTAGTAATACAAAGTTTTTACACAATTTAAATAGCGTAGATTTTATTAAAATATATAATTACAAAAAAGCCTTATGTAAAAAATATAACATAAAATGATTCATAGTTTCTCTAGGAATTTGTTGCTTAACAGGCTACAACATACATTCTTCTGTCGAGCTCAGATGTATTGTACAGTACAGTTCAAAATACGAACTCGTACGTTGAAGCAATCTATTTTCCTTTACCGTTGCTTGATACAATACATATGTTATGTAGGAAACACATAGTGTTGTGCTTGTTTACTCGATACAAAGCTCTTCTTATATTATTAGAAGACTATTTCACAAAAGTAATTAGCACCTTACCTTGATCCTTTTGTTTTATTTTGTGTTCTGCCCTAAGGCAGGTCTTCAAATGGTAAAAGCTCTCCAAGCTGTTCTATCGCATGCCAGTCTTTTTGTTTCTTCGTAACACCCTCTGATTTTAATGCTATCTATTAACTTCATTTTTCTACGCCCTATTCTTTTCTCTCCTTCTATGACACCCTTCATGGCAATTATAAGCAAGCAGTCTCTACTTAAACAATGACCTAACGAATTCCTTTTCCTCTTTTCTATTACCTTTAGGGTTCTTCTCTCTTCCCCTATTGTTCTTAAAACTTCATCATTCCCTATTTTACCAACCCACCTTACTTTTTCCATTGCTCGCCAAACCCACATCTAAAATGCTTCTAATCCTTTCTCATCCTCCTTCCTCAGTGTCCATGTCTCTGCATCATATAAAGCAATGCTCCACACATAACATTTGGCCATTCTTTCCAATAAATACCTTGACCCTAAACGCTGGAAATAACGCAGTCCCATTCGTTAACCAATAACAGTATTTTACCAATATTTTGCCAGTAGTTTATCGTTACTAATGTAAGTTGTTAACAAACCATGAAAAATATTACTTTCTTAAGACTTCACTATGACTTAAGACTTCGAATTTTACACCCTGTTTCAATATTACTTGCTACATTTGTTTCTTCTACTGACAATTATTTTGTCATGTCACCGTTCTTGGAATCAATTTTCCTTTTTTTTAATAAAATATTCTATAATCCTACACATTATGGAAAATTTTTTGTAATAATTTATAATTTTTAAAATATGATTAAACTTTAGAATCACAGAACCCAAAATGATCATCAGGGCTAAGTCAATATTTTAATGTTTCTAAAGATATCACTTGATTTTATAACAACAAAACCAGCAGAAGTTCTTCGATAACTACATCTTGTTTTAGTACAATGAGTGTTATGTGTTACTTAAACACGCCAGTGAACACAACTTGTCCCAACTAGCAACACAAACACCAAGTACAAGCCACAATTACGTTAACGATGAGGCCAGTAGCTTTTTTGAGCAGCATTCATTAAACCATTATCAGCTATAGTACAAGCAGAAGAGCACATTTACAAAAATAAACGTTCACGGCCACAGATACGTAAACACATATGGGGCTGTTAAGTCTGCAATTAAGACGTGAAAAACAGACCATAGGCAGTTGACAATTGCATTATATAATTAAACATTTTTCGGACAGACGGGTAGACAGAAATACACATTCTAGCGTCTTCTTCAAATACATGAAATGATTATTACTCCCAGTATGTCTACATTTACAACTTAATTTAGAAAGATAACCATTGACAATTTCTTATTCCAAGTTAATTCGTTAAAATTGTAATTCATTGCAGATAATTTTGTTGTGGTTTGGATGAAACAGACATACCATTTTTCACAATTTAAATACCTATCCTAATGTGACATTTCAAAAAGTATTACTGTTTTTTGGCATAATAATAAATTAACAATTCTGAGATAAACACAAGTAAATTAAACGTATAAATACTGACAGGGATACACTTATGTTAACACAGTCACAGATAATTCGGTATCTTTGCCGTACTAGTTGTACTAGTAGTACTAGTACTACTACTACCTTAACTACTACTACTAGTACTACTACTACTACTACTAACTACTAGTACTAGTTTAACCAGAGTTCATAAGCATGGCGTCGTTTGGCCTCGTTTGAAACGATGACGAACTGTTTTAAAGATGGCCGCCTACGTTCTACCTTAATTAATACGAATGTTGTTCCGTCACTTTTTTATTTAAATAAATGAATTTGTTTTAAGTGTTCACTGTAATAATAGTTATTTATTCTTTTTCGTTCACTGTGATGTTGTTTAAAAGTGTCTGTGAAGTTATTCTTGGTGTTATGTGGTCGTTAATAGTGTCTTTAGAATAAGGTTATTCTTACCATATTTAGTTGAAATAATTTCACTTTATTTTTATTTTATACTTTACTTATTACTTGTTCTTTTCTTATTTTATGCTTGTTGATTTATATTGTCTTCATTTTTTTGTAACGTCTTGGTTTATATAATTATTTCTCCTTTTTGACTCACTCGGAATTTATACTTGTTTGAACTTTTTGTTCTTCGCTTCACGGAGTTGACCTGCTCGAATTTAAGTCTAACAATCAATTAATTCTTTTTGTTACTCTTTCAAACGGTCTTGACCAAATTTTGCTAATTCCTCATTGGTCAATTCAGCTAAACTCTGGGTCACACGACTAGTATTATTTCAAATAAATGGTTTTTTCACCTTCCAGTATAAATTACTCCCTAACTATTACCTAATTTTACTTATTTTAATTTAAGTAATGGTTTTCCTTATTTTATTACAAACAATTTGATACCTGATATGACCTGTGTGTGTGACCTAATAAGTATTTTTGTGATTTACAAAATCATGTTTTATGGGGCATTTAGTCATTTGACTTTCACAAATCATGTTATAATTCCTTAAACTAATTACTACATTGTGATTACTATAAAAAAGAAAATCTATTTAACAATTCTGGCTTACTTTCACTAATTCACAGTGGTTTGACTTTTTGTTACCTAATTTTGATACTTCTCTTAATGTTTAACATCTGCCTAGGCCCTGTTGTTTCTTTAATTCCTTGTTTTGTTCTTTTACAATCATTATTTGTCCTGCTAATTTAAAGTCTTATGATTAATTACAAATTTTCTCTGTAATTCTACTAATTGTATTAAAATTTATTATACCCTTATTCTATTTCTTCATTGACAAACTTTATAAACGATTTAACTTCATGCCATGTTTCCATGACTGATATTCTAACAAATTTTCAACATTTAAATTAACTTTCAACAACTATAAATACTGTTTAACATACCATAACATTTTCTTATTTCTGCAGTTTACCATAATTAGTTATATGACCAATCCTAAAACACTAGTATTGGCCTATTGCTTGGTGTACTGCCTTAACTTTAACAACTGTATTGTTTTTTATTACTTTGTTACCTTCTGGTGAATTATTTAAGTTATACTCTTCATTACATTCCTGTAACCTTATTTTAACAAACAAAAGATGTATTCTTTTCTTAACAAACAAAAGATATATTATTATATTAACTTACTGTCATGCCCATGATCCTAATGAACATTTGCATAACTAAACTATTTTTTCCAATTAAACTATATAATGGTTCAACACATAGTAACCATGTCTCCTTTCAGCCCATTTTGCAGTGTTTTATTTATTGATCATTCTTTTTGTATGATAATTAACGGTTGCCCTTTCACTTAAATATAGTCCTGTTTCTATAGTAGTAAGGAATTGGGAACATAAACAATTATTATTAACTTTGTTTTTCATACACATAATATTATCACTTGATTTGTGATCGTTGTTTATAAAACAGTTAGTTTGCTATGAGCTTTCACCACATATTTGTGGTGATTTTATGGTGATGATTTATCAACTCACCTAAACACTGACACTAATTTTCTCAATCCTGTTTGATTGATTATTACTCATTATTATCCACTGGTTTATGCTCGTTATCACTGCACTCTTATCATTTAATCTTATATACTTTTTTTTATGTATATATTATGGTACATTACTCCATTTACTAAATGCATTGTACTTCATTGTCATTTATTATTGTTTTAGTTTCAATTTTTTTTATAGGTCTTTTTTTATTTTTGAGTTTTTACATTAATTTAGTCTTCCTATTTTGTTACACTACAGATACCTCCCCACCAAAACACGATTATTTTTCTTAAACAAGGTTTGGGGAAAATAATCTGTTAAGAGTCTTTACCCTGGTTTATTCATAAAACTTTTTTATTTCACTTTGATTGTACGTACCCTTTATTCTGTTGTTGTCTGTGTACCCAACCACATAAGTATTGTTTCCGTTGTTCTTTTTTTATTATGAAAGGTCCTACGTATAGCAGAAGTAGCTTTTTTGCTATTCCCTCGGTACTACTCGGTGGTTGTCTGTTTTTTATTAGAATCTTTTCACCGTTTTCATACGTAATTTTGGGAATTCCTTTGTTCTCCTGTCTTCTTTTTCTTAAATCCGCCTGATGATGTACTCTGTTATATATTCTTAGTAAATTTATTTCTACTGGCGGTTGTTCGGGGAATGTAATTAATTCTGTGATTCCTCGTGGTGGTGGTCTTGTATACATTAGTTGGTACGGACAGATGCCCAATGTCTCATGGTAGGACAAAATTTAAATATTCTTCTGTATTATTTACGTATTCGCTCCATTTTTTGTGATCGTCATGGCAGTAAGTAAGGAGGATACGTCCTACTTCTCTCAGTACCCTTTCTGCTGGATTGCTACTGGGATGATAGATAGACCCTTTCTGCTGGGTTTTGTATGTCTTTATTCCCCTATCTAACATTTCTTCACGCCATCTCCTTCCTTTGAACTGTGTCCCTTGGTCTGTTATAATTGATTCCGGTTTTCCTAGATCTATTATATATTTGTTTATTATTAGATTTATGACCACCCTGGTGGACGCTCTGCTGATCGGGTATAATTTGGTGTATTTAGTAAAGTGATCCCAAACAATTACTATGTAACTATGTCTATGTCTTCCTCCACTCCGTGGGAAAGGTCCACAAGTATCCAAGAACACTTTCTCTAGCTTTCTCTCAGAAGTTATAGTAATTACTGCTCCTTCTTTCTTTTCATTGTTTATTTTTACCCTTTGGCATAGTCCACATTTTCTTAATGTCAGTTTCACTTTTCTATTTATTCCTTTTATATAAGTATGTTCCTCCAAAGCTTTAATGACTTTAGTCGGTCCCATGTGTCCATATAATTGACGGTAAATTGTTATTATTTGGGTTTCTAGTCCTTTAGGTACGTATACCTTCCATCTGTTGTCACTGGTATTTGGTCTCGTAAACATTATTCCATTAAAACTTGATAGTAATGTAATAATTTCATGTCATTGTTTTGGATTCTTGTTTTGATGTGTGTGAATTTAATGTCCTTTGTCTGTTCTTCCTTTATCTGACTCAATAGATTGGCTAACTATTCCTTTCCTGCGTAAATATGATATATTTTTCCGATATTTTCCCTGTCTACTTCAAAGGTGTCCTTCTCCAGATTGACTCGGGATAATGCATCTGCCACGGTATTTTGTTTGCCTGGGACATACTCCCACGTGATATGGTATTCTTGAAGTGCCAGTATCCACCGTGTTATTCTACCATGATGTAATTTACATTTCTGTAAGAATGATATCGATTTGTGATTTGATCTTACAGTTATTTGAAAGCCTAGTATGTATGTTCGGAACTTGTTGCACGCAAACACCACACTTAACAATTCCTTTTCCGTTACAGTGTAGTTGCGTTTGCTACTGTTTAATACTCGACTTGCAAAACTTAATACTAGGTAGTTTCCTTCATCGTCCTCTTGGTAAAGCTCTGCATCAAGGCTCACATCGCTGGCATGAAACGATACTGTATAACTGTATCATAATTTAATATGTATGTAAATACCTATAATAAGTAAGCAAATATTAATGATAAATATAAGCATATATGATAAATTAAAGTATTGAAATGTACGTAGTTTTAAGTAAAATTATAATTGAATAGTGAATCTAAAGAGGCTCGGCAGTGCGACAGACCGACGCCGGCAAAAATATGTACAATAGACCTAAGACACCCTACATGTCGTAAACGCATAAATTGTTTTGTAGTGTAAAACTAGCAAAAAACGCCTATATACCGTTAGGTTAACGGTACGGTGTCCTTCAACAGACAAAAGATGCCACGCCAGTAAATATGACGATTTTAGAAAGTCGCGTCATTTTTTAAGGTGTGTAACGGACAACCGCGTAAAATTATCGCCCGCACTTTGGGAACCAATCACCAATAGCGTCAGTAGTGAGCGTGAAAGAGATACGGCACCAGACTGGATACATTCAAAAATACCGGCAAATATTTGAATGTAAGACCAATGAGAAATGATCAACAGAAGATGTAGTGAGGGTAGAATTGAAGAAACTATAAAAATAACACGCGGAGCCCACAACGGGGAAGTCTAAGTTAAATTTTCACGCAAAACACGTGAGATCTGCGTCACTCGATGTGAGCAAATTAAATTACTCAAAGTTCAAATCAATATTCTCTCGGTTCAATAGTATCAGTCATCAAGAAGTTTTATTTAAATATGTGCGCGAAAGTACATGTGGACAAGAAGCTATTTAAATTGTGCGCGTAATTTGCAACAAAAGTATATTATTTATTTGTGCGTGACGTATAGTAATAACGCGAGCGTGTGATGTAGTTAAAGAAAGTTAATAAAGCGTGATCAGTGAAAGTGTGGTGTGATAGTTAACTGAAGAATACAATTCGTCATTCGCCTGTCAGGAATCCTGCCACAAGTAACAATATCTCACTTATAAATTACAATATAATCAATTAACATAATTTTAATATCTCAATAAACTCATCTCATTTTAAAAAGACCCACGGTGTTCAGATACTAAACATTCAATTTATGCTAGATGACATGTTTGGGTGAATTATGATATAGTAAAGTAAGAAACCAATACTAATAATTATTGAAATGATAGATGAATTAAATAATTAAATATATATTGAATAGTATAGAAGTCGTAGCAGTTAAGAATTGATGATATATATATATATATATATATTGTTATGGAACAAGTTTAATATAGTACAAGTATTTATGTTTATGGTGGTGTAATAGTGTGAGTGTAGATACGCACTGGTATCTACGGTAATGTTGTTTTATACAAAATGTCGTAATTGTAACTATTATGGTTATTAGTGTGATTGTATTGTTTAATGGGTGCGTATTAATAGTCCACTTTTTTGATTTAAAATGTCTCGCGCACTCTGTTATATACCTCCCTCACTTACCACACGTGGATATTTCAGTCCTGTTCAGTGACGGTTCCGCTGAAATACATACACTTTACATACAGATAGATATTCAGGTTGAATGTTCAATATAGTTATCACACACAATATAAATGAAATAATATCTAAATAATACTCTGAATTATTAGATCTATTTAAACTCTTCCGCCACCTTTGGTAGGACTGATTAAAAAATAAATGAACTAATTTAGAATTGAAATGATACTCTTTTTCACTGGTAATAAAAGTGGAGGTTTATTAACAATTCGAGATATTATAAAATCTTTGAACAATGAACAATCAATAGCTAACAACCTTTTAGATAATAATTACAAATAAAAATTCAAAATAAGACTCTATTCAGCCTCAAGGCTGGTAAACCTGTTATTTGTACAATAAGTTAATTTCAAGAGGTTATGTTCTCTTGTATCAGTGAATTACCATATTCGTAAGGTTCTTTTAGGTAACATGATACCAGGTACAAGATGTAATATTAATAAAGATATAAAATGAACAATTATTAATAATTAACAAACAAATATAAAAATCGAAAATTAATACCATATATCTGATAGTTATGGTACTATCGTACGCGGGAATGCGCACGCAACTTTTAGTACTAGTCTGACAATTACCAAGCTCGTTGGCTTGTACAGTTAAAATGTATCACTTTATTTTAATAATTCGCTTTGAGAATTATCTATTTGCAAGAGAAAAATTTATTAAAAAACTCTTATTATTTCCATCTGGTTTGGATTTTACTTGAGAACAGACCGGTAACAGTGAAACTGGCAAGTTACCGTTACGATTCTAAGGTTATGTTATAACGGGTATTGTTATAATGGTTAACTATTTCTTAATATTTATTATTTCTTAATCTAAATATAAACACATTATTCGTAATATATTGATGTGTTATTATCAGGATTACGTTTATTCTTTCGTATTAAAGTTAATAATGTTTACTTTAAAACATCGAGAAATCAAGAAGACAATTTTAGTCAAATGAGTGACTATTGTAATTACTCGTATTTAGTAGTAAATGCTTCTAACATAATTTTTTAATAATGATAAATAATTAAAATATTTTTTCCAATATTTTAATAATTGTGAATTAATATTTCTTTTAATTCTGATAATTCAATCATGGTTTTTGATACTTCGCCTTTTCTGACTTGCGTAGTGTCAAAATTACTTGTTACGAAATTATTATTTCTGTTTCAATATTATTTAAATAAAAAATTGTACTCCCTGTTTTTTATCTTTCACAACACTCGCAAGTACGATTGACATTATACACTAATCGTACTTGTTTAAATAAATAACTCCGTACATTTCACTCGTATATATTGGTGTAGTGTTAAGGTTATGTATGTTGGTTTACTTAATGTTACTGCCGCGCACAAATTCAAAATTAAAACTTTTTCATGTTGTCGAGTGGCGTGGCCTCTCCGTCGAAAGACTGATCGTGAACTGTGTTGCTTCTACTAAGCGTCTCCTGCTCGTCTGGCTAAGGTTCATTCATTCTATTGGTTGAAAAAATTATACTCTCTGACCCAAAAGCCTTTGTTTTCTTAAAACATTTAATTTTTTAACAAATTCGATTTTGAGGTTGAGGCTTTGTGACGTCAGCACTGGTACAAAAATTTAATTGAAAAGTTTAAAATTACAATAACTTTCTTAATCTAAGTCCTATCGTTAAATGGTTGATGTCAGTGAATTGCGGACATCCTACGCTTTAATTTAAGTCTAAGAATGATTATTTTCCGTCCATCACTTCTATCACTATAACGATTTTATTAATTATTTCTGGTGTATCTTATTTTTATAAGTCTATACACCAAATTTTACTTATTTATATTAAAACACTTTTTAAATAAACACTCTGAGTCCATATCTCAATTGGTTTGATTCAAAATTTGGGAATATTTGTTCCCTAAACAATATCTCGTTATGGCGTCTTTAGGCGTCCATATTTGATTTTTTATAAATGTGCTTAAAACTAATTTTTCTTATTTAAAACAGTAATATTGCGATCTAATAATACTAGTAACGTCTATTTACATAATTTTACACTAGAATATTTGTATATGACTGTGTTTAATTTACTATTTACATTGTTTTAGTCCCCTCCTATCTCTCTTATATACAATTGTTACCTTATTTTTGGTTGTTTCTATATAAATTATATCATATACTAATTGTAATTAGTGTACACACATTGTATCTAATTCATTATACATAATGGTTAGCTTTTAGCTAGTTCAGAACCTTCAATTTTTCAGTAATGGGTCTGTTTATGTTGTGTCATATTATAGTAGTCATTTATTTTTGTTAATACAATAACTAAGTTGTTATTGACTCTTGGTTTTGGTTTCCAAAGTAGTATTAGACATTATTCTAACTCTTGATAATGTTTTCATTTACTTTTAAACAAGTTTACATGTTATATTTTTCATAAATAACTTGCTCCTCATGGTTTGTTTACATCTGGGTTCTTTCACTATAGTCATTTGGTTTTTAATTATTTGTATATAAAATGACTGTTTTTTATGGTCATAGTCTGTTCTCAAAGTAGCATTGGGATTCCCTCTTAGTACTGGTAACAACCTTAATTATCTGTGTTCAATCATTGATACAGTATTTTTCTTAACTAGTTGGTTATACAATGGTTCAGCTTACTTCTGGTTATATGTACATAGTTAGTTAGTTTACAATATTTTGGTTACAATACTGTCATTATTATGTTCAGAATCTGTTCTCAAGGTAGTACCAGATATTTATCTCACTACTGGTAATACTTTTATTAACATTGGTATTTGTTTTGATATTGTATTTTGTCTAACTAAATTGGCATACTTGTTCCATCTCTACTATTTCTGTGCCATCATATTTGCTTTGTTTTATTTGCATTGTGCTGCAATATAATACATTGTCTCTTAGGATTTATTATTATTTATAACAAATTCTTGGTTGATATCATAGTTGATGATCATTTATTTACATTAACATGTATGATTTTCTGTTTCATAGGTGTCTTCCCTATGGGGTTATGTAACAAATGTACCACATGTTTTAATGCAGTGTTTTTCTACTACTAACATGACTTCAATATGGTATCTTACTATAATATTTTAATTATTTTGTTACACATGTTTATACAACTCCTTCTTAAACAATAACACAAATCTTTTTGTATTAATTACAATATTTTCCTGGTCATTGGTTGAATTTAATTCATGTCACTTTGTTTGATACATAACAAAGGTTTTTTATTTGTTGTCAGTTCTCTATGAACAATAACATAATTGTTCTATTTTATTCTATTCTGGTGGTCTTATGATTATCTGTATTGATCACAATTTTATTAAATTAGTCACACTCATTGTCTGTGTTTATTTGACTATTTTAATTCTTGCTGTTTCATTATGAAATTCACATATTTTCTTACACTATAAACTTCAGCACTGGGATTGTTTGTGTGGTTTATTCAGTTGAAATTAGTTAATTTTTCACAGGTTTCACATATATATCAAGTACTCACTGCAATTGTTTGTGGTTCCTTAAATGTTAAACACTGGTTTTCTTTTCATATTTGATAATCATCACTTCTTTTGGTCTCTTATATAGTCTTTAGTACACGTGGTTTATGTTGAGTCCTTGCATGATCCATCCATCTTCTTCTCTCTTCATGGTACGCTTCCTTGTCCTTCTTCTTTCTTCTTCTTCAATATTTTCGTTGTAGTCACTATCTTTATTTATTTCCCTCGCTGTTGGAGTTTGTTGGTCCTTATTTTGTCGGTTCCCCTCACTGTTGGATCGTATTGGGTCTGGTTACTGATATTTTGTTTTGGCTCATGGCATTTTCCTTCTTCATTCTGTATTTGATGTTGCTATGTTGATATTATCTTCTTCATCGTTGGATTTTTATATTAAATATATTTGTAGATACACACTTTTATACACTTGGGTTTATTTATCTAGACATACTTCCATGCTTTTCTCTTACTTGACGTTATATTAGCTTATGTAACTACCATATTTGGTAACGTTACAATATATATATATATATATATATATATATATATATATATATATATACACATATATGTGTGTTTGATTGATAGCGATGATTTAAATTTGTTAATGGAGTAAATTGAATATACTAAGAACTCCTATGAATGTTATTTAAATAATATAAATTCAAAAGAAGCGTAACTAGAATTATTAATACGATTTTGGTGTTATTATTGAATAAGGTTGATATAAATGATTATGTTTCAGATTTATTAAATGATAAGAATCTAACAATACAAATATTAGTATCTGAACAGTTTGTTATTATTTCATAAACAAACCTGAGATCTCCTGCTCTGGCGCCCAAGTAATAATTAATAATATAAATTTGAGTGGAGCTCTTTCAAAATAATCCTTATATTTGTCACCATCAACGTGGTGCAGTTGTATCAAGAATAATTATAGGCATCGCAGTTGATATAAAACCTTCTATTAAAATCAGGATGGTGAAGAATAATGTCATCTAAAACTTGTTTTTGATCAATTTAAATGTATCACCATCCTCCTTACCCCATTTCCATTTGTGTTTGGATGATAAAAGATGCTTGAATCTGGGCTGTTAAATATGAATAATTGTTTTGAAACTTTCTATAGTAGTTGCAAACTCCCAAGAATGATTGGAGTTACCCGAGGTTTTTTGGTGTTGGGAAATTTTGTATGGCATCCACCTTCTCAGGGGATGTCGTGATTCCGTTTTCCGTTAAAATAAATCCAAGAAATTGTGGCTCATTTGTTATCAATTTGGACTTGTCCAACTTCAGTGTGATGTTATGCTCAATCAGTCTGCTTAGTACTAATTCTATCCGTTCACAGTGTTCCTCCCATGTTGTAGATGTGATCAACAGGTCATCTACATAGACTGTGGTGAATTCAAGTGCTTCTCTACCAAGGATCTGATCCATGCACTTGACGAATATTGCGACTGAGTTCACTAGACCAAACGGAAGTCTCTTAAAATGGTAATTTCTACCTTCAAATATGAACGCTACATACTTTCTGCTGTTAGGATGTAGCTCTACCTGCCAGTATCCACATACAGCGTCCCATGTACTCATATATTTCCAGCCTTTGAATATTTTACATGATTTCATCTATATCTCCTGGCGAAGTTCTGTCATTTATGATATTCTTATTTATCTCCCTGGCATCAAGACACAGGCGTACAGCCCCATCCTCCTTCTGTACTGCTACTATTGGGCTTGTGTAAGGTGACGAACTATATCCAATTATATCTTGTTCCATCATTCGCAATATTTCTTTTTTAACTGCTGATCTTAAAGATTGTGCTATTGGGTAGGACTTCTTGTTGAAGTTAATAGGTGAGTGGAATGTCAGTTCACAACTAAAGTTCTTTGCCTTTCCCGGCAGATTTGAAAATACCCTTCTGTACTTTTGATAGATTCCAATGAGTTGTTTCCTTTGAATATTGGTGATTTCTTTCATATTAGTGGTTGTGAATAAGTCAATTTCCGCTATTTTCCTGTCCCATTCGTCATGTTCTATTTGTGCTGATTCTCTGATTGGTGTTCTAAAATACTCTCTCTCATTACTAAATAAGGTAAATGTTTGTCGCATGTGAGTGGCACATTTGCGGCCCTTTATCTCACTCGACCATTCCCCTAGTGCATGGTACAAGGTTATCTTCCCGCTGCACATATCGATGACCGCTGAGCGTGGCCGTACCACATCACACCCTATCATCGCTTTAAATGGTAGGCCTTGCGCTACCATAAACACCATTATAATCATTTGGCCCTGACTGGACACTTCTAGCATGGCTTGTTGCCTGACTGCCTTGTTCTATCTTCCCGTAGCTCCCACTATCAACATATTGCTTATTGGAAGTGTAGGGCCTAGATATTTCTTCTTTACTTTGTTCCTTAATCCTGTTGAACTCCACTAGATCTATTAAAGATACGTTGCCCCCTGTGTCAACCATTATATCTGTTGGTACTCCTTGTAACTCAGCTGTTATGAAGATTATTTCATTATTTTCCTTAGCTTCCGTCGTGTCTTCGACTTCTAATAGTTCCTCACGTATGTTTCTCAAATAGTTGTGTCTTCTGATAATTTTAATCCTGTTGTCCCCATGCTCATTGGTCATCTGCCCGTTTAGGTCCTGCAGTGATGGGCCATCCGTGGTTCTCACTGCAGACTCAAGTTTCCTACCATCTCTTGTGGTTGAGTGTTTCCTACAGCTTCTTGATTATTTCTACTGTCCGTCCTGAATTCCCTTCCTACTTCCTGATTTCTCGCTGAGTGGTCTTCGCTACTTCTGCTCCGGTGTGGGTACCTCCTCTCTTCATTGTACCTATTATTATTCCTATAGTTTCTACAATTGTCAAAACTCCTCCTCTTCGTTCTATTTTGGTTGTTATGATTATTATTTCTATAGTAATTATTATTATTATGGTTTTGATTATGGCTATGACTATTGTTATTAAAATTATTATTATTAAAATTGTTAGTATTATTATTATTTTCTCCGCCGCGTACATAGTTTACTCATTGGCGTTGGTCCCTGTTTTGGTCCCCTCTGTTCGTATTCGACCTGTCATATGGTCTCCTAGAGCTGCGGTAGTATCCCTCCTGTTCATAATTTCCTAATAGTGCCTCCATGGCTCCTATTGTCTTTATTTGCCCGTTAAGTCGAGCTTGGCTTATAC
Source organism: Magicicada septendecula (assembly GCA_034769895.1). Classification (NCBI taxonomy): domain Eukaryota; kingdom Metazoa; phylum Arthropoda; class Insecta; order Hemiptera; family Cicadidae; genus Magicicada; species Magicicada septendecula. The sequence goes on from CM068367.1 coordinate 1,252,480,003, forward strand.
CGTCTTCAAAATGGTAGGCTAGTTTTGTCACTAGACATTCTTCAGGGATTCTTGGCTCTAAGGTCCGGGCTAAACATACCTTCCCCAGGAAGTATGCCGTTGGTGCCTGGCATCGGGTTGCGTCAAACCTACCGTTACATAGGTTGTCCCTAATGATGTTTTGGAACGACTCCAACCAGTATTTCTCCCTGAACATTTGCTTAAATCCATCATAATTGTTCACTTCATTTCTGATGGCTGACCACCAATTGTCATTTGTCCCCTTAAATCCTTCATCAAGGAAGTTCTTTATATTGCTCCACCTATTCTCCCTCGTTCGGTTGAGCCATTCACTTACCCTTTCGAGGAGTTCCATCGGGTTTCTCTTGTAATCCTTGAAATTAATGGTCTCTCTATGGTCCGGTATTATATTTTGATGACAATGTATTGGCCTATTCTGGAGAATTCCCAGTTCTTCCTGGATGTGGCCTACCTGACCCTTTACCTCACTATTAATGTTTTCAATTTTACTGGATACTGTCTCCTGTACTTTGTCAATTTTCTTTTGTGTTTCTTGTTGCATGTGTGTTATACTAATTTGGTTGTTATCTTCTACGTTCTTTGCTTGGGTAGTTACATTCTCTTTGAACAGTAGAAGTTCTTCATTGGTTCGATCAACTCTTTGATTTATTGTTTCGTAATTTCTTTTATTTTTGCATTAGTATCTTAGTTCATTCTTTCTATCCTTTCATTTATGCTTTTGTTTATTCTATTTATTTTTTCATGCATTTCCCTAAACTCTTCTTTAGTACTTTCTTTGGTACTGTCGAATTTTTCGTTTATTTTCTAAATTTTCATTCATTTGTTTATTATCTTTTTTAATACTGTCTATTTTATTTTCTAACTTTTCAGTTGTTTGTTTATTATCTTCTTTAATTTGTTTTAAACTCTCATCATTCCTGTCATCTCATTACAATTCCTGGGTTCAATTCCCGAGCGCACCGTAAGATCAGATTACCTCAGATCGACTCAACCTGTAGGTGGTAATCAGTATCCTGGGATAACACCGTGCGGTAATAATGGCAGCTGAACCTTAGTCCTGGTCACACTACCTTCTCTGCATATGCCGAACGGCTCACATAAGGCAGCGTACACTAAACTGCTTAGGTGGTAAATACAGAGCCATTATTATAAAAATCTTGGACTTATCGCGCGCCACACACACACACACACATCTATCTATCTACGTTTACGTTAGTCTCTACGACTGATATATGTATAAGTCTGTATACGCATTTAAAGTTAAAAGAAGAATTCAGACATCGATGTGTATTGTAATTAGCAAGGGCCTAAATTTAGCAGAGAAAAGAAAAATTCCAGGAATTTAATCATGGCCGATATGAACATAATCATTAAAAACTAATAAATGAACACAATATATACAATTACCCAGATCGATATTAGAGAACGTACCAACATCTAGTCACAGGGTATCACACGCGTGTATGTGTGACACAGGGTCTGTGTATGTGTAACGTAATTAAAGTGAAATTAATACCATGGCATGTGACATCTGAAATATAACGACACATGTATCGCTGGCGTTGCAAAAAACCATCATTACACTGACTTGCATGTTTCACTGATTACGTAATAATTTTTCCAGTTAAAATGACACTGGCCGTACGACGAACTCATCAATCATACGCGAACAATTATTAGAACAGTAACATTTCATTTGTGCAAATGTTTCCTCTTTGGCGTGTTGACGTCTGCCGCAGACTGGTTGCCAGTTATTAACAAATTAATAATACTCGACACAGATGATGAAAACAGCTGATTGCTGTCATCGTTTATACAATTCCACTGCGATGACGCTTGGTCCCTAAAGAATTCTAATTAACGAAAATTATTGTATTTTCTTAATACCTTGTAATATTAGGTCTAGTTTTACTCTGAAATTTTAATTTACATAAATTTTACAGGAATCTATTGCTTATCTTTCTAAAGGAACTATGATTGTGACCAAGATAATACTCCCTATTCGCAGGTTGCTTTCTCTGTAATGAAGGTGGCGTATTTACAGCGTTTATCTCAGATAAGACGATTCATACAGGTCACGTTTAAACGCGGAGTACAGAATGAAGGATAAACGGTTAGACATTCAGGAGAATTGTAAACTCCAAAGCAAATAAGCTTATTTGGTGCGGTCATCTTCATTTCAATCAAATATGGCAAAAGAGTCTGAAGGAAATTGACTCTCGAAAAGTGAAGAAATTGATTCCGAAAAGACAGCCTGAAAAGTCCTGAAACGGTAGAGTCAAAGGATCAACGACAGACAAAGGCTACAAGATAAGTATTGACATGACCGGCCACCATTTTCCAATAAAGGCGAAATACAGTTCGAGCACAAGAAAACGGAAAAAGTAAGTACAGCATTCTGTTACGTATTGTTGGATATGATTAAAGAAAGTATAGTTTGCAAAATATATATCAATTCTGTACTTTCATTGTGAAAGAGAAATTCAAACTGTGCTTCAATACGTCTTTAACCCCTCTGACTTCCTCTATCTTTTTCCCATTTAGCAGTATATTGATACTGGACTGATCGTGTTTACTATAAACAGAGGTGGCGCTTATGTAAACCGCGTTCCCACATAAAATTATTTGGTTATTTCCGTAATGACTTAATATCGGAATCGGTGTTTTGATTACGGTAATAAGGTACGGTAATCGGTGTTTGATTTAATCGTATAAGTAATAAGGGTTTGGGTATTTTTTTCCAGAAGATTTTTAAATAAAGAATAAGAAAACAAGTTATAATAACAGGATTTATCATTTTGTCCGTTTATCGGACCGGCCGTCTGTCCTAATAAAATCGGTTAGAATGTAATAAATAGAAAAATTCTTTATTTCAATATATGATAATACAAAATTCCCACAAAGCGAATCAGTGCTCGTAGAGTAAACGGGGTTTTAAACATTACAGAATTAAAATAAAGTTTTACATTAATTAAATATAGTTTTTACAATATGTAAACGTCTCTTATTAAATTGCAAGTTTAATTAGTTACAATAGACAAAATATAATATGATGATCACAATACGATTTATAATGTAGAAAATTACGAAGACGTACCACGCAAAACGTACAGGAAATACAGTTCACACTTGAGACGGAGGTAGATAATAAAGTTAACTTCCTCGACCTGACAATTACAAGACTGGATGAAAAATTTCAATATCAAATATGCCGGAAGCCGACAACTACGGACTCACGATAAATGCTGAATCACATCACCCATTTTCTCAAAAAATGGCAGCATATCATAGTTTAATACATAGATTACTTTCCATACCATTGGAAGACAAAGAGTTTCATGAAGAACTAAACACGAACAAATACATAGCTAAGGCCAATGGTTATAAAGGTTCAATTGTGGAAAGTTTAGTCAAGAAACACCGAAAAAAGAAAAACAACATAGAATTACAAGAAAATAGTAGAAATAGAGTTAGGTATGTAGCATCAGAATACGGTAACACCCTACCCAAAAATTTTAAACAAAGTATTCGGTGAGATAAATATAAAAATTGCTTACCGAACTAATAACAACGTTAATAAGATACTCCTACCTAAAAATTCAAAATCAGTTGAGGACAAGACGGGCGTTTATAAGATAATGTGCAATGACTGTGATAATTTCTACATTGGCCAAACTGGTAGACCCTTTAAAAAAAGCGTTAAAGAACATTTACCTAAAAAAGAATTTAGTAAAACTGTATCAAATTACGCGCGCCATCTGATGGACAAAAACCATAATTATACCGATTCCATGACGAACTTTCAACCCTTCCACGTATGCAGAAAAGGAAGTTATATGAATGCTGTCGAAGAATTATAAAAATATAAACATAAAAGAGGTCCTTCTTAATGAACAATTGAATTTCCAATCAAATCCACTGTACGACACAGCGATAAGAATACAAAACAAGGTCCATAGTGCGCGACCTATAACAACATGAGCACAGCAGTCGACTACAGTAATTCGTGGTGCGCACCAGCGATATCGCGTGTGTTCTCACGTTTGGGGGTTTTTATGTGTTTTTTGTGTTTTTATTTATATTTATTGTGATGTGTAAAGTTGTATAAAAAGTTGTTTTTAATATTTTAACTATTGACGAACTTCACCAAGGGATATTCCTGATGATGGGACATATGTCCCGAAACGCGTAGAGTTTCGTAAAGGATAAAGGCCACCAGACGGAAAAGAAAAAGGTAAAACTGTTTTACTATTTATATACATATAAGTAGCCTGGATACCAAAAAGCATGGATCTAAGCAGGAAATCTACTGTATTAAACGGAAATTTTAATTTTCTTAATTCTACACATAGCCTACGTAAAAAAATGCAACGTGTGGTTTAAATAAAATAAATATAGTATTAAAATAAGTGGTACAGGAAGTACCGAATTGCCATTGCAAAAATTCCACACACACACATGCTTCTCTTACGTCTGGAGGTTTTGGACGTTACACCTTTTAGTCCTCCGCCTTTCTGACGTTTGGAGATTGTTATTTTTACTTCTCCCCCTTTTTGACGTTTGGTGGTTATACTTTTTTTTCCCCCACGTTTCTGGTATAAACCCTTTTAAGTTAATAATATCCGGCAAAGCCTGATATAAAGGAATACCCGGAAAAGGCGCATTTAAAAATTGGTCAATTGTTTATATTTCATGATTAACTTGTTAAAAAGCAATCAGGTATTTCCCATCCCTATTCTTGACCCTATCATTAAATTGCGACCCTGAAGACCGTGCACCCCCTCCCTCAGTTACGGGCCCTGCGGGTTCATATCGCCGCCCGTGCTACACAGACCATCACATTAGTTTTATTAACATTTATTCTTAAATTGTACTCTTTGCTTAAAACCTCTTCCATTAATGTAACTGTTGACTTAATTCTTGTTCACTTTCACCCATAATTATAATGTCGTCTGCAAATCTTAAAATGTTAATTCTCTCTCCTGGTACTTTTACTCCACTGCTTCATATGCTCATTTACTTTGTTAAGAGCGTTTTGTATATATAAATTAAACAATGCAGGAGAGAGGTTGCAACCCTGTCTTACACCTTTTCAAATTTTCAATTTCTTTTGTGTTTTTCTGAAATTTATCAGCGCTCTCGTTTTGATACAGCTGCCAAATTATTTATATGTCCCGAAAAGCTACACTAGTTTATTTTACAGTACTTTAAACACATTCTCGAAATTAACGTTATCAAACGCCTTCTCTATATTCACAAACCAAGGATCGTTTGTTTTCCTTTCTCCATTCTCCTTTTTATCAGCATTCTCAGAGCCAGTATTATTTCTCTCGTCCCCCTCACTCGTGTTAATTTTGTAAGAATCAAAATTAGGGCTCCATATCGTTGTTTTTATCTTTGTAAAGGAAGGCTTTGAGTTTTCATCCCTTAAACACTTTAATGCTCATAACAATTCTAATAACCATGCTTCTAGTTTAATTAATCCTTCACATCTTTCGTACTTGTCTACACACACGACAACTCAAAAATTATTATAGGGCTAAGGAGGTGTACGTTTTAGGTATAAGACGTCCTAGTCAAAGTCTCACTTCAACATCTTCATAACCTTCTTCTAAAGGCATTAATAATCTGATTGAAAATAATAATGTCTTTACTTTCACAAACTCTCGTCATCATTTTGATGGATGCCGCCAATTGAGTCAACACACTCTGCTGCAAGTATCTAAACAAAACCTGCCTTCTGTCTTACATAAGGAACTGTGTAACCAATGCCTGAGGTATTTATCTCAATAAGACCGTGAACACTCTTATACATAAGTAGCACAACTTGTAGTGCTCTTCTGATTTTAAGGTTCATAATACCCCAATGTTCAGAATTGCCCTCATACCAGAACGCTGACTGATCCACGATATTGTAGGTAAGAGAAACTCATTTTTCAACTGCCTCAATCTCTTGATCGGTATCGACCCTTTTATATCTCCGAATCACTGAATAGTACTCTAAAATCGGACGAATTACGAGCTGAAACAATTTGTTCTTCTGTTACTTATCAAGAAATAAAATAAAATAAAATAAAATAAAAGTCATATTTGGCCGTTAAAATTTCATGCTGGTCCTGTGGTCGACGAGTCTGTTATCCAGCCGCCCATTGTGCGTATCTACACTATCAACACCAGCTCGCTAAGGATCACACACTGCCCACGTGCACTGAATATCAGAATCCTCAGTTGCAGTCTATGGAAAAGGAAGACATGGAATTTACAAAAGCACTTTATACATTATAAGTGTTGAGTGACTTTTTTCTTTTGCAGACAAGTAAAGCTTTCGAACAGTTAGTGATCAGCTGTTTCATTGCTGAAGTAGAAAATATTAAAAGCTTTTTTTTTGTTACAATAACGAGACATAAATAATGTGTTTAAAGTTATCAAAACTTCTTAGTCTGGGCGGTAAGGAGTAAGGAGCGCGAGCGCGCGCGCACACACACACACACAATGTATATATAATATATACTGTATATAATGGCATATGCCTAATGTGTGTGCGTGTGTGTATTTTATATGTATATAATAATGTATCTGTCTGTACTAAAAGAGTTCCTGAGAATCGTTTATACGAACATAATAGCGGTACATAAAACTCTACTAAAACTTTTACAATGTAAGCTAGCTCTTGAAGCTCTTGTTGTTGGTAAATAACAAGTAAACTTGTCTAAAACCTCAACTTGATTTACATTCTAAGTTTGAAACGCGCGTGCCACTCACACATACACACAAAAACTTAAAATACGTAGGCCTATACGGGCAATTGTACAAATTCAATATTTTTTTTTTTTAGTTTAACCACTAATTTCTCATACAGTTACGAAGATGAGTACATTCTTTTAAGATGAAAGAACTCAATTGTGAAGCTCCAGTTCTCTAAGAATGTTACGTTCTGTGCGTTATAGCAACGGTGATGATCTATAAACCAGTTTAAACTGACGTATATTTATGGTGAAGATTATATAATGATGCTGATGATGATAACATCATGACACACATCATTATCGTCAACGTGGTCTAAAAGGTACAGCTTTTCGTTATTCTTTTCATATGGAGATGACGTATTACTGAACACATGTTATCAATCTGAGCATTTAATTCAACACATTCGCCTGTATTGCCACAGTTAGAAGGTATGACAATTTTACGTGTAAATGTTGATAACCAAGTTTTGAGCCCTTCAAACAACAGAGTGAATGAACACGGAATTTGAATTTTTGTATTTAAAAAAAACATGAATCGACGCATTTAGAACATAATCCTGTTCGTATGTTGCGTATATTTTATTACACATGAAAATGTACACGTAATTAAGCTCATATAATGGTCATTAGACTATATGAAAAACTGTTTAACAATTTTGGGAGCGTTAAAGTGAATAACTGATAAAACAGTGCCTGATAACACTAGTTATCATAAATAGTGGGCGTGTGTGAAAGTGCCGCGTTTTTAAAACATCAGTAACGAAATGAAATTAAATTGGAAACAAATTTAAAATTTAGGAAACTTTGAAATACAACTTCCACTAAAATGTAGGTATTTTTAGAGTTACATTGTGCCAGTATCTGTTTGAATGTGCAATAATTTGTAATATGAGTTTATCAGTCTTCTATGTAAGCGTTTTAATGGGTTATAAAATTGGTCATACATTTTTTTAGTTCTTCAGACATAAAAAACTTAGATCGCATACGGTTTCTGTCCTCTAAAAAACGTTTACCAGAGAATTTCCAAGTAAGAGAATTATTTTTTACCTATCAGAGGAATGGAAATCGAGCCTAAAGATGACCAGCGCCATTACAACAGACATCAGTTGGCTTTGAGGCGTTTAAAGGGACTGACGAGTGGCTTCTGGACCAAACGATGGAGTGTCAGACGGCGTGATTAAGAACCGAACTATATAACACTCAGAGCAATAACCCCTAAGCTTAATGCTTCACACAATCGGTTTGTTTACGTTCGCCTTGCGAAAAGACATAAAAACTCTCAATTGTTGCTATATATATGTAAATTTGCAACAGTACATTTGCATATTTACCCTGGGCGGTATGTTTGTAAGTAATTAGTGTAAAAATAATACGACGAATAGTTTTAAATATTTTGTGCGTTGCCTGTCGAAAGTACAAATTCACTGTCGTCGAAAATACAAAATACACGTGCACAAGCAACGGTAACTTCGACAATACGCAGCTGACAAATGAACAATTATATTTTTGTGCAAAGAACTCATAAAGAACTAAGTATGAGATAGTAAAGACTTAAATGTAAATAATTTAAATATTTAAAGTAAAAGACGTAATAGTAAATTGTTGTGAAAATAATAATTTTCTTCTGTTCAATTTTACATATTGGGTGTGTCATTAGAAAACATAAATATTCTTAAAGTAACTTATTAAAATATTAATTAAAATATTAATAGCAACAATTATATTTTATTTTAGTAAAGTTAATATCATTTTATAAATGAGTTGCTATTATAAAAATGAGTAAAAGTCAGACACACATGCAATATAAAGTAATTGTATAATTTGTTCATTATATATGTTTAGACATTTAAGATTATATGTTATTAATGTGTGCTGAATATCAAAGGTATGTTATGTTTTACAAAGTGTAAACTTATAAAAGATAATATTTTGAATTTTATAATTTCAATTTTTAATAATCAAGTAATTTCTTTGCAATATTTAATAAATCGTTGATTGATTCTTTTAATATGTTTTAATTAATTATTTCATGTCATCAACGTCTCACTCCTCTTTGTAAAAAAAAAAATACGTTTATTGTGTAACCACATATACTTAACGCAACGAACACAAAATCCTACGACCTGGCCGGTGTTTAACACTTTATAGTTGCGTTGGGTAAATGGACGAAAGGGTATTGATTTTAAAATACTGTACTTGTAACGTTGCAATATATAATGTATAGAAACTTCAAGTTTACAGGAGAAAGTACGTAATACACCTAGGCAGCACAATTATTAATTATGTCTAGATCGTTAATTGCGAATCAACAAACAACACCCGAAATGGCCCTGGGACTACAGACTACGAACATACATGTATGATGTGGGACATAATAATTATAAGACTCAGTAGTCTTCAATCTTCGGTCAGAAAAGACAAATTCTTCAGTCTACAGACGAGGGACGTTGATGTTTATTCATTCATAAACACTTACATACTATAAACATTTTAAAAATGATTTAAAGGAACTATTTGTAAATATAATTGAGTGACAGTGCACTAAATGCAAGCCACTTCAGTGCTATTCAAAACCAGGAAATGAGATACTTGAGACGAGTGGAGGGTAAAACTCGCAGGAAACGAGTCAGAAATGTTACAATAAGAGCAGCATTAAAAGTAAAACCAGTAGCTGACACAATAAAAAAATCCCAAATGAGATGGTTCGGACACCTTCAGCGAATGGATGATGAGAAACTTCCCAGGAAACTATAGGCCTATGAGGCAAGAAGCACGGGACGACGATCTAGAGGAAGGCCCAGAAAGACATAGCAAGACTATGTGCAAAGCTTCTTGGAGGACAGGGGCATCCTTTCAGGCAAGGATGGTTGCTCTCCAGAGGCAACAGTGGCGATCTCTTTGCAACTCCTCGACACCCCAGGGTAGAAGAGGACTAAGTTAATAAGTGGCCGACCTCTAAAGCGCGCGCGCGCACACACACACATACACACACACGTCTTCGTATGTGCGTCTATGGTTTTTCTCGCTTTATGTACCTGTCCGTGGGTGCGCGCGTGCTTGTGTGTGTGTGTGTGTGTGCGTGTGCGTGTGCGCGCACGCGCGCGCGTGATGTCCCATTATATTTTAATACCCCTTACATTCACAACGCGCTTAACGCCAGTCGTAAAAACAAATGACTGACACCGTTCGATGCTGCAGTGTAACCAACAGAATTCATTTACTGAACTGAAACGTGTAACAGTGTGGTACGTGACAATTATCCGCTGTAACACTCAAATCGCAGTTAAACGTCACAATTACGTAACTGTTGATAATGCTCGTCTATGTGACATGCCTATAGATGCAATCTCTTGAGAACGTTTTAATACCCACCATTTACCGAATTATGGAATCGCTGATCGCCATAAAGAAAACTTACATAGTTACTTATTTAGTACCTAAGTGTGTTAGACGGTTGTTTAAGTTCAGTGAGTAGTCTATAGGCTTTCTTTCCCATATATCTGTTTCCTCCGGTTCCGTGGTGTTTCGGATGTTTTTACCAGTTTTTCTCCCTTTTTCAGTTTTTTATCTTGCCAAAGTGAAGAAGGATTGGTAACCGGGCGATCTGGTGATGACGAAGCAAATAAAGGGAACGGTAAATACCTATTAGTGTATTTACCTTTTGAGAACAAAGCATATTATAAATTGTAGCGAATTGGGCGAAACAAGTGTATAATAGAAACTAAGGCGTAAGACTAAGCTATTTGCTAAAATCAGCGCTGCCTTCCGATTGTCCTTCGTCTCACATCCTGCCAATCCACTCTAACAGTCTAACTCTACAATACCTACGAAATATGCGAGACAAGTCATCATTGGCTTGAAGGATCTCGAAGAAATTCGGTTACTGTCGTTCGTTTTCGTAGCGGACCCTGTTAGTTGAACCGGAGAACGGACCTCGGGGAAGTTATGTTGCTATCGTTCGCTTCACTAGCAGACGTTCTTCGTTGAGCCGGAGATCACATCTCGGGGAAGTAGGTTGCTATCGCTCGCCTTCGTAGCCGACCATATTAGTTGATCCGGAGAACGATCTCGGGGAAGTTGGGTTTGCTATCGTTCGCTCTCGTAGCCGACCATATTAGTTGAGCCGGAGAACGGATCTCGGGGAAGCTCGGTTGCTATCGTCCGCTTTCCTAACAGACGATCTTCGTTGAGCCGCAGTATTTACCGATGTGTTGTGTGTGTGATGCGCCGTTACGTTTTACGAAACGGTTTACAGTTTTACATAAAGATTCTTTTTTCAGTTTTTAAATACTTAACATGTTTTTTCCTTCTCGTGTTATGTTAGATATTTTTGTATTAATCAGTAATTTATATACTGTCGGTAATTTAAATATCAGTCACGAATCAGACTCAGTTAAACGTTAGATACTATGACTTCAATGTTAATACTAGAATTCAGGCTACCGAAATGAAATTTTTGCGTGCCATAGCTGGGTACACAAAATTAGAGAAGAGAGGAACTGAAAGTTGAAGAGGACGGAATCATCAATAGGCTAAATATAGAGAAAGCTGGAAGCAACACATTAGCAGAATGGGCAGTGGCAGATTCTTCAAGATAGCTTTATTGTATCAGCCGAAAGAGAAGAGAAGCCTGGAAGACCCAAGAAGAGATGGTCCGACCAGTTTGGAGCCGGAACAGACTAAACAGTCTAGCCGTGAAGAAGGAGAAGAATGTGTTAATCCTATCAGCAACGAAAATTACGGAGCAAAACTGAATTGCTTGTTTTGTATTTAATGCACTAAGCTATCTTTCCATGCATGTCGGTGACGTAACAAAATTTGTGCTTGTTTATGGTGGGGGAAGGGGGTATATTTTTAACACTTTCGTCTAAACGAGCAATGAGTGTGGGAAAAAGTCAAGCCTCTACACTCTCTGCTACGTTTTCCTAAGCTCGCCCCTGCCCTTATTCCTTAATCGATTGCCTTATATACACTCTCCGACTATCCTTTCCTCACTCATTCTCTATCTCATACAGTTTACAGATTTTGTTCATAACCTTCTATTAAATTTGTTATTACTTATTTTGCCCATGCTTGTCTTATTCTCGGTTTTATGTAAACATATCATTTCACTTCCTTCTACTTTCCTTTGAGATTTTTAGGCGACTGCCATGATTCTGACCCATTCATAATTATAGGATGATGTTGATTGTGATGACAATAATGAGATGATGCTCTATGAAAGAACGCGTTTATGATTTATGCAAAGCATGGTTACTGTGTAGAGCTACCAGTATCCTATGGAAAGGGAATAGATCACAGAGAAATGGAGGAGGAGAAGGAGAAGAGGTAAAGAGGAAGATGAAGAAGCAGAAGAAGAAGAAGAAGAAGAAGAAGAAGAAGAAGAAGAAGAAGAAGAAGAAGAAGAAACATACATACAACTCTTGACAGAAAGAGTAACAAACATTTTATAAACGAATAACACTAAATTTAATTATGTAATAAAAACATTATTTCGATCGGCAGATAATGGCATATTCGATTAGAAAAACATTAGAACCTTATTTTGTTTCGGTTAATGACCATCACAGTTGAATGTTATTGAAAGTTTTATTAAAGTGGAAAACAAACGTTCGCATCGCTCAGTGCTGAGCGAGAAGCAATATAAGGAAGTGTGTAGACAATAAAACTTTGCAGAAAGCAATCACTGAAGTCAATGCCTATAAAAATAAAATATAGAGACTAAATATAAAAAGAATAAAATAATATATATGATGAAGTGTTAGGATACATGGTACACAATGTATCAGTTTGTTGCGGTCGCGCGCTCACACACACACGCACGCACACACAAATGTTCTTCTTTGTAAAAAATACGTAGGCCTAATACGTATTTTTACATATTATTATTATTATTATGTATTTTTGAATAATATCTGTTACCTGTGGCCTGTTATTAGTAGCAGAATACACTAGCGAGGAGTCTTCTTCACTTTCTTTTCCGCTGAAGTCCGTAGGGACTGCACTATTGCGGCATATTCCTAATCAACGCCATCGTCAACAGACTGTAACAACAAAACTTTTTCTGTCAGCTATTGCTATTTTTTACATTTCTTCTTCCTTTTACTCATCAGCATCATATTGTTAACTACTATTATCAGTTAGAATCAATAATTTCTCTGTGTGTGTGATTGTCCGAGGAAAGGGTAATCTTACATACTTTTTTACCATTTATTTGAGAAAAATTGATGGAGATTTATTATTTTGTCAGACCTGTTTTTTCTGTTGTAATTATTAGGCTTAGTACAGGCGAAAAATCGTATAAGTGGCTTTACAGCATTAGAGGAAGCCCTAAATAAAATTGGACTGCAGATAAACGTGGACAAAATCAAAATATGTGTATGCTGCAAACAAACTACCACTAAATCAAACCTTCAAACTTTGAATTAGGCACAAAAATATAGAGGCAGTAAAAGAGTTCATATATCTTGGCTCCCAGGTAAACAGCACTAACGACGCCAACACTGGAATAAGAAGAAGAATATATCTCACAAATAAAACATACTATGGATTGGAAAAGCACCGGGTATCTAGCTTCATCTCAAGAAGCACGAAATGCAAAATTTACAAAACACTTATCAGACCAGTGCTGATACATACTTCAGAAACCTGGACGATGACAAAAAATAGCGAGAGACTTCTAGTTGCTTTGAAAGACAGATTAAAAAAAAAACTTCATAATTTGTTTCTCCGTTTGTATTGTCGAATCCTGGTTTGAATTTCTGCAAATAATTTTTCAAATCTCGAAAAGATTGCTGTTTTCTGATCGGTAATTTACGTGATAACTGTAGAAGACGTGTATAAAAAGGTATCCACTATATAAAAGGGACAACCTACATTTTAAATTCTCTGTTTTAATTCCTTTGTATTATTACTTCAATGTGTATGTGTGTGTGTGTGCGTGTGCGTCTGTGTATGTGTTTTATGTTCCGCAGATATATTTTATTTTGTGTTGATATCATTGATGACATTAATTGTGAGATCGTTAGAGACTTTACCATTTACATAACAAAGATCAAACTGTGGCTCGCTGGAACGCATTTAACTTACATAAAACATCAGTAAATTATAACTAATTATTTGAACTTCTTCTTCTTCTTCTTGTTTGACGTTGTTAAAAAGTTATCAACTCCCGCTATCTGATGGAGCAGGTGATGATATCTGACTTCACTTAAAAAAATTTTAATTCTTAAAAAAGTTTGATATCGCCAGCTATTAACCTTTTCTAAAAGGCGGGACTATAAGGCGGTAAGTTTTCTTGTTCGAGTATTTCGTGTTTATAGAACAATGAGTACTTATTAGAAAAAAAAAACTAAAAATGGAACGTGATCTAACTTGCAAACAAATCACTTTCAACGTGTTTCTGAGAATAATTACAATAATAAATATTGAACATAATAGAATTTCAGAAATTCTTAATAAAATATTGAAATGATAAGCATATTGTTAAGGAAAAACCTGCACACCAATTGATAACAAAGCCTCGATAATAGATGACGTAGTAATTCCGGTTAGGTGCTCGGAATGAGGCGCCCCCTGCTGGAGTATAGTACATATACAGAGTTACCGTCCAAACACATTCGCACGTATGGAATGTAGTCTTTAGCTTACGTTAAAGATCGAGTAACTAGAAACTGGTTGAATTGTAAGTGACTACTAATACAAGCGAACAATACTAAATGTGAGTCTTTCATCCAGAGACTGTTTAGTCTTCCACGAGACTTGTCCTGGATTTGGTGACGAATGGACTAATTCAGACGGTCATCGGTAGCATTTATAAACTCTATTGTTTATAACAAACGATCTTCGACAAACGCACTCGTGCATTAACAGATTAGGATTCCAAGTGTGACCGGTCCGAAGTTGTACTAGCTATATTTACCGGTCAAACCTACCCACATACCTCACCACCATTCCATACAAACACAGATCCATTCACAAAGTCAACGTAAGCGGGTTGGTTCCACTATACTTCCGTCTGCCTACACACGTAGAGCGTGGGTACCAGCTCCCAAAATGCTACTGGTGTTTCGGCGATTCACAAATGGCGCTCGCGCGGGTGTTTGTAGGCCTATACATGCGGGACTAGTAATTTATTTGCAGTTCTAATTTTTCGGCTGTAAGGTGATCGTTGGTGGTTGGTAAGGTCAGGTTACAGCCATGACAGCATGTAAACCGGTACACACAAGTCAAATTATAAAGACTGTGCCGTACTGGGTTCGGCATTGTAGGCGAAGTGTTTTTAAAACGAGCGGCTTTGACGTCACGCGCGGCCACCGCATCTCGTCGCCGTTGGGCTATGCTCACTGTTGTTGTGCAACGATGAAATTCAGTTGGCGCGTCCAGCTGTTTTTGTACATTCCTATATCCGAGAGGTTTCGTGGTTAGATAGACGCTTTGAATCTGTCTCATTTCTGTTTGAACCCTCAACCAGGTCTTCTGCTCTCGGCTGACGGCACTCATCAGTTCAGGACTTCGTCGACTTTCTCTATGGTTGGCTGAATAAAGTTCTGCTCCAGGTATGTACAAGTCAACGGATTCTAAAAGAATATTTTAACCCCAAATAATATTTTTGTGTTTCAGCTTCTATTATAAACTATACTTGTGTGTGCGCGTGTATATCAGTTTTCAATTTGGGCGTTAACGCAAATTAAAGATTAACTTAATATGAATGTAAATGTTGCGGGTCAAATTGACTTCAGTAAAGAAAATGATAATGCATCTTGCACTCAGCTGTTGTTTTGTGTCATTAATAATTATGAAATACTCAGTTAATTAATTTGAACATTCTCAACGAAATACTTAAAACGTAATTAGTAGTTGAGTGAAATAAGTCACAGCTGGGGAGTTCAATACAGATTAATACGAATTAGTGGCGATGTGTGTGTAGTGCTGTTGAAGCATTAAAGTGTGTGTTAGAAATTTAATTCGGATGGCTTATGTGGCGAGATCATTTCCTTATGACACCCTATACAACTCATTGCATGTCGCAGGTGCTCGAACAAGGGCGAGATGGGTGTCGGGTGTGACGACCAACTGTCCACCCTCCTGGCAGAGACGATCCTTTAGCCATGATATGCCGTCAGTCGAGATCTCCCGTTCAGACACACTTCTAACGCTACGCTGCCCCAGGACTTCTTAGTACAACCGAGACACTAATGATCAGCCACAGTATTGCTTAAGTGCACCGGACGATCCAGGTGGGAACATTCTAATTATTTAATTCTATCTCAACGACATTGTGAATGCACGGAAGCTCCCAGAAGCTCACTCATGAAGTTTTAACCGTTAAACTTTTGCACAAACTCTCATGTTCAGTTCTGTGACTGCATGTGTGAACATTACGCAATTAAACCTAATGAAATCTATTATATCTGCTTATAATGTGTAAGAAAATTACACACACACGCATATCCGCAGTCGGCTCTAAGTTCTACTTTTTTTAATCCCATTAAAGCTATTAGAGAGGTAGTTACTTTGTGCTTTCATGTCATGCGGTCATGGCAGAATTCTAGGCACGCAAAAGGGGGCTGTCTGATGTTTTTAAATTGTGAAACTATTTTCATGGTCACATATGCTTAGTGCTTATCATGATTAAAGTGAGGGTTGTTTAGTATTTCGAGTCTCTGGTTTGGTTGGGGGCACTTACATTTTCTGGTGCTAATTACCAAGGCATATTAATGCTTCGTAGCTGTGATTTATCTGATTACCTTGTTAATTATATATATATATGGTTGTGCATTCATTTATTCTAGTTGAAAAGGGTTTTATGAGGGGTTTGGTACAAAAATGAGGGATGTTGTGTCATTTATGTTGTGTATGTGCTTGTGTGTGTAATCTTTATATATTTTGTTGGGGGAATATGTTATAAATTAAAAGATCATAAATGTGCTTACTAAGTTACTAAAAGGCTAGCCTATTTGAAGTCTATACAACACTTATGGATTAGTGATTTTCTATTTTGTGAATAATATTATTGCAACCATTAACTTAAACATAATGTGGCAGGATTTAGGCAATTTATGTTAAATTCAATTCACTCACATTTTATGCCATTAAGAATATTAATTGATATATATAATCCTGCAGTTAATTTTGCTCTTGTTCAATCTATAACTTGTCATCTCATGTAAGAATTGCAGGCTTAATAAAGTATACGCTTGTTGGTTAATAGACTTTTTCATTTGCAAGTCCTGTCATTCACCTGGGGGGACATGTCTGTAATTGTAATTAGGCCTTTGCACACTTTTGCTTCCTCTAGGTTCAACACCTAGTTCTAAATATTATGTCTCTCCCCTTTACAAAAAAAAAACTTAAAAATAAAATAAAATAAAAATTCAAAAAAAAAATGTACAAAAAAAACTTATAAAATTAAACGGGGGTTCAAATGGTAGCAGAGCGTGGTTATGATTCTAGGTATGTAGTAGATATTATTTCTGCTTTATTTTTCTGAACTTTGGAAGTTTTAGAATCTGGGGACTTGCATTTATTTTCTTATTTGAAACTTGGTGTGGCTACAGGCATGTCAGCTGGTGTTGGGACTTGCAAATTATTTCAAATTATTTTTTTTAATTGGAATCCAAGTGTTGCAAGAAAAGTTAATGATAATGTAACGATTTAATAAAATGAATAATCAGAATAATAACATATTTTGTAAAATGAATAAGGGGTTGATGAAGTTTAAAATGATTTAATATGTGTTAGTGTTTAAGTAATTATTTTGTGATGTTGAGTGTAAGATAGGTTTTGGAAAGGGGTTATAAGCATGTGATTGATGGTTTTTAAAGTAATGTGAGCTGACCGATTTCACTTGCGCATACTCTGGAGCTTAGACAGATTTTGAACGTGATGGGAGCCGTCAGTACTTGTTGATTTTGATTAGGACTTGTTATATGGAATAGACAACGTGTTTTATAGCACCCCCGTTAAGTAGTATTTGTTTATTGAGGGCGTTGCGTTGCGGTATCGTGTATTCTGAATGCGGTCATGGTCCGACCAGATGTCATGGACTTGATAGTTATATATTTTCGATTATATTGCATTTTATGTGTACTTTGTGGATTGTATATAGTGAGTCAGTTTGGTTGGTTTGTGTCGTGTTCTCTTCTGGGCATTTTGCATGGCTGTTTCTCTGCCTTTATGACACCCATCTCGTCGCATCGCTAGAGCACTCTGGAGCGGCTCAAAGGAAGAAGAGTACTTGAGTTTTTTCCGGATTCTTTGTCATTATGTTTTGTAGGTTAAGTTTGTGTTAGGTGTTTCATTGGGATTTACGTTTTATTGTTGTGTTTGAGTATTGTGCAACTCTGGCGACGGTATGTTACCAGGAATTGCCCCACCCCATTTCAGGGATTTTCCAGAAACTTTCGGTGTTGGATGGAGTAGATGAGGACAGGTTGTTGGTCTTCTTGGACCTGGTCCTGCAGTTGGCAGATTTCCCGGGTGTGTCCGATGAGGAGGTCTTGTCCCTTATATACCCGTATTGCCGGGGTTCATTGGCCGGTCTGGTCACCAACACTCTGCGTCGGGGCTGCAGTGTTGACACCTTCCATGGGGAAGTGTTGGATTTCTTCATACCCCATCGACGACGTTTCCAGCTTAAGTTAGATTTATTCTATCGCCTACAGGCCAACGGAGAGGCATTGGGGAACTTCGTGCATGATGTAAGGAAAGCTGCCCGTATATTAAGGTTGGGGTTGCCCGAGACGGAAGTAATACAAATAATACGAGAAGGTCTGAATCCCCAAGAGAGATCCCGGCTAGTTTTCGCAGATCCTCCACGTTGTTTTGCGGACTTGGACCGGTGGTGTGCGCATGCTAGGAGAGTCCAGGAGAATGATGAGTCCCTGGAAAGAGCTGCTAAAGATGTCCAGTACTCCAGTGGTTCATTAGGAAGAGCTAAAAAGGACAAACATGGCGGTTGGAGGAGAACACAAGGGACTATAAGAAAAACTGAATATTCCGGAAGTAATGGAGGCTACAGAGGGGTGGCAAATGAGAAGACAGTAACAACAGTTACAGTAGAGAAAACCAATAAGTATGAATTTAACAGGGGAAGAAGAAATTATGTTAAGGAACAAACATCGGCAAGTAAGGAGCCGGTAGCTAGGCGTTATTCTTATTTGGAGAAAGGTGAGACTTTAAAGGTTCCAGAGGAATTACCAGTGTCTAATAGAGTAGTGAATGAAGAAGGTGAAGCAGAAGAAGAAAAGCGGAATAACTTCTGTGGATCAATAGAAGAGGACAAGAAAAGTCTGTTAATACGGAATTAGAGGACTCAGAGAGGACGTCATGGTTTAATCCAGATGCCGCAGAATTTGTTCCGGTATTGTTCGTGAGAGATCCAGATCCTGTAATATCATCATCGTCTACGCAGGGATATGAGAAGTCACTTGATGGTGTAGCTTTACCATCGCCAGTAGAAATTAATTTAGTTATTGCACATGAACCTGGACAGTTGGATTCCAGGGTTGAAAATGTTGAGGATGTTGTAGTTGCTGAGAGTGGTGAAGGAGAGGAATCGAAGGAAGAGTCAGAAGAGCGGTCTGCGGATGCTGCACAGGGAAGTATAGTTATAGGTGTTAGTCAGACTGAAGAGTCTGAGTTTGCAGATGGGCACGGGGATGTCCAGGCTGCAAGTGTTTCTGAGGTTGTGGATGGACAAGGGGATGTCCATGCCGCAAGTGTGGTAGAAGTAGACGAGGTAGAAGTTGAGGAGAAATTTGGTGGCAGCGTTGTGGAGTGTGTGAGTGAGAATGATGTAGTGTGTGAAGATGTGCAGACGCCTTCTGTAAGTAGTGTTGAAGATTCCGAAGAGCGGAAAGAAGATTCAGGTGGACCAGGTGAGCAACTAGAGGAGGATGAAGATGTGCAGTGTTCACATGGTGGTAGTGGACGTGATGGCAATGATGTTGATGATGATGAAAATGTTGGGGAAAATGAGATCGGAGAAGAGGTTAGTGAAGATGCGGTTGAAGATGGATCAGAGGAGCAACTGGAAGATGGTGAGGAGGTGCAGTGTCATGATGGTGATTTGGATTATGTGAACGAAGAAGGGGAAATTGTAGAAGAGAAGAAAGTAGTAGAAAAGGAAGAAATTGTAGCAGAGGAGTTAGACGACAAGGATAATCCAAAGCGAAGTGAAAGTAGCGAGGTAAGTTGCCTTGATCCTGATTCAGAAGAAACGAAGCAGTGCAGCTCAACACGAAATAATTTCTCAGAGAGTGGTGTCCGAAAGGAACGAGTACCGAAAGTGCGTCACAGAAAGGTGAGAAGAAGCGGCTAACGGGTAGCGGGTAGATGTTCCTCACAGTCCCAGTGGTGTTCATCTATTTCAGGGTTGCGCTCCTGCCCACGCGAGCCTTGGTTTCCTCCATTCATCCTTATTTCCGGAGGGAGCCATGCCTTTACCCTTACTCCTAGCTATTGAGCCTTTAATGATCCTTACCCCGTTTCATCTTCCTGATTTTCCTACCCCTCCCCTTAGTAAAAAAAAAAAAAAATCTATCAATAAGAAAGTTAGAGAGTTGGAGAGTGCCCGTAGATTGTTGAGGTCGTCAGTTTCCCCTGTTCTAAAAGCACGATGGCGAAGTTACGTGCTGTTGTTTCCTTGTTGATAGTAGTTGTTTGTTGATCATTGTAGGGTCGGTCCATGCCGCATTCCTCGTTTGATTTCTCTGGTGTGTCAGTTTTGGATTAAGTGTGGTTTGTTTAGACGGTGGAAAAGTAAACCCCCCCTGCTAGTTAAGCTGCTTTTGAAAAAGTAAGAGATAGGATTGATGTTCGCGTGCCCTCTGCGCGGTCTTCTCTGCCTTGTGAATCGGGTCCGCCCACCCTAGTGTGGGGAGGTGGGCCAGTCATGTGGCAAGGATTGATGATGCCTTGTTTGCTGAACATGGCTGGTCGGTCCACGAGGTGGACGGTTCTCGAAGGGTACTCGCATATCAAGGTTTGTAGCACCTTGTTAGCCTTCGGGCGTGAATATGTGAGTGCCAGGAGAGTTAGGTGGTGGTCACTGGAGAGGGTGACGTGTAGGGGCGGTCCCGAGAGTTTGGCATGGAGGAGAGGACTCGCTTGGGGGATGGTCGCAGTGTGGTAGAGATTTTCAGTCCTGGGAAGGGGGGAATAGTGTTAATGGTCCTGGGTCTCAGTTGTTGAGTTTTGGAGGCCTTGGTGGTCAGTACTCAGAGCTGGCGTCTGTGATTCTTCTCTTTCTCCTGTTCTATTCTGTTCCTTATATCTGCATGTGGACCAGGGCCCGGCGAGCATGCAGGACGCACACTTACATCTTCTCTTTCTAACACACATTGACAGACTTACACCCCTTCCTTCTGCCTCTTTCGTTTTCCTGAGTAACTGAACCCACTAAGTGCGATTTAGAATCTGGGATTTTCCAGGATTCCCGCAGCCGTCGTGCTTGAGTACTGTTTTGATTTGGGTCAACCATGTTGCCCTTTTGGGGTGAGGGTGTGCCGTACTGGGTTCGGCATTGTAGGCGAAGTGTTTTTAAAACGAGCGGCTTTGACGTCACGCGCGGCCACCGCATCTCGTCGCCGTTGGGCTATGCTCACTGTTGTTGTGCAACGATGAAATTCAGTTGGCGCGTCCAGCTGTTTTTGTACATTCCTATATCCGAGAGGTTTCGTGGTTAGATAGACGCTTTGAATCTGTCTCATTTCTGTTTGAACCCTCAACCAGGTCTTCTGCTCTCGGCTGACGGCACTCATCAGTTCAGGACTTCGTCGACTTTCTCTATGGTTGGCTGAATAAAGTTCTGCTCCAGGTATGTACAAGTCAACGGATTCTAAAAGAATATTTTAACCCCAAATAATATTTTTGTGTTTCAGCTTCTATTATAAACTATACTTGTGTGTGCGCGTGTATATCAGTTTTCAATTTGGGCGTTAACGCAAATTAAAGATTAACTTAATATGAATGTAAATGTTGCGGGTCAAATTGACTTCAGTAAAGAAAATGATAATGCAGCTTGCACTCAGCTGTTGTTTTGTGTCATTAATAATTATGAAATACTCAGTTAATTAATTTGAACATTCTCAACGAAATACTTAAAACGTAATTAGTAGTTGAGTGAAATAAGTCACAGCTGGGGAGTTCAATACAGAGTAATACGAATTAGTGGCGATGTGTGTGTAGTGCTGTTGAAGCATTAAAGTGTGTGTTAGAAATTTAATTCGGATGGCTTATGTGGCGAGATCATTTCCTTATGACACCCTATACAACTCATTGCATGTCGCAGGTGCTCGAACAAGGGCGAGATGGGTGTCGGGTGTGACGACCAACTGTCCACCCTCCTGGCAGAGACGATCCTTTAGCCATGATATGCCGTCAGTCGAGATCTCCCGTTCAGACACACTTCTAACGCTACGCTGCCCCAGGACTTCTTAGTACAACCGAGACACTAATGATCAGCCACAGTATTGCTTAAGTGCACCGGACGATCCAGGTGGGAACATTCTAATTATTTAATTCTATCTCAACGACATTGTGAATGCACGGAAGCTCCCAGAAGCTCACTCATGAAGTTTTAACCGTTAAACTTTTGCACAAACTCTCATGTTCAGTTCTGTGACTGCATGTGTGAACATTACGCAATTAAACCTAATGAAATCTATTATATCTGCTTATAATGTGTAAGAAAATTACACACACACGCATATCCGCAGTCGGCTCTAAGTTCTACTTTTTTTAATCCCATTAAAGCTATTAGAGAGGTAGTTACTTTGTGCTTTCATGTCATGCGGTTATGGCAGAATTCTAGTCACGCAAAAGGGGGCTGTCTGATGTTTTTAAATTGTGAAACTATTTTCATGGTCACATATGCTTAGTGCTTATCATGATTAAAGTGAGGGTTGTTTAGTATTTCGAGTCTCTGGTTTGGTTGGGGGCACTTACATTTTCTGGTGCTAATTACCAAGGCATATTAATGCTTCGTAGCTGTGATTTATCTGATTACCTTGTTAATTATATATATATATATGTTTGTGCATTCATTTATTCTAGTTGAAAAGGGTTTAATGAGGGGTTTGGTACAAAAATGAGGGATGTTGTGTCATTTATGTTGTGTATGTGCTTGTGTGTGTAATCTTTATATATTTTGTTGGGGGAATATGTTATAAATTAAAAGATCATAAATGTGCTTACTAAGTTACTAAAAGGCTAGCCTATTTGAAGTCTAATCAACACTTATGGATTAGTGATTTTCTATTTTGTGAATAATATTATTGCAACCATTAACTTAAACATAATGTGGCAGGATTTAGGCAATTTATGTTAATATTCAATTCACTCACATTTTATGCCATTAAGAATATTAATTGATATATATAATCCTGCAGTTAATTTTGCTCTTGTTCAATCTATAACTTGTCATCTCATGTAAGAATTGCAGGCTTAATAAAGTATACGCTTGTTGGTTAATAGACTTTTTCATTTGCAAGTCCTGTCATTCACCTGGGGGGACATGTCTGTAATTGTAATTAGGCCTTTGCACACTTTTGCTTCCTCTAGGTTCAACACCTAGTTCTAAATATTATGTCTCTCCCCTTTACAAAAAAAAAAAACTTAAAAATAAAATAAAATAAAAATTCAAAAAAAAATGTACAAAAAAAACTTATAAAATTAAACGGGGGTTCAAATGGTAGCAGAGCGTGGTTATGATTCTAGGTATGTAGTAGATATTATTTCTGCTTTATTTTTCTGAACTTTGGAAGTTTTAGAATCTGGGGACTTGCATTTATTTTCTTATTTGAAACTTGGTGTGGCTACAGGCATGTCAGCTGGTGTTGGGACTTGCAAATTATTTCAAATTATTTTTTTTAATTGGAATCCAAGTGTTGCAAGAAAAGTTAATGATAATGTAACGATTTAATAAAATGAATAATCAGAATAATAACATATTTTGTAAAATGAATAAGGGGTTGATGAAGTTTAAAATGATTTAATATGTGTTAGTGTTTAAGTAATTATTTTGTGATGTTGAGTGTAAGATAGGTTTTGGAAAGGGGTTATAAGCATGTGATTGATGGTTTTTAAAGTAATGTGAGCTGACCGATTTCACTTGCGCATACTCTGGAGCTTAGACAGATTTTGAACGTGATGGGAGCCGTCAGTACTTGTTGATTTTGATTAGGACTTGTTATATGGAATAGACAACGTGTTTTATAGCACCCCCGTTAAGTAGTATTTGTTTATTGAGGGCGTTGCGTTGCGGTATCGTGTATTCTGAATGCGGTCATGGTCCGACCAGATGTCATGGACTTGATAGTTATATATTTTCGATTATATTGCATTTTATGTGTACTTTGTGGATTGTATATAGTGAGTCAGTTTGGTTGGTTTGTGTCGTGTTCTCTTCTGGGCATTTTGCATGGCTGTTTCTCTGCCTTTATGACACCCATCTCGTCGCATCGCTAGAGCACTCTGGAGCGGCTCAAAGGAAGAAGAGTACTTGAGTTTTTTCCGGATTCTTTGTCATTATGTTTTGTAGGTTAAGTATAAAATTAAAGGGGGGTTTCAAGACTGATTTAATTTTTTTTAACTGTACACCTGTACATTATGATAATAAATATTCACTTTACATACATTCATGCTGGCAGTTTTTAAGTTTAAGTCAAGGCTGAAAATTAATTTTTACGAGAAATATAAATGTGTGTGTGTGTGTGTGTAACACCATACAGTGTGGGACTGCACCATACAGTGTGTACAGTGAGTCTCATATTTATTATTATTTTTTTATTATTGCAGTAATTCGTTCAGTGTGTTTCTCTTTTTATAGATAGAACAAATATTGACTTCTATGATTGCTTCTTCAAAGTTTTATTCTCTCACACACTTCATTATATTGTGTGTCGTTCACTGCTGCCGCGATGTGAACGTTTGTTTCCGCTTTAATAAAATTTCCTCCTAGAACGTTCAGACCACGATAGTTATTACGTCACTCACTACGTCAAACTAATGTGCAGTGTATTTT
Source organism: Magicicada septendecula (assembly GCA_034769895.1). Lineage (NCBI taxonomy): Eukaryota > Metazoa > Arthropoda > Insecta > Hemiptera > Cicadidae > Magicicada > Magicicada septendecula. Next base: position 1,252,504,798 of record CM068367.1, read on the forward strand.
CAGTCAATCAATTCCTCATCGTTCTCTTAAGCAATATTCTTATTTATAAACGTTTATTTTATTTTTTGTTGGTTTACGGCTTGTTGTTACGACCTTCTTTCATGTGTTCACTTTATTAGTCTTGTTTATCTTTGTCTTTCTCCACTTCTTAAATCATTACCACCTACAAAGGTAAACGCAACTATAGATAAATTATACCAAAAGAACAGCTACTTACCCTCTAAGTCTACTGGACAGAACCGGGAAGCACCATCACGCTGATGCAAGTGTACATAACGGACAACGTAGAGACAAGCAACGCCCTGTTGAAATACAAAACTAAGCACCCTGGGCCCGCCTACTGCTAACCACGCCTAACACGACAAGGCAATCCATACTCTCTTACATTCTTAATCCAGAAAATCATTTCATGAGGAACGGTAACAGAATGATTGTTATTACAATGATGTAAAATATTTTTCTTTGCCCGTTTCTTAAAGAGCGAAAAGAAAAAAAAAATCAATTGAAACAATTCTGTTGTCACGGTAACCGTACATTCAATCAGCTGTAACCAAACGAACGAACATACCGTCTAAACATAATGCCGTCTTCCTTGCGTTTGTCGGGTAGTAATTTTATTTTAGTTTTTTTTTATCGTCATCATCCATCATCTTCAAGGATTAAACAAAGCGTAGTTTGTTCCGGTCTCAAATAGGCAAAGATTAGAGCTGGTCACTCTAGCGCTTGCTCGGACGTCCCACACCTCTCCGTCCCCTCGGCTTATAGTTCCATAGTTGTTTGGGGATGAGGCAGTCATCCATTCGGCAAAGATGTTCCCACAAATTCAGCCGATACTAGGCGATCCGACCGGCTAGTTCTTATTTGAGGCAATTTAGTAGTGAACATGTCCGCTGGATATGTTACTAGCATATCGCAGGTTAAGACGTGTGGTGGGGCTTCCACCTTCAGGCTTAAGGTCCTGCCCGATTTTCTGTCTGGATGTTCTCTCATAAACTGGCTGTCTTACCAGGCTAAAGAGACCGGTTTTCCCTGTTGAGATATCCATAAGGATCTTTAACGTGGTGGTTTTTACTTGCCTCCCACATTCTACGTCATTGACCAATGGAAGGTCATCCGTCTTTAGAGGCAATTTCTCACCCCAAGGGCAAGAGGGTACCCTAACCTCTACACGACAATGACAAGTAGAGGAGGGACGGGTTTAAACCGGTTGTCACTCGGTCTCTAGACCCGCGTTAGCCACCTTTAGGTGTTGCCCATCCCCCACCACTTGGAGATACGCCTGGATATTTCCCTTCATCAAGGAATGAGAACATAAGGCATTACTTATCCTCTCCAGTACTTTGTGGGACAGTTTTATTTTATTATTATGATCATATTTTTGTCCGCTCCTTTTGAGTAAACGTTAACAAACTCGGTAGGTTTGTGTACTCGATTGTGCACAATTTAGTGTGTGACGTTGGTCATTTTGTTTCTTTAAAAATTTCATATCACCGTTCACAGATTCAGATTGAAGACATGGGATCTGACACATTATTTGTCAAGTCGTTTTAGGGTTAAGTAAAGTAACGAATAAAACCCAACAAACACAATACCCACCTATTTAGGTAGTCAACAAGGGAAGGTCTTACAAAGTATTTGTGCCGACCGTAGTCGTGTCATCGTGATAGAGTATTCTATCGTGTAGCAGATCCTATACTTTATTTTTCGTTTCCAGTCATATTCGACGCTTGAACCTTCATCTTTCACGCGATATGTTGTATTGTATGGAGCTCACTTTTCTCTGTTCTTTGCCTCTTCCAAATGTATTTCAAAAATCGGTGCTGATTGTCTGTTAGCCCTCGTGATACGTCAAAACCGGTTTATCTTTTTCCTTTTTATTGACATCATACCGGGTCCATCTTTCTCGAACGAAAAGGATTTAATAGTAAAAGGTACTGTGAAGAATGAAGTGTTTAGTGTTTAACACAACGGGTGAGAAAAATATATGTGGAAATATTGTTATCACATAATGTAGACTCGACAGAGGAAGTTCTGGTGGTTAAAAAATGCGATTAGTCACAATAATTACTGAGAATGGTAACAAACTAAACGGTTGCCGGGTAGAATTAGTTCTTGGATCGAGTGACTGTGTCGACAGGATTGAGAAATTCTGAAGAGAGGGCGAACAACAGAACGATTTCAGAATATGACGCCTAACAATTTCCTGATTAAGGTTGCATGCGGAAGATATGTGAAATATTATTTGCACCTGGATGATGTTTTCACGTAAATGATGTCAGTGAGGTCTCGAAGAGCAGGACACAAATGTACCTCATATACGATGTGTGACTTGAATAAGATTCAAACAATCCTTTCTACGTTTTTAAGAATACATAAACATGTATGTGTATTTGTGTGTGTGTGTGTCCGAGTCGTATTTGCATTTGTGTTCGCAGCAATCAGTTTATTATAATGTACTCGGTACGAATTACAGTGTTCTGTAGTGACTGCACCTACAAACGTGAGCATTATCAACAGTTACGTAATTGTGACGTGTAACTGCCACTGGAGTACAGCAATACCAGTGGAGTGTTACAGCTGATAATTGTCACGTACCATACTGCTGCACGTTTCAGTTCGGTAAATGAATTCCGCTGGTCACACTGCAGCATCGAAAGGTGTCAGTCATTAGTTTTTACGAGTAGTGTAAAGCTCGCTGTGAATGCAACGGAGTATTAAAATATAGTGGGAACAATGAAACTGCAGAGAGAGAATTTGCCGACGTATGAATGTGAGAGAAACGTGACTACAGTGACTGGACTGCTAGACTGTATGTGTGTGTTGCAATGAGACAAACATTCACCGTATGTGTGAATACATGGGAACATGTATATTTACAAGGAGCCTTAGTTGGTGTCCTGTGCAAAGGGGTGTGAATGTGATAAGACGCTATTGTATTAGGATAAGTACTGCATGTTAATATAGTTTAAGACAATAAAAATACAGGAGTACAATCTAGTGCGAAACTGAATACGTGTTGTGCGCGTAACGAATTGTGTGAAGATAATTAACAGTAAGCCAATTAATGACTATAAGTCATTTATATTAGTGTGCAAACAGGGATAGTTATCGCTGTTAAATAAATTTAAATAACAAAATAAAATTTAAATAATTTAAATTTAGTGTTAAATAAATTTTAATAGCATTTATTTAACTGACAAATTAATTAATTATGCAATCACATGCAGTTGAAAACGCGTGGTTGGGAAAGGTCTAGAAGCCGGTACTTCATGATCACGTGGTCGATTTCTGGCACAATCTAGAATGTATTAACTTGTAAAAATGACGCCATCAGCGTAGAAATGACCGACAGCGAGGGGTAAATCTGGAGCAACTTGGACGGACACAACGCACACGAGGAAACCCTTATGAGGACAACCCACCCATCCCACCTTAGGAGGACAACTGCCGGTTTGAAAGGGTTGGAGCAGGCCCGCGAGATTGTCCGGACTCATGGAACTTGACTCAGCAAATCCAGGAAATTGAAATTTTAAAACTATTCATTCAGTATAAAACAAGTAAAGACTCTCCTTTTTAATTGATAACTGTCAAATATATCATAATTTAAAATTTTTTTAAACTCATAATTTTTAGATATAAACTGTTTTTGTGATATATAAAAAAACAATTACCAATAAATTTATTAATTCAACTAATCAAAATTTATTTCTGCAAGCGCAATCAGTTTCAAAGTTGTTACCTTGCAATATATATATGTATGTATGTATACCGTTGACGATCGTAAATCATTTTTACTGTGTTTAACTCGTAAATTAAATTCTTGGATTTCGTTGTCCATGACGTGTCCGTTACTTAACTAAATATAATTAATTCACTACCGACTCGGAACACAAAGATTTTTATGGGTAAATCGTATAAGTTTTACCTTATAGCCTGAACCGTTTTCGCTTTTAAAAAGCTTCGTCAGTCGCCTCTGAAGAAGCTTTTTAAAAGCGAAAACCGGTTCAGGCTATAAGGCAAAACTTTTATGTTTTTACCCATAAAAAACTTTGTGTTCCGAGTCGGTAGTGAATTAATTATATTTCGTAAATTAAAAAGGTGGACGACAAACGAGGAACCCATTGCCACCCAAAGCAGAAAATGGAGGCGGATTGGGCATATCTTGCGGAAGAACCAAAATGAAATTGAGCGACAAGCCCTCTTTTAGAACCCTCAGGGAAGAAGAGGACGAAGAAGACCAAGAATCTCGTGTAGGAGAACTGTCGAGATGGAAGCAGAGAAGGAGGGGAAGTCCTTTGGAGAGCTCAGACTCCTCGCCCAAAAGGAGGAGTCCGTTGGCGTAGCTTCGTCGAGGCCCTATGCTTTGCAGAGAGCGACAAGACTTGAAGAAGAAGACTTCACTACCGCTAGACTGAGGCTCCTTCGTGAGGATGTTGGGATGGCTTGTGAGCCTGTCGCTGTAAATGGCGCTTCGTCGCTTTATTTCTTCTACGACTGAAAGTGTTTGTAGATTTATTTGGATTACTCGGTAAACCACATACAACGGAATGTTTGTTATGGGTCTCAGTATTTTGTTCGGAAGCGCTGTAGTAATCTTAGTGCGCTTCCCCACAGCTTCATACAAGATCTTGTTGGTTTTTTAATTAAAAACTAGTTTTGCTATGTCACTTAGAACTTCCTGGCAGTCAGCCATTACGGTTTCTGAAATTGTAACTCAAGCTGTTTCCCCTTCTTGAAACCAGAAAATTATAAATTTGGTATCAAATTAAAGCTAAAGGTGCAAAAAATAAAATAAGCTAAAACCCTAAAAATCGATTTTTTTACCGATAGAGACATCCCAGTTCCCTTACACAAATTAACGACATTTGCTTCCCCTTCAATGGCTCTCAGTACTTTGTTCGGAAGCGCTGGCTCCTACTTTGGAAGTACTGTCGGTTCCCCAGAGCTCCAGACAGTATTCTTTTGGTTTGTTAAATTAACGACTAGTTTCGCTATGTCAACTGGGAATTCCTGCTAGTCAGCCATTACAGTTTCTGAAATTGTAAACCAAGGTGTTTCCCTTTCATAAAGATTACATTTCTGCCAAGTCAGTCGTCAATCGATATGCAGGCCCAGGTATTTCTCTCGTTTACCTTCGGCGATTTTAAAAATTTCAATGTTTAATTTTATAACAATTTTTTCAATTGAAGTGTAAGCTGGATTGTCTTCCGGTAATTACGGCTGGAAACTTCAGTATACAGGACACGAGCAAACGCCTAATGAAATTCTCTCCTCGTCGTTGCGTGAACAGTATAAATATCAGGACATTAATTACGTCAGCGGACGCCAGACAATTCCTGGAGTAAACGGGTGCATTACTAGGTCACTCTGTCTCCACCAAGACAAGTATTAACGTGGCTGCTTATCAGTGTAATAGCGTACTCTTATGTGCTGGATAACAAATACCGATTTCTCTCACATACGTTTTACGCAGAATAAACTAAAAGGATAAAATAAATCAACTTGGTGATATTACGAAACAATTTCTTTAGTTATTCTTCTTTGTTGTTCGTTAGTCTCGTCTTCTCAGCGACTATAACTGTCCACTTGATTCTGTTAGCAGCTGTTGCTTTAAATAGATTTATTTACAGTGTATTTGACCTTAAAACTGTCTGACGGTCTCTAACCAAGAGACACATCTTCTCCTTAGGTATCTTTTTTATTCCGCGTTAACTTCAATACCTACCTGAGTATTCTCGTAATGCGCATATGTCTATCTTTTACTTCCGTCAATGAGTAACACAAAGTGAAGAGATTATAATGAGTTAATGCACGACTTGTGACAAAAAATTTCTAGCTTTCTTAGTTTGAAAAATTATGTCTTTATCCATTTAGATTTTTAGTTTTCTTTCAGAGTAATTTGTATTTGCTACAATACATTAATTTCAACTTTTTTTCGTTATTTAAGACGTTTTTTTGAATAAAATCTCAGTTAAAGCTTCGACCTCGCTCAGCAACTTTTGTTTTGTGTTTTCTATATCCTTGAAACGCCGTTCATTTGTATTCACTTTTGAAAGAGGAAAATTCAAATTGGGCCACATCTGTTGAATACAATTGTTGCAATATCGTCGGTGTTATCTTTTGTTAAACATCTTGAACAAGCAATGCCGATTCAGTTCGTGTATTATCGCCGTGCAAGATCTATAAATTATCTTGTTCATAAATGTAGCCGTTTCCGTGTAAACGACGTAATATATCCAAAAAATACTTTGTACTGGCAGCGAAACAGTGCCGCGATCTTTGCATATCTACATTTTCAACTGATTCACGACAGTCTGTCAGAAGCATTTCTGCCATTTGTACACTGATCTTCTGAAAAATCTCTTGCAACTTTTTACCGTGTCTTTTTACCGGGTTCTTCTCATTATTTACACAAAATTTAATGCACATTGTTTGATCTTGTTTGTAAAACGTTAAAAAATCGCGTAATATAGAAAACACAGTTGTTAACTATGTCAATAGTTAATCCATATGTTAATTAGCTGTTAACTATGGATGCACTGTGCCTATAAATTTTAATCGGTGGTCACAAACATGCGTGCCAACATAACAAAAAAAGTTTCTTAATCACATCTAACCTGGGAATTTAAAAAAATTGGACAGAGTTTTGATCAAACGTGGTATATAGTAGATAGCACAGTTTATAAGTGCAATCCTTAACAACTGTACAGTTTTCACAAACAAGGTCGAAGAAAATGTCGTCTGACCTATGCGCTGCTGTAGGTAAACATAACAGCGAATGGTTAGTACCTACAAAAGACAACCACACCAACTGTAACATTATTACAGCTGTAACGAGCAGAAAATTTTAAAATTTTTAAATTTTCACCTCGGCAGAGTACGTTCACACGAGGCAAGTGTCAACGACTTATGGCGGAGCAATAAATAAGGAGTAATGAGAAGGTGTCAGTGAAGCGTTGCTGACTTGACAATAGAAACGCATTAAGTTCAATCCAACTATAGAATTTGGTGGCGTAAGATGACAGGGAAAGTTTCCTCCAGAATGATTGCTCTCCGCAGCTGTAACAAAGTAAGTAAGGACATTCACACCCGTACCAAGAATTGTAGCAGATGTGGCCGTGTTACGTCAGTAGACGATAAGCGACAAAAACGAGTGAGGCTCCATACTACAATGAAACGGATACGCTGCACCTTAAGTAACAATACTGGAAGATAGGCTGACAAAAACTAAAGTCATGTTACACAGCTGGAGGTATCGTCTAATTGACAGACAAGAATTTACGAAGGGAAAGTTGGGGTGACTTCAACGACCAGCAGATGTTCGAAATTAGTAATAGCCAGAAAAAAGGGGTTAGAGCATAGAACAATACGCCAGGAAGACTGTAAGTACAGATAATGGGAATCTATAGAAACGCAGAGTTTACTCAGACAATAGGCTGATAGACAAGTTGTTAATAGCCATAGTTTCTTCGAAGCGGGTCAATGATCGTCAAGCCAGAGAGCAGGGAGACCTAAGGACCTATCAGAGACCTTCATCCAGCGAGAAATTTGATGGTGAGGGATGTTTCCATAGCAACTGAGACGAAGAACCTATCGGAAGAACTATGACGTAGGATTTTGACATAGTGGGACAGTATTTTCCGAGAAAATCAAAAACTGACCAATCTCGAAAAGAAGTGGGCGTGAAGCGCGCCAGAGACAAAATTTTGAGTAGGGACGAATTAATAAAACTAGCTGTCCAGGAAGACGGAGGGTCAGTCATACTCAATTTTTAGACAGTCCACACTCAAAATTTGAATAGTTATACTAAAGTTTTACAGTTAGAATTTTCAGACAGTTTACATTTCAAATATCAAGTAGTTTAACTTCAAGTGCGAGAGACGGTATATCATAAACTTTCCATTGTTTACTCAAATCATTCGGAAGTTAGATAAATAACAAGGAACTTAAAACTTAATAATACATTCATATCGCGGTAGTGAAACTTTACCGGTGTGCGCAGTAACGGACTTAGTGAAATTTACACCAAGTGAACAATCAGACCGTTACACTAACAGACAGCATCACTTAACGATATACAAATTATTTGAACTTAATATTGTGTATCAACAACATAATGAACACGAAACATTAAACAAACTAATAAATTATAGGAACGTTTTGTTGAAGCAGCGACTAATGAAAATAGACATGTATATTGACTTTAAAACGAACTCACAGCAAACACAGTAAGATGAAACACTGATTGAACACTAAACTTCAATTACTCACACATATACAAACACCTACGCGAGTGGTCGGAAGAATAAAGTGATAAGTGGCAGTGATAAAACAACTTACGACGGAATGTATCTACGAGCCATCTCCATCACCAGAACGAGACTTCGTCAACAACTAATGGATATTCAATAACCAAGTAACCATTATTATAATTACTTCTAATTGATAACTTCTACTGACCTGGTTTCTTTCAAAGAATTCACACCTGAGAAATTTAATAAGAAAGTAATGAGTAAATCTGAATAAAGTAGTTAATGAACGTATAAACAAAAGCTTATTTGGGATTTAATGAACGCATTAAATAAGTAGAATATTGAATTGTAACATCATTTGATTTATATATGTATGTATGTTTTCCTTTGTTTCAGCATATATTAAGATATATCTTTGTTTATTATAAAATATGTATGTATTTCAGGTACAGCGACGTAACCTATGTACTATTATAATATGTCATAAATGATAATTAAACTAGTATTTTAGTTAATCGGAAACATGCGTTCATTATTACCAATGCAACCCAAATATTAACCTAAAGTTTGAAAGAATGCAAATAGATTTTAAGAGTTTCTTATGTTCAATTAAATAAATGATATCACGTATGTGTTGATGAGCATAGATAGTTAGAATCATCAATAAGATTAAATTATACACATACATGTCAGAAATCGATAATTTTATATATTTAATAATTAATTTATTGTGCAATCAATACGCATATAAAATTCATTATATAAATGGCGCCCATTCGCACGGCATGATACGTATTAACACAGATTGTTAACACGTACAGCTTAGGTAAAGAACAGGCAGTAGAAGTAGTAGAAAAAGTAGTGTCATAGAAGTAGAAGTAAGATAAGTGTTATTAGTGTAAGTCAGTTTGAATGATTACGCGCAGTAGGGCTAAAATGGCGAGCAATTCAGACAGTGTAGAATATGACATTAATAACCAATTAGGCGCAGTAAATACCGAGGACAATACTATACCTGGTGAGCCAAGTAATGTGGTAGAGAGTCCAGAAGATAGGGCGCGAGGACAGACATCGAAACCAGAAGATGGGACTCTACAAATGTTAATGGAGTTCATGCGTCAACAAGACAAGAAACAAGAAGAACGAAGCAAGAAACTAGAAGAAAATATTAAATTAATTAGAGAAGAATGTATTCAATTAATAAGTGAAAAATTCGACCAGCAGAAGGAAGAACAAAAGGAAGGTAATAGATTAATTAATGAAAAACTCGACCAGCATAAGGAAGAGATTACACAAATAAGGTCGGAGATACGTGAAAGCCAGCAGACTTGGGAAAGAAAGGTCGATGAATTACAGAAAAAGCAAGATGATATCGTGAGCGAGTTGAGAGAAGAAGCCAACAAGAAGTACGTAGAAATACAAGAAAAGCAAGATAACGATCGACAAGAATGGATGGCGGCGGTACACACTACCCAGACGACCGTTAAAAAGATTAATCACAAGTTCGATGTTCACGTTAAGGATTACAATAAGAAGCACGAAGAACTCAAGACCGAGATGCACAATACCATATTGCAGAGACAACAGGAGCAAGAAGGAACAAATAGTAATATTATACAAAAATTAGAAGACGTAGACGGTAGACAACGTTCAACAGAACAGAAGTTGGACGAGACTACGAAAGAAAAGACAACTAGGATCGAAGAATTAAAAGGACATTTAAATAAGGTAAGAGAAAACCAAGAAAGGTTGCAGCGACAATTGATGGAAGGTGATTGTGGAATATTAAATCGATTTAACGGACCTAACCACAATGATCTCAAATATAATGGCACAGACAGATTCCCTATGGAATTCCTCAAAGAATTGTCCGAAGTTCAAGAGTTATACTATCCCGCTGACAATATCAAGTGGATTGGCAAACATCTGGAGTTAGACGCAGGAATTTGGTGGCGAGTGATACGTGACCAGATATCAAACTTCGCAGAATTCAAGGAAGCGTTCTCTCTAAAATATTGGGGCCAGGAACGACAGGACAGTATCCGGGACCATTTGGAGTTTGGCAGATTTGATTGGCGCGGACCAGTTACTGCTATTCAATATATTGAACGGATTTTGTTGGAAAGTAAGCAGTTAACACCTACTTTGTCTGATTATCAGTTGATACGTAAGATATCTCGTCACTTTGGGCGGGACATCCAGCTTGCGGTGGTCACAAGAGGGATTGTGACGATACCAAACTTCGAATCTCTGATCATCGAGTATTCACAGATTCAACCAAGAATTAGTAGAGAAGCGAACTATGCAGCGGCAAACGAGGGAAGAAATGCGTATAAGGAAAGTGAAAGCAGCCTGAACGAAGGAGGCGGTATACAGAAGAAAACATGGGGTGACAGACCCGCCATAAATAACCAGCACCGTAACGCGGACCGGCGCGCTGTCAACACAATAGAGTTTACAAACACGACAGCTGGTGCATCGGGCATTCAACCTAAAAGAAATCGTCAACAAGAAGAGAAAAAAAAAATCCCTCCACCCATTAACAAAGATAGCCGTCAAAACAAATGACTACCAGACGAATATTATCCTACCGGACTTACGAAGCGATTTATTGTGTAATGATGATGAAGAAATTTCTCAACGAATAATCAGGTGTCCAGAGATAAATATCAAGTTCAATAATAATGTTAGTGTACAAGCGTTAATCGATACTGGATCTGTAATAGCTGGGTTATCTGAGTCGTGGTTTCACCAAAACAAACATAACATTACACCTTATGAAATATTACCGATGTCTAACACATTAATAGTTAGCGCAGTTGGTAATAAATCAAAGCTAATCAGAAAACAAATATTATGTGATATCTATATTGAAGAAATTAAATATGAATGTGTTTTCCTAATAATACCAGATTTGATAAAACCATGCATATTAGGAACCAATTTTCTTCAAGAAACAGGGTGTCCCATTGACATGGGAAGAAGAATCGTCGAGATAAGAAGAGAGGATAACGAAGCGACGTACACGGTGCCTATGATGCATATAGAAGTGGTGGACGTAGAAGAAGAAGAAGAGATCATCAGAAACATTAACAAGAAGATAGAAAGTATAGAATGCGGAGATAGAGGAACGTTGGAAAGATTAAGGGAGATTCTAATAAGGAATTGTAGTTTATTCAGAGAATGCCCCGGAAGAATCGAAGGGTATGTCCACGAGTTCCGAGTCACCGACCAGACACCGTACTTCCAGAGAGGATGGCCTGTCCCATTAGCATATAAAGGGAAGGTAGATGAGGAGATTCGGAAAATGGTACGGTATGGGGTCATTGAGAGATGCAACAGCGCATATATCAACCCACTGGTTACGGTAATTAAGAAGGACGGTAGCGTACGATTGTGTTTGGATGCGAGGAAGGTGAACAGTGTGACTATCCCAGACTACGAGGGTGCCCCTCCAATAAACGACATTTTGGCGAGATGTGGAGAGATGAAGTACTTATCTACCGTAGATCTAACTAGCAGTTTCTGGCAAGTACCACTGAAGTCGGAATGCCGGAACTTCACCGCTTTTATGTACGACGGCAAGTGTTATCGTTTTACAGTTACACCATTCGGCCTGAGTACCAGTTCTGCTGCACTGACCAGGGGATTGGACACAGTACTGGACGAAGAAGTAAAAGAGAATACCATTATTTATGTCGACGATTGCCTGTGTTATTCAGAAGATTTAGAAACGCATTTGTTACATTTAGACTTATTATTATCAAATTTAAGAAGGGCAAATTTAACCATCAATTTGGAGAAGTCGCAGTTCTTCAGACAAGAAATCGCGTACCTCGGTTATCAACTAACAACGCAAGGAATACGAGCAACGGACGAGAAGATAGATGCCATTATGAAGTTCCCTGCACCTCGGAACCAAAAACAATTAAAAGGTTCCCTGGGGTTGACAAATTTCTATAATCGTTTTACAGACAAATACGCTGAAACTACTAAACCATTACTCGAGTTGTCACGGAAAGGACAGAAATTCACCTGGACACAGGAATTAAATGAATGTTTTCAGCAGGTTAAAAGGTTATTCGTAGAAACAGTCATCTTAAAGTTTCCCCGAATAAACCAAAGATATTATATGCAATGTGACGCCAGCAACTTTGCATATGGCGGACAACTATATCAATTGGACGAAGAAGGAAGAATTGGAGTAATAGCTTTTACCAGCAGGACATTCAAGGGTGCGGAAATAAATTATTACACTACGGAGAAGGAGCTTTTGTGTATTGTAAGATGCCTTGAGCGGTTCCGTATATACATACTAGGACAACCGTTAACCATCATTACTGATAATAAAGCACTGACTTTTATGAATAAATGTCATTTAAACAACTCGCGTATTACACGCTGGATCTTAAGTATTCAGGAGTACAAATTTGACATTGTCCATTGTAGAGGTAAGGACAATATTATTGCTGATCTTCTGAGCAGAAATCCAGAAGATGCCACACCAGAAGTAATTAGTGACAATATTTCCGAATATTTAATTAACCACCTGACAATCAAAATGGATAAGAAGGTAAGCAAGATCCTAATGGATATTGGAAGGCACCAAATTCAAGATCATAAGCTTAAGTATATTATTGATAAAATTAGGGAAAATTGTATAGATAAGAAATTAAATAAATTTTATAGATTCGTCGATGAGAAATTGTACAGGTTACGCAAAGGAGAGTGGAAACTATACGTACCGAACAGTGTGTCTGGCGAAATAATTGCTGAAATACACCGTATGTATGGGCATCCCGGTGCGAAGAGATGTATCAAATTATTGCAGGAGTACTTTACCATGGACGGGATGTTAAAGAGGGTGAAAAATTACGTACGGACTTGCGACACTTGTCAGAAAAAAAAGGATTCCGGCAACAGAAACTCGTTCGGAGGAACAAAAGCCATAATACCGTTACGCAAGGGTGACCTTGTGAGCGCGGACTATTACGGACCGTTACCTGTTTCGTCCAGCGGGGTAAGGTATCTATTTATTATGGTTGACAACTTTACCAAATACGTACGACTTTTCACACTTCGAAGGGCAACGACCGTCGCTACACTGAGGAGAGTACACCAATATCGTGAAGAACTAGGGTCTCCTAGAGTGATTATCACAGACAACGGAACGCAATTTTCATCTAAAAAATGGTTAGATGGATTAACTGAACTAAATATCCAACCACGATTTACCGCAATAAGGAACCCTTGTGCGAATCTGGCTGAAAGAATCAACAGGCAGCTTGGGAACTTATTTAGGATCTTTGTTGGTGATCAACATACAAAGTGGTCGCGTTACGTACCAATCGTCGAGAGTTGTATTAACGAAACGTACCACGAGACGATAGAAGTAACACCGTACGAAGCTCAGCTCGGAAAAAAACCTCCCAGAGCGTGGGAAAAATACATCAACAAGGATATGCTCCTAGTTAAAGGGGTAGATCATAACCAAATATTTATCAAAATGAAGGAGAAGAGAGAAAAACAAGCAAAATTATGTAATGAGACTAAGACCATTACAAGATTCAACATTGGTGAGAAAGTGTTAATCAGAACGTATCATCAATCGGACGCGGTCCAGAAAAGAATTGAAAAATTTTGCGAACTGTACTGCGGACCATATAAAGTGCATCAAATTCTCGGAGAAGCTACTTATCTACTCGTCGATTGCGATGATGACAAGAAACTCCGTGGAAAATTTAATGCCAGACAATTGAAAAAATACTATGAATCAGAGAACTGAAGATGAAGGAAGAGGAAGAAATTGAAGAAGATGTCTTAAGAAGCTAGCCGATGCTGATGAATCAACTGCGTTAGGGTAATTGACGCGATGATATCATTCAAGCTGGCTTATCCAAGAAAGTTATGTACTTTAATTGTTGAAACATAACATCAAAAATGTATTTAGTCAATTAAGCACTAATTAAATGTTAGATAATAAGATAAATTAACATTTAGTGTGACATCTTATAAGAATATTGCAGTGAATGCAAAGGACATTTAATTGCTATTATTTGATCGATATGGTAATAAGTTAAAAGGACAAAGTGAAAAAAATGGACACATAAAATCAGATAAGTGATAATATTCAACGAACTAGATAGTGAATGAACTTTATTAATGTGAGTGTATGTAATTAGTAGGTTAGGATTATAAACGATGTTATCATGAAGTAGGTAAATCATTGAAACTAAATGTAATACGTGTATGTAAATTATTAAGATAATTACAATTAACGTAGCGATTGTGTCAATTAACAATCTAATTTTAAAACAACAGTTTAAAAGATTTTATTGGTAAGATCATTAGTAATGCACAAAGGTGTATATGTATAGGAGATTTTCTTTGATATCATGTAAAGGTTACATTGAACCGCGTAACTGTTTGATAATATCTTGTGAATATGATATTTTAGAAGGTAAAAATTTATTCAATTGATGAAATTATTTAATTGCTTATGGAATTTATGATTTGTCTTATAATTATAAAGATAAGGTATTTATATGTCAATTCGACAATGTGAAATGCGTTCAGCTATCCCAAATAGCTAGCAATAAATTCAGAGAACCGATTAAAACCAAAAGGGGGTGTACCACTGGTCATATAAGCTTTTGAGAGTAGGTTATTGTGTATACCTTCCCCTGAAGAAGATGGACACGGCGAGGCGACGTACAGGGCGCAGAATTTAGATTTGAGTTGTTCCCAGAGGTCACATCGTCAAATCGAAATTGAGGACACTGTAACGAGCAGAAAATTTTAAAATTTTTAAATTTTCACCTCGGCAGAGTACGTTCACACGAGGCAAGTGTCAACGACTTATGGTGGAGCAATAAATAAGGAGTAATGAGAAGGTGTCAGTGAAGCGTTGCTGACTTGACAATAGAAACGCATTAAGTTCAATCCAACTATAGAATTTGGTGGCGTAAGATGACAGGGAAAGTTTCCTCCAGAATGATTGCTCTCCGCAGCTGTAACAAAGTAAGTAAGGACATTCACACCCGTACCAAGAATTGTAGCAGATGTGGCCGTGTTACGTCAGTAGACGATAAGCGACAAAAACGAGTGAGGCTCCATACTACAATGAAACGGATACGCTGCACCTTAAGTAACAATACTGGAAGATAGGCTGACAAAAACTAAAGTCATGTTACACAGCTGGAGGTATCGTCTAATTGACAGACAAGAATTTACGAAGGGAAAGTTGGGGTGACTTCAACGACCAGCAGATGTTCGAAATTAGTAATAGCCAGAAAAAAGGGGTTAGAGCATAGAACAATACGCCAGGAAGACTGTAAGTACAGATAATGGGAATCTATAGAAACGCAGAGTTTACTCAGACAATAGGCTGATAGACAAGTTGTTAATAGCCATAGTTTCTTCGAAGCGGGTCAATGATCGTCAAGCCAGAGAGCAGGGAGACCTAAGGACCTATCAGAGACCTTCATCCAGCGAGAAATTTGATGGTGAGGGATGTTTCCATAGCAACTGAGACGAAGAACCTATCGGAAGAACTATGACGTAGGATTTTGACATAGTGGGACAGTATTTTCCGAGAAAATCAAAAACTGACCAATCTCGAAAAGAAGTGGGCGTGAAGCGCGCCAGAGACAAAATTTTGAGTAGGGACGAATTAATAAAACTAGCTGTCCAGGAAGACGGAGGGTCAGTCATACTCAATTTTTAGACAGTCCACACTCAAAATTTGAATAGTTATACTAAAGTTTTACAGTTAGAATTTTCAGACAGTTTACATTTCAAATATCAAGTAGTTTAACTTCAAGTGCGAGAGACGGTATATCATAAACTTTCCATTGTTTACTCAAATCATTCGGAAGTTAGATAAATAACAAGGAACTTAAAACTTAATAATACATTCATATCGCGGTAGTGAAACTTTACCGGTGTGCGCAGTAACGGACTTAGTGAAATTTACACCAAGTGAACAATCAGACCGTTACACTAACAGACAGCATCACTTAACGATATACAAATTATTTGAACTTAATATTGTGTATCAACAACATAATGAACACGAAACATTAAACAAACTAATAAATTATAGGAACGTTTTGTTGAAGCAGCGACTAATGAAAATAGACATGTATATTGACTTTAAAACGAACTCACAGCAAACACAGTAAGATGAAACACTGATTGAACACTAAACTTCAATTACTCACACATATACAAACACCTACGCGAGTGGTCGGAAGAATAAAGTGATAAGTGGCAGTGATAAAACAACTTACGACGGAATGTATCTACGAGCCATCTCCATCACCAGAACGAGACTTCGTCAACAACTAATGGATATTCAATAACCAAGTAACCATTATTATAATTACTTCTAATTGATAACTTCTACTGACCTGGTTTCTTTCAAAGAATTCACACCTGAGAAATTTAATAAGAAAGTAATGAGTAAATCTGAATAAAGTAGTTAATGAACGTATAAACAAAAGCTTATTTGGGATTTAATGAACGCATTAAATAAGTAGAATATTGAATTGTAACATCATTTGATTTATATATGTATGTATGTTTTCCTTTGTTTCAGCATATATTAAGATATATCTTTGTTTATTGTAAAATATGTATGTATTTCAGGTACAGCGACGTAACCTATGTACTATTATAATATGTCATAAATGATAATTAAACTAGTATTTTAGTTAATCGGAAACATGCGTTCATTATTACCAATGCAACCCAAATATTAACCTAAAGTTTGAAAGAATGCAAATAGATTTTAAGAGTTTCTTATGTTCAATTAAATAAATGATATCACGTATGTGTTGATGAGCATAGATAGTTAGAATCATCAATAAGATTAAATTATACACATACATGTCAGAAATCGATAATTTTATATATTTAATAATTAATTTATTGTGCAATCAATACGCATATAAAATTCATTATACAGCACAGAATACAAACACTGTTTACATGCATACAAACGTATATATACCTGTGAATGCAGGACACCAACAGCCTTACGTTAGTCCATCAGAGTGTCACAAGCAATAACACTAAACCGAACAGTACATCTCTAAAGCAAGTAAAACGAACTCCTTTTCTCTGTCTCTCGCTCTCCCCTACAACTCCTACAACGGAGAGCTCTGTGCTGATTATGCTGACTGTCCACCGTACTTCCGGTACTATACAGTGCAATTCTGATGACGGTAGAGGTTTCAAAAATCAAAAGTCAAGAAATATTATGACAACGATGCTGCATGTCCATCTACCTCTCTGGTCTCTCTCTCTCTCTCTCCCTCCTCTCTTATTTTGCGTATCACCTCACCTAATTAGAGTCTGGGATCTTCATCAGTTGAAGACGCACGCTGCCCACTTTAAAATGATTGAACGATTTGTAGCACTGCAGTCAGCGGTTTGTAGCGCTGCAGTCTTCCCCATGTGCTTGATGAAACATTGTCAATGTGTCTATAATGTTTTACCGACTTTGAAGCAAAATTTAACAGAAACGTTAAAGATATTTCATTTTCGCTGTTTTAAAAATTCGACAAGAGGTTAGTACACATGATTGCTCCAGCTGTTGTAGCTTGAATATCGGCAATGGTAGAGTGACACATAAAGGGGATGTTTCTGGTAGTTGCCGCTAGTCAGCGTGTTACTACAAAAGTCACGGTTCCAATGACTGATTTAATATGTTTAAAAAATACTGCTACAAAGGCTGTTATTGGATGATTGTATGAAATGGGTTTCATGCGAAAAACATATATCAAAAGAAAATTCAGGATATTTAATTATGTCATAGCTCTTGAATACATTCTTGGATTCCGTTGTCCATGACGTGTCCGTTACTTAACTAAATATAATTATTTCACTACTGACTCGGAACCAAAGTTTTTTATAGGTAAAAACGTACAAGTTTTACCTTATAGCCTGAACTGGTTTTCGCTTTTAAAAAGCTTCTTCAGAGGCTGCCACTGGGAGCACTGTCCGTCTTGTTGTTGGCGATGGTATCGACTTTTGAAAGATCGATGTTGTGTGTGTGGGGTGTGATATGTTCGAATAAGGCTACACTTATACTGGACGCGGAATCCGACCCGACCCGACCCGACTCAATAGTCTGCTCCGGATTCGTCCGACTCGTGTTCTGCCACTGGTGACGACCCGACCCGTTCCAACTGTGCTTCAGTGTGCGTCCTGGTGTTGTGAATTTACTGTTCAATTCACGTAGATTTATTCCTGTAAAAAATGAGTGATTCTGAAGATGACGTGATTGATTTTTTACTGAGTGAAAAAAACGTTTGTCTTGAACTGGTAAAGAAGAAGCGAATTTGGGTAGAAGAATTTAATGAAGACAGAACTAACGGAGAGTTTTTTAAAACATGGTTACCGCTAAACAAATTTCCAATTAAATTTCGGGAATACTATAGGCTAAAAATTGAGACGTTTAACTACATTTTAGATAATGTTAAAGAAAATCTGACCTCAACAAGCAACTTCAGAGAGTGTATTTTGCCTGAAGAAAAGCTTACTGTGACATTAAGGTAACATTCTTAATATTACTTACACGTTACTCATTAATGCAAAAAATATGTTACGCACACATCTGCCATGAGGCTATATTAAATACATTTGCGTGTGTCAGTCACTTTTGTCTAAACGCCTATAATGTGATATCGGATGGAGCTACATTTCTTTAAGACTGCATGCACTGAAAGGTTTTCTAGCTATTATTCTGAAAGATTACACTTGTTTATCTATTAAATCTTATTGTCAGCTATTATTTTTTATTCAGTTTTTTATGTGTTTTTGCACATAACTTAATGGAGTGTACACAATGTTGCGTAAATAACCATTGCTAAATAAATCACATCATTTATTTATTTGTGCATACGATTTGTGTAATTCTAATTTTGTTTTAAACAAAATGATAAAAACATCATCTTCTTGTATATGTGAGTATCATGGAAAATATTATTTTCTATACTTTGCTTACAATAGTGCAATTTCTAGAGGGGAAACTGAGGAAAAACAGAAATATTTACCTGCCGTTGGCACAATAAAAACATTGTTATTCGTTGGCACAGACATCAAACATACACTTAAGATTAAACTTAAAACTAACTATTTTGTAAACATGTTTTTCAACAACTGTTCATCAGTAACTATTGTTGACACTATGTCAGACACCATATTTCCGGAGTCGTATGGTACTTCTGTTTTCTGGGCTATTGTAGGAGATGGAGCCGAGAAATAGGATACTTGTGACTGCTGTGTAGTTTGCATTATTATAGGAGACGGAGTCGGGGAGTAGGAAGTTGCAGATGCACTGGTTGGGGAAACTGATGATGCATAGTTTTGTAAGTGAGACTGTTGATCCCCGATACTTCTTCTCCTCGATTTTTTTGGTAACTGCACTCAAAAACTCTATTCTTAAATGCATTTTTTGGATGTCATCGAGTTGCTTAATAGATGGAAGGAGGCTCATTAAGAAAAGGTAGTCATCATCAGCATCACGGTGCTTTGATCTTCTATCCGCTTCTCTAATAATTGCACTTTACGTTGCTCTATCTCCAGAGCTTTATATTCCAACAATTGTTTACGTTTTTTAATTTGGTTGTGTTTCTCTTTGCTAGCACTGTAAGTCTGTTTGCTGTTACTCTCTTGATGTCTATAAGTCATGTTGTCCTCTTCACAGTCACGTCGAGTATCGTCACTGCTGCGTTCTTGTGCATGCGTAGAAGAGTCTTCAAGAGTACCGTCAAAAGTCACTTCTTCAGGAGATGTAGAATAAGAAGAAGCGCCCACATCCTGAGAACTCAGATTTCCAGAAGACTGTCTGGGGGTGATTATATCTCGTAGAAAATCCATACTGGCGAAAAATTGCCATTTATTATCTCCTTTTGCTTCCTGTCCTGAAACACGTTGTTTCGACTAATTGAGCTTTCTTCTGTATATATCTCTCAGAGATTCCCAATTTTTTTGTGCTTGCTTAGCTGAAAGTCAAAAATAATAGTAATTTATACTAATCTCTAAACACATACACACACACACACGCACTCACACACACACACCACAATGTTTCAATCGAGTGTTCGCGATGTCAAATGGACGCAGATGTCATAACGGTCGCTGCTACGTGGGGCGTTTAGAAGGTACAAACGGCGAATTTGACATTATGGTAGCTGTAAACAACCTTGTAAATAACTATGGGAAATTAATATTACTAACATTTTAGAAATATTGCCTTAGTACACTTTTTATCACTACCGATTTACAGCTGGATTGTACTTACGTTCAGAAAAATGATTTGGTCGTATTTTATCGCATTCGTCATTATCAAACGCAATATTTATACCTTCTAATATAGTATACAATTATCTGCACTAGAGGGCAGGTTAGTCGCTTGACATGGCGAATACTCCTCTTGTTTACAACGATTTTTATTACATTTAGTTCAAAGATACTTTTCACTTTCTTTTTCCAGATACCTAGCAACTGGTTTATCCTTTCGCTCCATTGGACAACAGTTTAGAATGCATGATTCAACTGTGGGGAAAATCGTATACCAAGTCGTCAATGCGGTTTGGGAGAAATTGTCTAATGTACACCTAGCAATACCAAATAACAACAATTTTTTAGAAATTGCAGCTGGATACGAAGAACGGTGGAATTTTCCGAATGCTGTAGGCAGTATAGACGGTAAACACATTAGAGTAAAATGTCCTGTGAAGAGTGGGTCTTTATATTATAACTATAAACATTTCTTTTCTATCGTGTTGCAAGCTGTTGCGGACTACAACTGTAGATTCACTTTCATTGATGTCGGTGGTTACGGTAAACAAAGTGATGGGGGGACATTTTCTGCTTCTGCTTTGTACAAGTTTCTTGAGAATCATGAAAAAACATTGCCACCTCCTGCTTGCTTACCGGGGAGTGCAATAGATATGCCTTTTGTTTTACTCGGTGATGACGCCTACCCACTCAAAACATTTCTTATGAAACCATTCACAAAAAGAAATCTTTCAAATGAAGAGGCTATATTCAATTACCGTCTGTCAAGAGCAAGGAGGACTGTTGAATGCGCTTTTGGGATCATTACTGCTAAATGGAGACTACTGACCAAAGCCATTGAGACAACAGTTGAGAAGGCCGAGAGAATCGTAAAATGTATATGTTTACTCCATAACATATGCATTGACCGTGAAGGAATCTTACTAGCATCAGATTTCCAGCAGGATTTTAATGAATACCATCGGCAGGGTTCTTTTACCACCAATGGTAACAGAATGTTCAATCGTTCAACCAGAGGAGCACAGGAAGTCAGAGAGGCATTTAAATGTTATTTCAATAGCCCTCAAGGTTCTGTCCTTGGCAAAACAAGTGCCTAACTCTACGTGCCTGATAAGGATTGTTTTTAGAATAACATTCTGACTTTCTATTATTACTGATTGATACTAATGTTCATGTGTTTCACTTTGCTACATTTTATATTTAAAAACAATGAAGTAATGACGTTATAATATTTAAATAAACTACTTATTGTATTTTTATTAAAAATTATTAATAAGTAATTTTAAAAATATTATTATGTTTTAATGAATTTGTTCTAAACTCAATGTAAGAACATGCAAAACAATGTAGCCCTCTGTGTAAACCAAATATGATAGCTATTAAGAAACGATAAGTAATTTTGCTTTCAATTAGTTATAAATAAAACACATACCTGGTATATTCAACGCCTCTCCTACTTTTGCCCAAAGGCTTGGTTTTTATATCACGATTGTGATAATTCTTATCACGCTGATCCCTCAAAGCTCTTTCACTTTGTACTAATTATATTAATGCACTTTTATCCATCTCGAAACAAAAATCTATACAGTCACAAAATACAAATCTATCAGCAGCCGGCGAGTCGGTTAAAGTCTGGCCAGACTGAGAGAAGAAACAAACACGTTTGGTTGGTTCAGACTAGTCGGGTCGAGTCGGGCGTAGTCGGATGACGTCATACGTAACCGGTTAGTCGGGTCGAGTGTACTGTAAGCGCTCTCATATGGCTACATTCGTTTGTTTTTGTCCCGTCCCGACTGTCGGTCCGAGTATGGTCAGACTAGTCGGGTCGGGTCGGGTCGGTTTCCACGTCCAGTGTAAGTGTAGCCTAATGCGTGTGATTTGAATTGTGTCTGTTCATTTAGGATGTCGTTTTTATGTGTTTTCGTGTGTTTGTGTATTTCCAATTGTTCTAGAGTGTCTAGTTTTCGGCCTTTTGTGTGTACGTATAGAATGTCCATGTTATTGTCGATGTTTTTGTATGTGTGGTTTGCTTCAATGAGGTGGTTTGCAAAGGTGAATTCTGTAGTGGAGTGTACTAGGTCTTGTACCAGGTCAAAGCAAAAAAATATCGGTATGGAGAACCATACATGACTTCCATATTCTAAGATTTAATTTTAAAATCATTTTCGAAATGAAATATTACCATAGAAACTACTTCTTTCTACTTACTGATTCAGCCTTAACCACAGTACTGTGGTCACTAACATATACCACCTCACGTTATCGCACTCGATTTTCACTGATGATGGAAGTCGATGGCATTGCCGAAACGTCTGGTTTTGTAGAAAACATTGGACTACGGCCAAATATCCCGGGAAGGAATTTTAACAAAAACTACTTCTTTGTTGCCGATAACGTTGTACACATATATATAAAAAATATGCATAAAATTAATGGGTTGTATAAGTTAATGATTGATCTCCATTAAGTAGTGCTCAAGTTTCCAAAGTTTTAATATTATGATGTCCGTAATTAAAACATCAGAGCAGGTTTAATGTGAATGAGGGTACACCGTGGACAAAAATTTTCAACATTTCCTATTGAGCGTTGCTTAGAGTAAAGCTGCGAATCTACAGTGTATGTTTCACAGAACAAACACGGGAAAAAGACGGAGCGCTCCGAAGTCACTCATGGACCCTCAGCATCTTGCAGAGGGTTCATTCCCTGAAGATGAAAAGTCTATCTATGAATCGTTCCTCTGTAAACACGTGCAGTTACACTGCCCAGCGATCCACAGGAAGCAAATTGATGTCCATTTTTTCGGCTTGCACGCGTTATGTTGGTGTGGGTTTCGGGACTTTCCATTTAAAAAGCGTGCAAATGTAAGAAAATAAACATGAGTGAGGCCAGAAATAACGCGAATTTTGTGTGTGTGTATGCGTGTGTGTGTGTGTGTGTGTGTGTGTGTGTGTGTGTGTGTGTGTGTGTGTGTGTGTGTGTGTGTGTGTGTGTGTGTGTGTGTGTGTGTGTGTGTGTGTGTGTGTGTGTGTGTGTGTCTTCCCTGCCTTTTTATTGCTGTAGTCATAATAATAAAATGGAAACGTAAACATTACATAACTGAGATATGCTTACCTGCCACGAACGATATATTATTTTATACATGTACGAGGTGTGTTCAAAAAAAGACCGAACTATTTGTGTAGCACGTCAACTAGCGCATAGAGCGAGCTGCAGAATTAAGTGCTGCTAGCGACAGGTTTTGACGCCTGAATGCCGTTTTCTCTGTTCCGTCACGATCTTCAGTCTTCGAGCTACACGCGCTGTAGTGGGCACGGGCACACACCGTCCGGCGGATTTATAACGAAGTGAGAATGAAGATCTTAACACAACGTGTGTGTATAAAATTTTGCTGCTGACTTCGTAAAATCTTTTCAGAGCTATTTCCATTGTCTTCCAAAGTTTTCATTACCATTTGCATTGGTACGCAGTTGTTGACCGATTTCAAAACGGGTCTCTTTCTGATCGTCGTCAACAAACACAGTAAGAATTTTCACTGATACGATACATTTAAATTTTCTATCAAAATTTAATTTTACGATCTTAAATGGATTCTGTCAGAAAGTATCGGCATTTAAACGATGATTTACAATTACCACATCACGAGCTCTCTTCCCATGATCTTCGATATCTCTTTGATCTGCACCGACCATTGTTTTTCCCTCTTTAAAAATTCTTAAACTAATCGTTCGCCTCACGCAGGCTTCCGCGTATGCTTAATTGAAAACCAGAATGTCTCTGAAAAGTTTTAACCTAGTTTTGCTGCAAAATTTCATACGCACACGTTGTTCTCGCGGTCTTTCTTAATCGCTTTGTCACTAATCCGCCGGCCAGCGTGTGCACGTCCCCACTCAATGTGATATACCTCAAAGACTACTGCTAATAGCGGAACACAATAAGTGGTAGTTTGTTGTCAAAAACTATCGCTAGGTGCGCGCAAAGTCGCGGCGCGTCGTTTGTGCGGATTGATGTGTTACTCAAAAAGTTTGGTCTTTTTATGAACACACCTCGTATATTAACTCATACATAATTTACATTAAAATGAAAAAAATTATAATTTTATTGCCTGGCAACAAATTTTATTTTTAACAATTACCATTGTTTGAAAAAGTTTAAATGCATTTTCAAGTACTTTACTGTTGTTAAAACGTAAAAGGTTGCAGGTAAACTGCCCCTTCCCCTCAACCGATCTTCACCAAGATCGAAAGTCCTTGAGATCTCTACAATTCAGGGACGTATGCAAAAAATTATTTGATTCTGTTTGAATTTGCGGCTGTTATCGTTTGCCATAGAAAATACGCTTGATAAAAAAACGTTGCACGTAAACTACCCCTTCCCCTTAACCAATCTTCACCAAAAACAATAGGTCTTGAGAACTCTACAATTTAGGGCTGTATGCAAATAATCTTTTGATTCTGTTTGAATTTGCGGCTGTTATCGTTTGCCATAGAAAATACCCTTGTTAAAACATAAAACGTTGCAGGTAAACTACCCCTTCCCCTTAACCGATCTTCACCAAAAACAATATATCTTTAGGCCTCTACAATTCAGAGCTGTATGCGAAACATTATTGATTCTGTTTGAATTTGCGGCTGTTATCGTTTGCCAAAAAAAAAATTTCCCTTGATAAAAAAAACCGTTGCAGGTAAACTACCCCTTTCCCTCAACCGATCTTCACCAAAAACAATAGGTCGTGAGTACTCTACAAATCAGGACTGTATGCGAAAAATTATTTGATTCTGTTTGAATTTACGGCTGTTATCGTTTGCCATAGAAAAAAATCTACAGACAGACAGACAGACAGACACACAGACACACACACAGACACTTTTCGAAAAACGACTTTTTTCATGTTTTGAGTGTAGTACAATCAGAATCTGCAGTAATCTCGAACACGATTTTTTTTGCCATCACCATTCTTCCATTTCCTTAAGGAATATGGAAGTAAAAATCAATTGCTGATTGATGGATGGATGGCAGGTCTAAGGAAAACATTTAATTTGGGACATCTAAAACTGCACATGAAAATATAGCTTATATGCAAATGAACATTTCGTGTTCATTGGCTTTGTTGTTCATGACGTGTCCAAGGATCACTAATGATTTACATGTACTATTCCGACATTGAACACAATATTTAGATTTTATCCTTTTACCTGAGCCACCAATACAGATAGTATATCAGATCATTAGCAATTTTGGGGATATAGCAGTGGCTGTTGTGAGGTGAAAGCAACTGACTAGGGGAAAGAGCACCCCGAAATCAAAGTTCCTGGTCCTCCAGGTTTAGAGTTGGATCGGAGAATTTACATATCCCATTTGTGAAACTCTTTTATGTGCAAAAACCTATCAGTTTCTCAGCCAGTCAGTTGTCTGCACTTGACCGGGACAACTGGCGGAGGCTGTTAAAGGAGACCTTGACTCAGTACCTAATGGGTTGTCGCGCCCCTGAAGAAGAAGAAGAAGTAGTGGCTGTTGTATTTCTGTAGATCTATATATAAGTTAGGATGGTGGGAGAACTAGGGGATAACAAAAGAAAACTGTTCTAGTGGATTTTTAAAAGTGTTCAAATAGAAAAAGAGATTTGTAAGCTGAGGCTAAAGTGGGTACCAAATAAATGTATGTAACCCTTTGATAAAAGAGTGTGGATTGTTGTTAACTTTTTCTCCTTTGATTTAGGCCTATCTTTATTTGAAGTTAGTTTTTATTATATCAGCCACCAGTCATTAAGTATTCTCTTTCTTCCGAATCTCCTCTGTTGTAGGTTTGCCTTGCTAAAGCTCGTGTTCCAATCATTTCTTCTCTTTGATGGTTGCAGCTCTAATATTATTCAGGGCCAACTCGTTTCATGCATTGTGTTTACATGATTGAACAACTGTAGTGCTTTGTTTTCTAAAATATTTGTAACGAAATATATTTCTCCCATCTCTCTCCATGTTTCTTCAATTCAGATTTTACTTTCTCGTAAATCACGTGGAATTTAATTCTTGCTTATTAGTTTACCTTGTCCTCTCTTCGCCTTCTGCTAACATTAGACCTAAATAAAACAATGTTTTATACTATTCTGCTGTATAAGATCATCTTCCTATTTTCTTACTGTAGTATTTGTTCTGTATCACCCTATATAGTGACATAGTAACTTGTTTACCACATGCTACCTATATTTCAGTATTTCTAGAATGTAAATCATCTTGATGTCTAACCAACCCAAGACATTTAAGTTCCTGGCACCTTTTAATTTTTCTTCTCCTTCAGGTAAATCAGCATCCTCTCAACCAATACATATATATTTGGGTTATTATAACAACATCTTAATCCCCCCTCCGAGTTTGAATATCTCCTTTAATTTTCCTACTATGTTCTTCATGTCCATCTTATTCCTGAACAAAGACAATCTGACTGCCCACAAAAAAGCATCAAATATATGATATTTCCTCTTACAGGTATATCCACCTACTTAGTTCCTATACCACCTTTCTAGTGCCTATTCTGAATACATATTAAAAATTCCACTGCTATTTCACTGTTATTTCAGCCTTTTGTTATGTCTGTTGTTTGTGTTAACTCATTACCCACTTTAATTTGTGCCTTTGTGCTGTTATAGGCCTGTAACTTTCATATAATATGTACTTCTCTAAAATTCGCTCTTCGCATTGCTTTCCACAGTTGTTTTTAGAGAACCTATCAAATGATTTTTCAAGTCAATCAACATCGTATGCATTTCAAATGATATGTTTTCAACATACTGTATGACTGTCTTCCCTATTCTTTGCTTTCAATTAACATTAAAACAGATGATGTATCATATAATTGCTCATAATGTAAAGACCATTGCTTTATCGGAAAAGTGTAAGTATTTTCTAAATTATGTAACATTTTTTTAAAATGTACATGTTTTCTATATAATTATAAAGTAAACATTTACATATTTTCTAAACATATATTAAAATGTTAGTTACTATTATTGTAGGTTTGTTATTACCCATATGACATTGAAAGTACAGTTAAAATTTAAATCAATTAACGTTCCACTGTATACATGTGCAGTTACACTGGCCAGCGATCCACAGGAAACAAATCTCTGTCCACGCTGGACACCTTTTCGCTTGCACGCGTGAATGTGTTTGTATGATTACGGTAACTTTCATTTAAAATGCGTGCAAACGTAAGCAAATAAACAGGAGTGAGACCAGAAATAACGCGAATTGTGTGCATGTGTGAGTGTCCTGGCTGCCTTTTGATTCCGGTAATCATAATAACAAAACTTTGGAAACGTAAACATTACATATTGCAGACGATATACTTGCCGGCCAGGAACCGAACATCTCTCGTCAACGATTTAAATAAAATGAAAAAATATATAATGTCATTGCCTGGTAACGGAAAATTTTGTTTTTAACGATTACCATTGTTTGATAAAGTTTAAATGTGTTTCTGATATATTTGTTTAAATTCGTCAAATTTTTTATTTCTCAGATGTTCGAAATTTTTCCCACTAGGTGTGTGAACGCAGTATTACACGAACAAACCATATTTTCAACGTAGCCTTTTCGTAGCCTTTTAGTGACAAAACAGCGATAGTTTGGAAATTTACTTTTCTGTAATTGTATTCAAAACTTCTACGCAGGACAAACAAATTGGTTGCCACCGTAACCGTAAATCTGGACTGTTATATACAGTTTACATATATTATATATATATTCCTGTATATTACGAAAAGTTTCATTATTGCACGGAAAATTAGTACTTTTTATAACATTGTAATCTATTTTATTACAATTAAGGTAGACATTTTAATTTAGATAAACGTAATATTCTCTGTTAATATTAGATTAGTCGACTTATTTATCTGTATAAATAAAACAGATTAATTTCAAAACAAAGTTAGAAGGACGTGTGATAAAGATTCTTGACAAAGCGTAAGAAACTCGTATCATGAAGAACACAAAAAATTGGCAAATTAAGCCACATTAATTAAAGACAGCATTTTTATTATAGAAATCTCAAGAATAAGAAATCATAGGGTGGATTTTGTTGGTACTTTACCAATAATCGATATTCCTAAACTTTCGATATGTCGATTATGCAATAGTTGGTATTGTTATGTAAAACATATTGCAAACAATTTTGGTAAAATAATAGCGAGTTAATTTATTGGTTCATGTTATGGACATAAACAGTTAGGACGGAAATCAGTCCTAGAAAGTTGTGGAACAAATTTTCTTTCTCGTTTCTTTTATCAGCTTAAGGGGAATTTTCCGTGGATTTGCTCACATATGCTATATCTATGTACTGAACTGATTTATGCCAACGTGTGATTGAAACCGTGACGTGTACATGTTGCCCTTAATAAAGGAACGTTTATAGGTATTGCTTTACTGCGTAAATGGTAAATCGTTTCTGTATGTGCTACAGCTAGCTACTATAAAAATCTGAAAATAATCTGTAAACTTTAATAATCTGAAAACAATTATTGGTACTTTCCCAATAACCGATATTTATTTAAAATAACTATTACCCGCGGTTTCGCACGCGAATATTTGACTTTCAATATATATTTTAATATAATTTTTGTTGTCTATGTCTATATGGCGTTCTGTCAGCTCGTATAACAATTTTGTACTCATCAGTCGGCATTCTCTCGAAAGCTATTTTGAACTTGTGTACTAAATTATTGTATTGGTGCAACAGCGTTTGGAGATTTAAAATAATATCCTTTCTTATGTCGGGGATGGCTTCGATCGGCCTGGGCTTGATCGTTCCCCATGAAATGTAAAAACTTCGGATTTTCATTTGGGTCAGGGAGCAACGAACCGGCTTTGTGATATATTTGTCCTTTCACATTAAAAGTTACCATAAAACCATTAGTTTCTTCTATTGCTGCTGTCGTACCACAAGATGTCATCTGAAAGTATGAATTGTATCTCCGAATGTTATGGAGAAAATTCTTGGATTCTGAAGTCGTTTCTGACATGTACGAACAAAGTGGTTCTGGTGGCTGATTCAGTAGTTGTAAAATTACTTTTCCATTAGAGCAGCACATCCCAGGCGATTCAGTTTTAAATTTTTTGGCTTGACAGAATTCGCATATCACATCCATTTTGCCAATTGTAACATTTGGGTGAGAAGAATAGTCATAATTTGGATCATACTGAAAAACCTCTAAAATCAAATTACCTCGTCTGTTCATTTTTCTGACTTGAGCATGCCGTATGCGGTCATTTTCAAGCCGATATTCACGTCGTTCTGGTAATTCCACATCGCTTAATTCAGCCTACCTCACGCGTTTTCGTTCGACGTGCTCCCCATGCTCCTCACGTGTTTCCGCGGTCTTAATCTCTGGCTGCCTTCTTCGTTATTGTTCAAGCCGGGACTCACGTTCCACGGGTGTCTCAGCTGCTCGCAATAACCTTGCTCGCTTAGCATTTGGATGGACCTGCCCAATTCTTTGTCCTTTTACGGAGGCATTCCGCAAAGTAAGGTTATAAAGTACTCGTACTTCAAAGAAGGGTTGATTTAAAAGGACGTGAAGAATAAGGAAAACAAATGGAATTGTAAATTTATTTGAAGGTTAAATTTAAAATGAGGGGAACTTGGAAGGTCAGTTTGATAGGAAGTGAAGAGTAAGGAAAACAAACGGGACTGTAAAGTTATTTGAAGGTGAAGTTTGAAAGGAGTGGAGTTAAGGAAAACGAATAAAGGAATTCAGAATTACTCGACCGAATAAATGTAACTGATACGATGGTGAACGAACAACTCAATAGAGAAACAGAAATGGTAAAAACTGTGGGAATGTAGAACTCTCGTGTACTGTTTACTTCTCTTCAAAGTCGAAGTAAAAACTGATTAATGCGGGCGATCGCTGCGCCTTAGGGTACGGTTGGGAAACACGTTGAATTTAACACGCAGGCAGCAATGAAATTGGTCACACGGCCGTGGAAAATACGCACGGTCGTCAACTCTGCTGCATTCTCAAGGCCTCCCGCATCGAAACGCAACCTCCTGTGTTTTATTTACGTTTTTAACACGCACGAGGATGGTTACACGCACTGTTCAAAGATGCCGTTAAATAGTATTTGTTTATTTACTTGTTACTATGGTAATAAATTCTGATCTCCATGGTGTTGTTGACATCTTTATACGCGTCACACATCGACTGTGAATAAACCACGTAATTAAAAGGGCCTAAATCGTGCGAACGGGGTGGAATATCAAATTCTAAGTTAGACAATGTTTTTCACCAAAATTTGGTCGGAATCGGTGTAACGGTATGGATTTGTATTCAGTAGTATTGAATATATTTCATTACTTATTCATTGCATCATCATAAATACGTATAAAGATAAATTTTATTAACATTTAAGACAATTACAAAATATATAAACGTATCTGCATTTTCAAATTATGTCAACACAAGTAGGCCTACCCGTTAACTCAAAAACTTTAGGTTATTTATTTTAAGTGTTGCTGTGTTATAAGTATTGTAAATAGAGATTAAACGTTATGTTTTCCTCAACCATGGCTTTTATTTATTTCAGCAGTAAACTAAAAACCAAAAACCAAAAACCGTTGTCACCTAACCTCACAAATGAAAACACCATGTATTTCCGAGTTGCATTAAGAAATAGGACAATTTACAATTAGTACACTTCTCCTTTTCCACATCGTAATATACCGATACAATCGCATATTAAAAACATCGAAATTGTACTGCAGGATACCGCAGTACAAAACATAAAGGTACAGTTCCGATGCCGCTAAATAGCATTTGCTTATTTAATTGTTACTATGGTAATTAATTCTGGTCTCCATGGTGTTGGTGACACCGTTATACGCGTCAACAAAAGGGATAATTAAAAGGGCCTAAATCGTGCGAACGGGACAGAATCTCAAATTCCAAGTTAGACAGTGTTTTCACCTTGTGCCAAAGGTGACCTGTGCAAAATTTGGTGGAAACCGGTGTAACGGTGTGGATTTGTATTCAATACAAATAAATCCTCAGATTTTGAGTTTTATATATTGTATATGTAGATAATGTTTTTTATTACTCATTGGATTTACCACGAAAGATAATTGCTACACGTGCACAAAATTAATTATGTATAATCTATTTAGAACTCACAACTATTCAAAGAGAACAATCAGTTAATTAACATCAATATTAATTACTGTTTGTTTCACCGCGGGGGGGGGGGAATTACTGAGCGGATCGCAGAACCAATACAAAAAGACATTCAAAGTAAGAATGTAAAATGCACTTAATTAAAAACTATTTCACTAATATTAATTAATTACTTTACAAATAAAACTAGTCTCGAACGCTCGAGACGACAACTGCGTTTCAACACAAATAAAACACGAAATCCAATACACTGTGACTCTAAAGTTACCACTATCTATATTATTGTTGTTATTGAAGTACGTTACTGTGTTTTTCTTTGAAAGCAAAGTAAACATTGACTTCGTTGTTAGCTTTGTACCGAGTTTTTAAATAATTCTTTATCTCTATTTTCTGCAAGTTTCAGCTTTGCGCTGTGATAAGTATTTTTCGTTTCAACAAAGGCTGCTGCTGATTAGTAGATCAGCAGTATTAGGTCTGGATACTAACTTAAAAAGCATGCATTAGATTCCCGTCCCATTACTCATTTGACAGTGACTAACTAGCGGAATATGACTGGAGAAGTAAAGAGTATTTTTGCGTTATGATTAGCACTACTGGACTAATAATAAAAGGATGAAAAGAAATAATTTTTAACTCTGCGTTCCTTGTGTGAGATACGTATTATACTAGCAGAGGCAGTTCCATGTTTCAATCGTATCTATCCACATGATTTGGGAAGTTTCAACGAAGTTTCCTGATATACATTCTAATCATCAGTGTAAACAAAAATACAAAAGCGTTCGAGTAAAATAACGTATTGTATAGTTAGTGATAAATATTATTATTGGAGGGGCCTATTTCAATAATTCGAAGAAGTAGAAATGTGACAGACAGCCTTTCTTAGTTTCTGAGGTGCGCAGAGCCAGCGAATGACCCCCCATTTAATATCCCCCATTTAATAATTACCGCCATTTAATTTGTCTAGAGAGGAGTGAGGGGTGGCAACGCGATAACAGTTCACTGTCTCACTTTACTCACTAATTCTATCTTTGTCACACGTATGCTTCCATTGTTCTCGTCAGCCTTGTTGCAGCCGATGTTCATACTATGAAACACTGTACAAGACTGTTGTGTACATGTGCGAAATGACTGAAAATTTTGTTAGCCTGAAACGAGGTGTTTGACCACTGCGCACCTCTAGGTCAGTTTTGATTTAATTGACGAATTACTCCTATGACCAAATAACATCGTAAAAAAATGAAATATAGATAGATGCATTTACATTTCAACGAAAGGTCAATTTAAATAAATATTATAGTATACTTACGAAGTTCATAACGTATGGTGATCTTTGTTCATCGTGTTAAAAACTTGGGAAACTCCATTTTGGCGTCACATAAGTCATTTAAAAGTATTAATATCTTACAGTTTACTTAACAATGTAGGCACAATCATATACCAGACCGAAGAGAACTGCACGAATTACCGAACCTGGAAACGTCGTTGGGGACATCGATTAACACGTAGAAACAAACTCATCAAATCATCGAGAACTTAGAGTAGAGAAAGGTTAAAATGAACTACTAATTTCAGAACTTTAAACGAATTCGAGACAAAAATTTGCAAAATGCAACTACAAATTAATAAACGTAAATTATGATTTTGCTTTGTATAGTATCCAAGTCACTATTTTCAAAATAATTTAATTACCTTGTATCCGTCAGTGACTTCGTTTTTTGCGTTATTCATATAGACGCGTTTCGTGACATGTGTCACATCATCAGTATCCTTCGTCAAGCGTTAAAATTGACGAGCCACTAATTTAACTGAGTTAATCTTTATCACTAGTCATCGCCGTCATGCGCGACTATATTTAGGGCTATATCATATAGTGAGTTGGATTGAAACTTTAATTGTTCATTTAATATACTGTCACTGTTGATATTCTTATCTTTAAATGCTTTATAAATCTCAAATTCCTCGAGAGCGTCCATTAACCTACCCTTACCGCATACATGGATTGCTTTGAAATTAGTACTGAAATCTGTGTAATTATGGTTATGCATCATTAGATGGCGCGCATAATTAGATTTGGTCTTGTCTAAGTCATTCCTTGGTAGATGTTCTTTGTATCTTTTCAAGAAAGACCCGCCAGTTTGACCCAGATAGAAACAATCACAATCATCACATGACATCCTGTAAAGACCTGTTTTCTCTTCTAACGGAAGTGGTTGTTTTATGCGTAACAAATTAGAAATATTATTATTTGTTTTAAATGCGACTTTTAAAAAACACGTTGGATATAATGCTAGGTAAAAGGCTACCGTATACAGTCGTTATATACTTTTTATTTTTATTTTTGTTAACTTTATTATCATCGATGGTATTATGGTGGGATCTAGTTTTATATAGGTGTAGCTTAAGAAGTCTATCTATCATCGAACTCTTTTACCCATTCGCTATTGCTATGTGCCTTATTATATCCAATTCGTCCTGAAAGTCCTTTTGGTTAAGTGGAATCGTTACCAACCTATGAACAAAACTGTTGTATGCCGCCATTTTCTGACTATATGGGTGGTGAGAATCAGCGTGTATTGTAATATCTGTGGTGGTGGGATTCCTATATATTTTATATTGGAACTTATTAAGATACTTGGTAATAGTCAGATCCAAAAAATTGAATTCATTTTCAGTCTCTGTTTCGAGGGTAAATTGTATGTTCCTGCTAAGAGCTGTTCAAATAATGTTTTAATTTCTCTATCTGTCGTAGCGTGCCATTAAAAACTATAAAGGTGTCGTCTACATATCGTGCGTAGAATTTAATATTATTATAAAATTTGTTATTCTCTGAGAACATGTAAATATTTTCAAAATGATGCAAGTATAAATCCGCCAGCAGTCCTGAAAGTGGCGAAACCATTGCGAGACCAAACTCTTGTAAGTAAAAATTATTATTAAAAGTGAAGTAATTCTGCTTCAACAGGACATTCAACAATAAAATTAACTTATCTATTTGTTTATGATTCAGCTTCTCACCTTTAATGAGAAGATCTTTTACGATTGAAATTGTGTCATGAACCGGCACGTTGGTGTATAAATTAACTATGTCAAATGAAGCGATTTTGTACGTAGGTGAGAGTTCGATATCCTGGACCCTTTTAATAAAGTCAATACTATTTCTTATGCGGTGACTATTTTTTAAAACGATACTGTTTTTAATAATATGATATAATTTCTTTGCCGTCTTATAGCCAGGTGCAGATGTATAATTTATGAGGGGTCTGACAGGAATATTTGCCTTATGTGTCTTCGAGAGTCCCGTGAGCTGCGGGGCTCGTGCATTTATTGGTTTTATATAACGGCGAACATTATCATCAAACAAACTACCGCAACGATTAATAATGCCATTTAGCTGTTTGACGTATTCATTGGTAGGGTCACTGTTCAATGTCCGAATGTTATTGTTACCTATAAATTCAATTACTTTTTTATTATAGACTTGTGTATCTAATATGACAATTGTGTTCCCCTTATCGGTTTTTCAAATGCAAAATGAATTAAGTGCGTTAATGAATGTTAAACTCAATAAACGTATTAAGCTTAATAAACCACTGACAACATACCGTAAGCATGCCACAGAAACCAAAATATTAGGACAAATTAAAGACAAACTTACTTCTAATAACGGCGTGATCACAAAAGTCGATAAGGGGAACACAATTGTCATATTAGATACACAAATCTATAATAAAAAAGTAATTTAATTTATAGGTAACAATAACATTCGGACATTGAACAGTGACCCTACCAATGAATACGTCAAACAGCTAAATGGCATTATCAATCGTTGCGGTAGTTTGTTTGATGATAATGTTCGCCGTTATATAAAACCAATAAATGCACGAGCCCCGCAGCTCACGGGACTCCCGAAGATACATAAGGCAAATATTCCTGTCAGACCCCTCATAAATTACACATCTGCACCTGGCTATAAGACGGCAAAGAAATTATATCATATTATTAAAAACAGTATCGTTTTAAAAAATAGTCACAGCAAAAGAAATAGTATTGACTTTATTAAAAGGGTCCAGGATATCGAACTCTCACCTACGTACAAAATCGCTTCATTTGACATAGTTAATTTATACACCAACGTGCCGGTTCATGACACAATTTCAATCGTAAAAGATCTTCTCATTAAAGGTGAGAAACTGAATCATAAACAAATAGATGAGTTAATTTTATTGTTGAATGTCCTGTTGAAGCAGAATTACTTCACTTTTAATAATAATTTTTACTTACAAGAGTTTGGTCTCGCAATGGGTTCGCCACTTTCAGGACTGCTGGCGGATTTATACTTGCATCATTTTGAAAATATTTACATGTTCTCATAGAATAACAAATTTTATAATAATATTAAATTCTACGCACGATATGTAGACGACACCTTTATAGTTTTTAATGGCACGCTACGACAGATAGAGAAATTAAAACATTATTTGAACAGCTCTTAGCAGGAACATACAATTTACCCTCGAAACAGAGACTGAAAATAAATTCAATTGTTTGGATCTGACTATTACCAAGTATCTTAATAAGTTCCAATATAAAATATATAGGAATCCCACCACCACAGATATTACAATACACGCCGATTCTCACCACCCATATAGTCAGAAAATGGCGGCATACAACAGTTTTGTTCATAGGTTGGTAACGATTCCACTTAACCAAAAGGACTTTCAGGACGAATTGGATATAATAAGGCACATAGCAATAGCGAATGGGTAAAAGAGTTCGATGATAGATAGACTTCTTAAGCTACACCTATATAAATCTAGATCCCACCATAATACCATCGATGATAATAAAGTTAACAAAAATAAAAAGTATATAACGACTGTGTACGGTAGCCTTTTACCTAGCATTATATCCAACGTGTTTTCTAAATTTAATATAAAAGTCGCATTTAAAACAAATAATAATATTTCTAATTTGTTACGCATAAAACAACCACTTCCGTTAGAAGAGAAAACAGGTCTTTACAGGATGTCATGTGATGATTGTGATTGTTTCTATCTGGGTCAAACTGGCGGGTCTTTCTTGAAAAGATACAAAGAACATCTACCAAGGAATGACTTAGACAAGACCAAATCTAATTATGCGCGCCATCTAATGATGCATAACCATAATTACACAGATTTCAGTACTAATTTCAAAGCAATCCATGTATGCGGTAAGGGTAGGTTAATGGACGCTCTCGAGGAATTTGAGATTTATAAAGCATTTAAAGATAAGAATATCAACAGTGACAGTATATTAAATGAACAATTAAAGTTTCAATCCAACTCACTATATGATATAGCCCTAAATATAGTCGCGCATGACGGCGATGACTAGTGATAAAGATTAACTCAGTTAAATTAGTGGCTCGTCAACTACACGCGCGGTCGGACCGGTCCAACGGAGCCGAAGTTATTATGTGTGTGCTGTTATTGTGACTTAATACAGTAAATATGTGCAAATGTTTTTATGTGAATTTTAACGCTTGACGAAGGATACTGATGATGTGACACATGTCACGAAACGCGTCTATATGAATAACGCAAAAAACGAAGTCACTGACGGATACAAGGTAATTAAATTATTTTGTAAATTATGAGTTGAAAATACATGGAAATTTAAGAGTAATTAGAATACATTCATGAATTAAGAATTTTGAAGTCATTTAAGTGTAATCGTTAATACGACTTACTGGGTTGCTAAGGTCAAGTACCCAAATCTCACTACCTTAAAGGCAACAGTTCGTTACGTATACATACGGAGGATACATTTCTGCAGTTGCAAAAAAACGTTGCAACGGTCTACACATACGCGCGCGCTCACATGTTTATATTAAATTTTGTCTGTGTATTTGTGTTAATTTATTTTATTAACTTGGTAAATGTATAAGCACTACAAAATTTGAAAGTATTGATTGTGATAGTAAGCTAACAAAATTTAGACGCATCTGTGGAACTATTCATAGGTACCTGAAAAAAAAACACGGAAGGATACCCGAATGAAATTTGATAAAACTGTGGCTGTCCCCACATTCCTGTATGCTAGTGAGACATGGACTCTTGGCAAAAGGGACGAGCAGAGGATTCAGGCAGCCGAAATGAAATTTCTAAGAGGGACGTAAGGTTGTTCTCCCTTGGATCGGACAAGGAACGAAGATATTAGACGCGATTTAAACATTGTATCATTGCACAAGAATATTAAAGACCTCAGAAGGAGATGGGATGAACACTTGAATCATATGCCTGATATCCGTCTATCTGTGGTTGCCTTGGGTTATCACCCTACTGGGAAAAGAGATGTCGGTAGACCGAAGAGGAGATGGGTTCCGGAACAGATCTGAGGCCTACTCCTTGGAGTGATGTTGATGATGATGATGATGAAAATTGAAACGTACGTTTAGATTGATGACGTAAATTTTATTGTATTTAATAGGGAGAGCATTATGTTGCCTACATACGAACTGGTTTGAATAATGAGGACAACAAACCAAGCCAAAGCCACACAGACCGCATAAGACAAGTAAAGAAAATCTACTAGCTACTGTAAAAGAAAACGAAAACAGTTGATTTTCTAGAGAAGTTCGAAATTAGTCTGTGATAATATTGAAATAACATTCACTAAAGAAGTATTTGAACAATGACTCAAGAAGTAGATAACTGTTGGGAAGAGTTTACCAAGTTATGGACATGAAGCTCCTGCCGGTGGTGAATATTTATAATTGTATTAATAATTTTAGGAATAGTAGTATTCGGGACGAACTGGATATATTTAAAGAATAAGGAAATCTAAAATAAACTGTGCTTACATCTGGCATAGAATGCAGTGACAGATTGTAATGAAAATCCGATTAACCGAATGGTCGCAGAAAACGAACTTTTGAGAAAACGCTGGGCAGTCTGTTTAATACAAGCACTGTAGTAGCAGTAACAGAAGTAGTAGTAGTAGTAGTAGTAGTAGTAGTAGTAGTAGTAGTAGTAGTAGTAGTAGTAGCAGCAGCAGCAGTAGTAGTAGTAGTAGTAGTAGTAGTAGTAGTAGTAGTAGTAGTAGTAGCAGCAGCAGCAGCAACAACATCAGCAGCAGCAGCAGCAGCAGCAGCAGTAGTAGTAGTAGTAGTAGTAGTAGTAGTAGTAGTAGTAGTAGTAAGAATAGTAGTAGTAGGAGTAGAAGCAGCAACGACAGCAATAGTTGTAACAGAAGAACAAAAAGAAAATAAGGAGAAGAAGATGAACGGTTCAAACGATTACATTAAAACGGCGAAACCGACAGCCGGCGTGACATAATTGCTTTCACACCAAAATTTATTAGCTATAAAAAGAAAGATTTGTAAATAAGATTTCAGTAATTCCATAATGCGAAACAGAAACGGCGGCAAACCATAAAGATTGAAACAGTAATTCGTGAAGAAAAATGTCATAAAAGTAGAAAACAATGTTGGATGTGATGAAGATGCACGAAAAATGATAAGCCGACTGGTCAGAACTGTAGACTTGATGTTCCTCTTTGTCAGATACCGTTAGAAATAGTTTAGGATACGAAACAATGTAAAGAATAAAAAACACTTAAAAGAAAGATCAAATAATTCTCGTGAAAACGATTTACTGAAGACATCATGAAACTATACTTAGATCTTTTATCAGTATTCGCTTTCAAATGTTATTTTCAACTTTTACCAAGAGACGGCTTATGGTTCCGGAATAAAGAGAAATCAATTATAGAAACAACTGAAAGTACTGCTTTAAATTTTAACTTTTATTTCTATTATCCAAGCTGATCTAGTGTAGCTTCCATTTCAGGCCGTTACAGTAGTCTTCTTCTTGCAGTTTGTGGCTTTCCCTTCCATCAACTGAATCTTATTCCCACTGAAGTTTCGATTGTCTTCTTTTTTATCTACATATTTTGCTGTTCGTTTTAAATTCCAATCTTTTCCCAGCACCTTCCTTTATGCATTATTTTCATTTGACTATATTAATTCCTTTGACTAACCGTTTCTGGTAACGTATTCAACAAACCTCAGCTCTTGTTCGACATTCATTACTTGTTTTTTCGCCTATTTTTTAACAAATAGAAACCGTATACACGCATCTTAGTTTGTTTACAAAATCCTTATTATGTTTCTTCTGATTTTTTGACAGTTTGGTGATAAAAGAAATTTTACAGTGTAACCGTGTCTTATAGGATTGATACGATACATTTATTTTTTAAACGATCAAGTTACGTACCATGGGATCCCGTTTCTTTATGGCAGTGACCCACCTCAGGTAATGTATGTTCTACACGTATCCTTCGATAATCGATTGTCTCCTTTCATCTTGTTAATAAGTATAGGCTATCATTTATATTTTAGTACATGAACAAAATTACTATAAAGCCTCAAATTAGTGACACTTTTAGTCATTATTTTAAAATTCTAGATTTTTGAAATTATATGTGCTTCTAAACCAAACTGATCGCACCAACATTATAAAAAGAAATTACTTAAAATAGACGTGGTGCAATTTATTGTCGCCAAAAAACAATTTCCCTTAAGTTAGAAATCTTCAAATTATAAAAAATGTGTTAATCATTTTATATTGTTAATAATATATCTTAATTGGACTTTTTAATATAAATTAAGGTTAAAAATAACTAGATCA
The DNA here is from genome assembly GCA_034769895.1 of Magicicada septendecula. Lineage (NCBI taxonomy): Eukaryota > Metazoa > Arthropoda > Insecta > Hemiptera > Cicadidae > Magicicada > Magicicada septendecula. Next base: position 1,252,545,192 of record CM068367.1, read on the forward strand.
GATAGAATTAATTTTGAAATATTAATGCTCTATTTTTAATAAACTCAAGTATTTAGTGCAACCTTAATAACACAGTAACAGTGACAGTGATCTTAATAAACCTTGAATTATCACTGCTCACACTTTGTGGTTGGCAGGTAATTCCAAATGCTGCAATGTAATAAATATTGTAAACTTTAATAATGAGAATATGTTCTTATTATTATTACTCCGGAAGCAACCGCATTCGGTAGCACACTAATTTTAATAAATCTCGAAAGATTGTCTAATGCGACAATTGTCTAATTGTCCAACTTATCATTCATCATGACATCTCATCGTTTCCCAAACAGCAGAAGTGCGATCTTTTAGTTTGATGAAGACACATCATCTCACCTGTTGTATCTCAATTTTTTTGAAGCACACTGTTTACCTAGTCCACTACTTGTACGATTTTCAAACTTCTCCAACAATCTCATTTCACTTGCATCTATTGCTTTCTTTAAATAAACCCTTAACAACTACGATTCATAGCATCTCTCGAGCATAGTCAACTCTCGCGTATATTCTCGACTTCGTTTCCTTATATTAAATATATCAATGAATTATTTCCTATCTTCTACCCAATACTTTCTTCCGCTTACATACATTAAGTCTATAGAAAAGTACAATATTCTTCTCGAATATGAAATTACATCTTCTTTCCTCGTGGCTGATATATTTTCTGAGAAATTTCCTGTTTTCCGGCAGGCTTACTTATTTACATAATTTTTCCTCCGGCGCTGAGTGTCCCTCTTAATCCGATAGCGTGCTCAGAGCGCCGATACTGATAAACCCGTGTTCTGTGCGACGACCTTATCTATGCATCATTAGACACCTGGCTGCATATCTCTATATCCGCTGTTCGCCAACTTCGTAACCAACACTAGTGGCCCAATGAAAATTTGTACAAGTCATTGTTTAAGCCCTTAACACAGCACAAGTAAGTTCCCAGAACAAAATAAATGTATTATTATGTTAGTTAAATTCCAATAGTGGAAAATTTTTCGTATTATCAGAAAAATTCCGAAACCCCAGCTACTCTACCATTTTATTAGTAACATAACTGTAGAACAGAATCAGAAAATAAATACTACAAGTTTTGGACTACTGTGTTAGTTTTTTAGTTAAAGTTGTAACTATAATACTTAAATGACAAATAATTTAGTCATAGCTTTTCAGAGTATGTATGTTTCCTTAGATATCTATACGTTATATCTAACGTTATTCACAAATATACATAACTGATAACAAAACATACCGGTAAAGTTTTTTTTTTTTATGACACAGATCACAAACTTTTTGAAACCGATCCAAAATGAATGTTGAGACATAGTAATTCTGTCAAGTTACTACACATACAAAATACAGAGACTTCAGGTACAGATTTTCTATTTTCACTAAAATTCCTCAGAACTTCACCTGAAAATAAACTATAACAATTTTATAAAAATGTTGAGTTTTATTTTAGGCCTTTGGTGCTTCCAGATTTAGCTCTTCGTTTTTATGTACCCTTGACTGATGTTTTTACTTCGTACACACCCAGAACGTAATACATTCATCTGAAAGTTTCAACCTGTACTGATATCACTCGTGAAGAAAAAGAGGATCATTATTATTTAATTTCTTGGAAGTAATGACTCCATTTAGATCAAAATTTACGACTTTAATACTATTGTGTCACAACGATTGTCAAACCACAACTAAGGAAAGGTGCGAGTAACAAGCTCATTTACGAGTCATATGATCAGCAAATTTAAGGTATGCGGCTATCTAGTATAGTCGACCGTACTATGATAGCAAGTTTTGCCTTCTTATCAACCCTCTTACATTGTGCATCCCGTGTTTAAGCATATATACAGCTCAGGTTTCCGTCTCATAATCGAATTGTCCTTTATTATTTACAGTTGTATTTAACCAAATTGTTTTATATCTTCTCAAATGTGTTCGCCCCAACCAAATGAGAAATTCCCAGATAATAAAGAGGATTATTCGCTAAAGATGCATGGTGCAAAGGCACTCTTACAGGCATAATAAAAAATTTCAAAGTGAAATTTGCAGACTTCTGGAAGAGGTAAAGGAATAAGATAATATTCATCCGTTCCCTCTTTAAACACCAGTAAACCTGAAGTATTCAACTACTTTTAAGACTTCCGTGGAAATAAGTTATTTTATTTTTCTTCGACTGCTGCGCGCGCGCACACACACACAAACGCATGTGTGTGCACGTGTATATAGAGTCGGTTGTATATAGTATGTGTAGATGCGTGAAACAGAAGGAATTCGTATAGGGCTACCTGGCTGCTAAAACGTAAAAAACCCTACATGAATATTATCTGTACCTACGATATGTGGAATATGCGTAATTGTGATTTGAGTGTGTTGGAGGGGGGAATCTTTATGAGTTTTTGAGAGAGAGAGAGAGTGTGACTAGAAAATTTTGTGCTTTGTGCGTGTGTATATGTGTGTGCACGCGGGTTTTTGTAGTTTGCTGTGTGTGTGTGTGTGTGTTTCAGAATGGGAGAGCGAGAGTGAGAGGAAGTGGGAGAAAGTAATGGAGGGAGTGTGAGAATGCTGGAGTGTAAGAGAGTGAGAGGGGGGTGGAAGAGTGTGAATGTCGAAATCTACATAATTTATCAACAGACTATATTACTCTGTATACACGATGTACTCGGTAAATATTATTTTACAACTAGAAGGTACCGCGGCTTCGCACGCGAATATTTGTATATGATTGTTGTGGTAACTATCGAGTTGGTAAATTGCTAATGGTACATCTATATTAATAATATTCTTATATTGTAAGTTATGAATATCCAAAACGTGCGTAGCAATAGATCCATCATTCATGTTTCCTCGATACGTAAAATCAAAATTTGATAATTTTGCAACCAAGGTTAACCAATAAGCGGCAAATTTTCGGGAAACTAGGACTGGAACTGAGAAAAGTCGATGTTACTGAGGTCAATGAATAGCGTGCAATCGGGCTCCAAGTGTCTCACCTATGACGTCCTAAATGTAAACTGAATCATTCTCCGGCAGCAGTAAATGATAGTACGCCCACTGTACCTATGAAATTTTCCGCGCGCGCATTTATGTGAGGTTCTGGCGCGCGCCTTTGTGTTTGCAGAAGACTACAAAGTCAAACAACAATTCCTCACGTATTAAAGCTCAATCATCTCCAAGGTGTGCACCACTGCGAATACTGACTGACGCTGTGTGTGTTTAGTGAAGCGCAAAGCGAAGATTTATTGCCATCACGCGCCTACCTCCACTTTGCCCTACCGCGTTCCGTTCCAATACAAATATTTTGGTTTCTACGCTCCTATAATAACTAATGAAATACAACTTTGAGAAAATAATAATCAGTATCACTCCTTAAATAGACGTATTCACTTGAACAAGTGCTGTAGACAGACAGACACGACACAAATAAAAATACAGTACCGTTTACCAAATGGTAAAAGCTTAAGAGCATGATAATGTCTTTCAGCCGCCAGCTAAACGCAACATTAGTATGGTTACTGAGTGACTGATTGTTTCTTTTACGCAAATGTTGCGTTTAGCTGGCGGCTGAAAGACATTATCATGCTCTTAAGCTTGTACCATTTGGTAAACGGTACTGTGTCTTTTCCAGATTGTATGAGCCTATGTCAAGTAATAAAGCAACTGGTACAGAGATTCAAAATGTTTTATTGAGCAGGGGCAACGCTTAACATAGGTTTGTGGTGACTGAAGTAGGATATATAATTTTGTGTCTGTAGTTGATCAATATTACGGGTGAAGACTCCATCGATGCAAGTATTATTGCGCGTAGTAGAGATTGCCGGATCGTTGTTGAGTTGGAGATGCCAATTCTCTTGTAGGAACTCGAGAAACTCCTTGCCGTTGTCCGATTTCAAGTCGATATTCACATTGCCACCGAGAATCATTGGTATTTTGTAGTAACCATACTTGTCGATAACTTTGAATAAGCCAGCAACCTTTGGGCTATACGCCATCATGTTTGATACTAAGAATTCTTGTATTTTCTCCATGTCCGAGTTAGGTGTTATGTAGACGTTCACCAGTATGGGACGCTCACCGTTGATCGTAGTCTGTATAGCACAGATATCACTTACAGCGTTGTGTGCCGTTGCCATTTGTTTAGCCTGCATTGTAGATTCTTCATACTTGAGCAGATCGTATTCGGTTGCCTGCAGATCCGAGTCTTCCCTCTCGTATATTGCGACGCCACCAGCTCGTACGATGTTTCGTTTGAATTGTGACACCGGTTTGTAGCCTGCTAGCTGTACGTTCCCGCCGTTTTCAATGCAAGTTTCCGAGATAGCCATAATTTTAACTTGAGAGAGCACAGAATCGGTGGATATATCGTCAACGTGAGCTCGTAAGCTCTGCACGTTAAACGTTAGGAGTGATAGAGCTGTTGGACTATTTACAACTTGATCCAAGAATTGTCTCAACTTGTCGCCGATCGTTTCCAACTTGTGGTTTTCGAGACGACGAAACTCGCTGCTCAGTTCACTGTTAACTTTACTAGTAACAGTGATGGAACGTATGATCGCCTTTCTTGTTGGTCAAGTATAATCCTTGCAGCGATGTGGCTCTCGACAGAGCGACGTAGACCAACTGTTGCTCATGAGCGCGGTCGTATTCATATATAACCGTGTCGTATGTACCACCCTGTGACTTGTGTATATCTTTATAGCGCAAGCTTCGACCAGAGGGAATTGTTGCCGCTTGCAATTCAATACTTTACTCTTGAGCGTTATAGTTGACGTTCGCTTACTGATGGGTACCCATTTCTCGTTCAATCACTCGATGTTTGCGACGTGCGCTTACACTTCGTTCGTATTAATTTTCTAATTTTTGGATCTTTACCGGTTAGAGTCGCTCCGTCGCCAATCTTATGAGGATGCCCAAGAACGTTACGTCTGCCTGTCGCATCACTTGGACGAGCGGATAGTAATTGAGCGATTGCCAAACGATGTCATTGCAGAACGTTGCTCTGCTTTCGTTTATCGGCGTCTAGCATACCGGTGGTAGCTGCCTCAAGTCTCCACAGAAGACAATGTTCAGACCACCGAAAGGTTTGTCGTATACGTGCAGAATGCGTTGGAGACGATTGTTAACTTGCGACAGCATACCAGCACCTATCATACTGCATTCGTCGACAAAGACGATGCGCACGTTTTGCAAAGCGGCACGGAATGAGTTTAATGATTCCACCGAGAAACCCATTTCTTTGCGTGAATTGGATATTCTGAAGGCTGAATGCACTGTCGTACCGTTGATCGCTGCCGCTGCCATGTCCGTAGAAGCACAAGCGATGTACGCATTGAATGCCCAGTCGTGTTGCTGACTGAATCGATTGTACGTCTCCATCATTAGTCGCATCTTGAACGTTTTACCGCAGCCAGCTGGTCCCGTGAAGAAGATTTGTAGCGGTTCATACTCGCTACCGTAGTCAAACATACGATGTATAGCTTCGAGTATGAGATCTCGTTGTTCCTTGTTGGTTAGAAGCATCGCTTCGCAATACTCCTTGGATGTCATTACATTTTCACGCTTGCGAACGAGATATGACATCTTTTCCATCACACCCATGCGTAGGCTATATCGTCGTCGTTGCCGTCTCGTATGGCCTGCACAAAGTCATCGGTTGCCGCTTTGCTCTTTACAAATTCCGGATTATTTTCTCGCGCCTCGTTAATTTCATCCTACTCGGCCATCAATCGCTTACAGTACTCCATCGTTTTCGCAATGTCGATGGATGACTACAACGTTTTACTCGTTCGTTGGTTTTCCTTCGCTTCTCTGCCAGTTTCATGTTGTAGAATGCATTGATTTTCTCCTGCTCAGTCATCGTCGACGCGAACGGTGTATTTATTAAATACTCGTTCAATTCTTCGCACATCAAGTCATCTTGCTTTCGTTTTTGTTGCGATGGGGCCGCTGGTACCGAAGCTTCACCGCCGACAGCAGCCGCTCGTTGCTATTCCTTCTCGAGCTTCTTTCGTTCCCGATACTTTCTTGCTCGCTCGGCATTTTGTCGTTTCTTGATCTGAGCCTTCTCGTCGCTGCTATCCATTGTCGAACGCTGTTTTAGTCAGTTGCCACGTTATGGTTACTACATACCAGCAGCAGTGTATTTCACCACAACACAAAACAAACCTTTATTTACAACAATCCCAATGACATTATGTATATGTGTTATATCTTCACATTTCTGCGGTGAGTAATTAAATATAAAGAGGAAGTAGATTTGCATTTACGATGCAGTACAGACAAATATTTTAATGAATAGATGCAGGATCGTTAGCTGAATCACATACGAAGACAACCATTAACTAGAGACAATAACCTATCTACAGCTATGCAGTGTTGTTTGCTTGTTAGGTATTTAATCTGCGACGACGTTAGCATGTTAGCGGTCGCGGTTTTAGTTAACGATTCCCGGCTGGTAAATTGTGCTAACACTTGATTTTAAACTTTCAGGACGCTTTATAAATCTGGTTTAATTGTTTGCAGTGATATTATTTTAACACATAATATATATATGTATATATATATATATATATATTGTAAAATATAACATTGCAAATATAATATAATTTAAATTTGTGATGCTCCACGTTGGAGGCGACATTTCTTATGCAACGATACATATTGTAATGGTACATATCTTCACCTAACAATAATGAAGAAGACATGACAAGATAAATTATTTAATCATTAACACTAGAATAAAAAGGGATGAATCAGGGATTAAAGAATGGGTGACTCAAAATAATAACACGATCAGACATATCAAGGTAGTCAGAACAGTAACTTCTAATAATAATAAAGAAGTAACAAACAAACAAACCAAAATGTTAAATACAGTAAAATATGGCGATTTAACCTGAATAGCCCAATAGATGGTAAGTGAGAGAGTAGAACCAGCCCCATAAACCAAGAATAACATAAATAATGACAACTGTAAGTGAACTAGAACTAGCCACCACACTACCACAAGAGTGTAGAAATAAAAATAATAATAATGAACAAAGAATTAGCATGGAAGTGTGAAGATATAATCAGCAACAACACCAAGGAAGTGACATGTAAACTATGGCAAAATAAAGTGAACCCAGAAAGAATACAAAACTAATGTTAAACCAATGAAAAAGACTAACTAATGAAAATTGTATATGATAATAATAATTGTAAGGACAGACAAGTTAAAAATATTAATTGTTAAGGACTTAAGATATAGAAGGGTACACTAACCCAAACAAATAGAGTAAACTAGGACAAATCACATTAGCACGACACAAACATATCATGTATAGTCAAACCACACAGAGTGAGAGATAATAAATTGTTAGGAGGATGAACTTTTTAAAATAAATGTAAGAAAGAGAATTTTGAATAAGCAATACACTAATCTTTACCCACCAGTAACACTAAAACAAGATTGAGTGCAAGGTGTTAGTGTTAATACCCCAAAGTGAGAATAAACCCCATTAAAAAGTGATAAACACTGATAAAACAGTAATCAAAGTTTATAAGTGCATAAGCTAAATTATAAGTTATAAGTGAGTGAGATCTAATAATGGCCAAACACAGGAAGGACTGTGATAGTTGAAGGACCAATGTGAGTGGACACCCAAAATGTAACTAAATAAACTAATAGTATTAAAATTAAGTTAGCATTAGTGATAACTGATTATCATGGTTTTAAAGGTGTGTCAATTAATGTAATACAGTAGAACCTCGTTAACCCGGATCAACTGGGGCCGGGGCCGATCCGAGTTAACGAAAATCCGGGTTATCCAGAGAATGAGGGAAAAACGATAAAAAAGAACATGTACTTACCAAAAATATTTTTAATGGAGTTTAAAAATTATTATCGGCACACTTTCACCTAAAAACACATAATATGTATTTACACTGTACACAATATAGGTACAAACTAGTCGGTAGTAAAAAAGGCAGTGAGCTTTTGCTGCCTCAGTTACGAGCAGCGCGATCTCGCATCCGCTTTAGCATTAGAAGCTCGTTTGGCGATGTTTCGGCTTGACTCTCGAAATAAACCATCAATTTATCTATGTTTGCTACTGCTTCTGCATGGGTCATAACCACAGCTGGTTCATCAACACTGTCTGAATCCTCTTCATTTTCATTTTCTGTAACACTGCATGATGCAATAATTTCTTCCTCTGTGATCGCTTTATAACCTCCGTCATTGTCAATTTGCAACCAATTGTCAATGTCTTCTTCATCAACATCGGAACAGCCATCGATATTTTTAAAAATGTCTATAAAATTTTCTTCCACACTTATTTTTTTCTTCTTCTTCAATTGTATTGTTTTCTGGCAAGTCACACACACCAGGCCACAACTTTTTCCATTACTTTATCAAAGTTTCTCTTCCAACCTGGTCCCAAGCTTCCGCAATCATATAAATAACAGTCTTTACGTTAAAAGATTTCAGCACCTCTACAACACCATGCTCTCCTTCGTCCTCTACCAGTTGACTTAGCATTTGCCTTTTGTACACTTTTTTTATTTTTTCTAGAACTCCTTGGTCCATCGGTTGAACGAGAGAAGTTACATTAGGTGGTAAAAACGTCACTGAAATGTCATCTTTGACTAGTTCATTGACAGACGGATGCGAAGGCGCATTGTCAATCAGCAAAACCGCCTTGTTGGGAAGGCTACAGTTCTTCAAATATTTTTTTACTGACGGCACAAAATTCTCGAAAAACCATTGTTTGAAAATGTCACTAACCATCCAAGCACTTTTTTGTGAGCTGTAAACGACAGGCAATGAGCCTCGTTTCACATTTTTCAATGCACGGGGTTTTTAGACTTCCCTATTATAAGGAGAGGAATTTTGTGCTTTCCTGACGCATTACTGCAAGCCATTATGGTGAGGCGGTCTTTCACTTTTTTATACCCTTTCGCTGAATCTCCTAATTTTGAGGCTAGCGTTTTACTCGGCAACATCCGGTAAAATAAACCGGATTCATCGGCATTGTAAACTTGATCTGCAGTCAGTTCTTCCTTTTTAATAAAGTCTTCAAACTCTTTTTTAAAATTTTCTGCCGCTTCAACATCACCTGACAAGCTTTCTCCAGTGATTGTAAGTTGACGCACTCCATGCCGTTTTTTCCATCTGTCCAACCACCCCTGGCTAGCTGTAAAACTCGGGTCTCCATGGGGCAACTGTTTGTTCAAACTCAATGCTTTCTGTTGGATGATGGGTCCAGAAATCGGAAAACCACGTTCTCTTTCAGCACAAAACCAGACAAACAATGCTTCATCCAGAGTTTCTAGTTTAGCAGTTTTTGCTTTACACCGATTATCCAAACTGTCCTTAGAAATCATTTTGAAACAAAAGTCTTCAATGCGTTTTCTGTTCTTTTTCCAATCAGATACGGTCGATGTTCCTACTCCAAACTCAGCAGCAATGTTCTTTAACGATTCTCCCTTATCAATTCTTGTCAATGCTTCCATCCTTTTTTTCATAGTCACAACAATGTTTTTACGTTTCGTCGCCATCGCGAACAACACGCTAACGAAACAGCACAACGATACTGTACCTCGACAGTGACACTAGGACAACACGCGAACACTACCGAGATTGCAGCGCAACTGAGGAATGTTGTTTCTAGGTCAATGTCAAGTGCGAGGCGCGGGGAGGGGAAGGAGAGGGTTGAGTCACCAGTTTGCTGCGTAGCAACAGCAGGTGGGGTGAGTGCAATGAACTCGCCCGCTGGCAAGTGAATTCGAGTAATGTACCTACTGAGAATACCGATTTATTGTCTGTAAAACAAGTCTTCATTTACTACGCTGAACAACATACATGTAATTTTTTTTTCCAAAACTGGTCCGGGTTAAAGAGGTCCGGGTTAACGAGGTTCTACAAGTGACAATTAAGATTATTAGGAAAGTAAGAAAGATAGACTATCAGTGTGTCAATTCACCATATAGAAAATGTCTGTAATATTGAGGGATAAAAACAATGAATAATCATTATAAGATTTAGTAAGACATAGTGAAATGGTATTAGGTACCATTAGTTAATAACACAGTGTCAGATAAGTTTAGTAATAAGGATTTTCTATAATAATCAAAATAATTAATCAATGTTTATACGTTTGTTTTCTTTTGATAATACTATAAAATAATTACTACCCACTGAAGAGTATGAGTGGATAATAAAAGGTAAATAAGTATGTTTAAATGAATAAGATTTATGTTTCAAAATAATTATGTTTTAATGAATAAAAATTATATCTATGGGAATTGTTAAAACCATAAGGTGCTATGTTATATGATGTAATAAATAAGATTTTAAAACCAACAAAAACCAGTAAACAAGAAACAAAATAAATACATTCAGATACAATGACACTAAAAGGGAGTTATGACAGTAGACAAATTAATATATGAAAACAATAAAATCACACACAATTACAAGAACAGACATAAACATTGAGCAAATAAACAGAATCATGTATTAGAGCAATCAGGACCCATACAAGGGGAGAATAAAATGTAATCTCAGTAATTAAAGAAAAATAGTCAATTGCTGTTTAAGCCTAGGCAAATTCCCAACTGTCAAACTACAAAAAACTTCAATTTTTAGAATTAAACACTGACATTAGTAAGACTAAGGCACATAAACTATGAAATACAATTAGACAATCATGTTAAGGAAGAAATATTATGATAATAATGTAAATTAAGAACACAGTATAATTAAATAAAATCCACAAAACTGTCAAAATGTTGATACCTAAGTAATACTATAGTATTGGATGTCAAATTAATCCTTGAGCCAAAATATGAACAGTGGTAATAATATTTACTACTAAAAAGGGAGTACTGAAGATTAATTACATTTTAGAAGATCTGTGACCATTTTAAATAAAAATTCAAATATCCTAACAATGACCTCAAGCCAATTTCAGCCAATCAAAAATTTTGAGTTACCATGACAACAACCGAATATTGACTAATTTTCAGTTAGGAGAAACAAATCTGTAGTGACGCTTAACAGGAGAGACGCCACGCCGTGAAGGGCCCAAATTTTTAATTCTTAAACAATATAAGTGCCCATAATTTGATGAAGAAGGACCAGAATAACTGACGAAAGGACATTCCAACCAAACTACACCAAGGACCAGCTCGGAATTAATCCAGATGACCAAAAAATATATGGAATTCGACCAGAAGAAGATGTCAACCATTCCCGAAGCCCAAGACTGAAGAAAGAAGAATCGACATCAACCCATTACACCACTTGGACGACTGACAATACATCTCTTATCTACTAACGTTGAGTATTGCAGAATTTATTGATTTATAAAAAACAAATTCTCTTTCAAAAATTATAACTTAAATAATAAAACTCTCACTATCACTGAAGGTATTTTTCAAGGATTGATAAAATAAAAAAGTAACTTTGTAAACACTGAATAACCAAATGATAACCTATGTATACACCAACAACACTGTCACACTTCAACACCACAATATTTAATTTATAGTAAACCTTGTTTAATTTTAATGATCACGAACTTTAAATTATATATTCTAATTTTGTTATCTTGTTATATAAACCTCTGTTTCGTACTTAGAAGAACTCTATAGGCAGATTTATTTTGTAAAATAATAACCACGCTGTCTTGCGTTTAATATAAACATTGTACTGCCAACCTAGCGATCCGCTGAGTGAATGAATATATTGCCGAGGCTAAAATCATTGTATAAATTATTAATTGTATGAAGCGTAAATGCAAATCAACAAATTAAAGCCTAATAAAAGAGTGTGAACCGATAACAAACTGTCCAGTATTTATTTGTAAAGAATAGTATGTATGTTTTGTTTACTAGCAGTGGGTCAACATAACCAACATTATTCCAAGTTGGCAACACGATTTCCCCCACTCGAACGAGAATCAGTTACAAGCCAGACGGCGAACGATTCGAATTTACAATAGTGCAATATCAAACTATACAGATAAAAACTTTTAATTGTTTTCACGAAAAACAATTTGGCGCCTATCCGGAATTACGAAAGAGTGAGAAGGGACAGGTAAGGCACACAGGCTACCAGACGCTTCCGACGACTCTATTTACGTTCGATAAAACTTAACATTTTTATTCACAATAAAACTTTATTAAAGAACGACACAAATACTTACCAGCAGTATTATTACAAAGTGGCGCACCATCTAGTGAGGCTAGAGTTACGACAGAATATCTAGCGGCTGGTACAACAGAAGGTAAACAAGATGAAGAGGGCATCATCATTAAGGCGAACGAAGGAGGCCGAAAAGGAAGTTCGAGCGGAAGAGAAGGAAGTGACTTCGGTAGAAGACGCCGAATAAATGTTACCTCCCACGGAACCAGTCAAACCCGTGCAGCCAGAGAATAAACCGGAGAAACCCGCACGACCAGAGGACGGGAGTTTACTGGAAATGATGAGAATAATGATGGAAGAAACCTTGAACAAAAATATGACATCATTAAAGGGAGAATTAAATAAAACGAACGAAAAAATAGACAAGAACAGCCAGCAAATGGCCGAAGATATTAAGACCATGGAAGAAAAAACAGACAAGAACAGTAAGACCATGGAAGAAAAAATAGACAAGAACAGTAAGACCATGGAAGAAAAAATGGACGAACTGAAGCAAGACAGCCAGAAAAATATGGAGGTCTTAAACGAGTAGATAGCTGAGAATAATGAACGGATTAATAAGAAGATCGAGGAGGAGATGTCCGAGATACACGGGAAATGGGAAGATACGAACCATGAAATACAACAAACAAAGGAAGACTTCAGAGAACGGATGACCAACCTGGAAGAAGACAGCCAGATCCGAATAGAGTCGATAAAAACTGCAACCGACCAAAATATAAAACAGGTACGGACAGATTTTGGAGAGAAGTGCCGGGAGATCGACACGGCCGTAAGCGAGGTTCGTGGACAAGGCCAGCAAAACAAAAATAAAATTGAGAAAATCCAGCAACGGCAGATTGCTAAAATCAGGGAGGAGTTAGAAATAATTAATAACAGACCTCCAATAATGACGCAGTACCAACACATGGACAACCGGGAAATGATCAACTTTAAGCAATACCGGCGAAACCCAATGGAGTTTTTAGAAAGAGTAGACGAGCAGCTGGCCAAAACTCGGGAGAACAGGTGAACCATTATCCGAGGCTACTTAGACGAGTATTTTCGAGATATCAACGATAATTGGTGGACGGCAAAAGACACGACCTCACGAATTATGAACAATTCAAAGATGTATTCAAAAGAAAATACTGGTCGGAGGCAACACAGAACATCGTTAATATTTTTATTCAGAATAAAACTTGGCGCAAAGAACGACACCTTTGCACCAGGAGGAATATTACAATATACATATGTACAATTTATATTGGGTTTCAGGTGTATCTGCAATAAGAACTCTATGTAACTTGTCACGGTATTTAAAATTTATTTGATATTAATAAAATTGTGTACCTGGCACTTACTTCGACTCAAAACATTCGTCATTATTTTGTTACTATGCCGTAAGGCTCATGCTATATACATCCTTACAGACTAAATATTCTATTCTACTAATTATTGTATAAAAAAAAATCTCATTTCCAGACTACTCAGTCAATTAGTGTGTTCCAAAATATCATTGTTTAAATATCTTCTTATATATTGTAATGTAACTCAAAAATATCAATGGTTACTGAATTTATCTTTCGTTTCTCAGTACTGATTTATATCAAACACTAATGTTTTACTTAAATGCTTTGTATTCTTTTCATTTCAATACTAATTTGAGCTCTTGAGTCTTACTTCAATAACATCTATGATTTTAATTCTATATTTACAATAAACATTGGCTCTTACTTTTAAATAGAACAAGAATATCTTTAATTGTCTTTGAGTTAATTGTTCGATTAAGAGATAAATAAGTTGTTTATCACCTTATTGTCGTCAATCATACTCAATCATTGGATCCATCTGTAATCGTCCTCGTCTCGAACTCCAGCATCACTTCCTCTTGTCTAGCGTCGTCTCCTCTTGTCCAGCGTTGCTCCTCTAGAGTCCAGCGTCGTCTCTCTCTTGTTCAGCGTCGCCTCGCTCTTCTCCTCTTGTCCAGCGTCGTCTCTCTCTTGTCCAGCGTCGACTCTTTCTCTGTCCAGCGTCGTATCGCTCTCTGGAACTTCTCCTCGTGCTGTTTCGGACGTCAGTTGATCTTCTTATGTGGATCTTCTTATGTAATTTTGTTACTACTTAAAAATTTTTTGTTTTACAATCCAGTTACATAACTGTATGTAACTGGAAGGATGAAACTATTTACAAAAATTTAAATATTCTGTGCGGACGGGCAGAAGCTCCCGCTACACTGTGGGTGATGTAAGAAAGAGAACCACTGTAGCGTGTGTGCCTACTCATGTTTTGGTCAACACCTGCAGTTGTACGAAATCGATATGGCAGAAACTGTCTCTGGGTTCAGTTCCCCCACTCCTTGTCAATTTCGCTATTTCTTATATTTCTGCGAATTGCAGAGTCCTGTAAGTATACTCTTATACTCATCTTATAACTATTTTCACTACACATGTTCACTGTAATTTTGGACATTGCAACTTAACCCTTTCGATTTGTACACAGTTATTTCACTACTACGCTCGTACGGTGTGTCCTTTTTTACGTGGTTTTCGTACAAAGTATTTAGTAAATTTTATTACATTTTATTGTGTTTTTGGATTTTACTCCTTAATTATAGTTTATGAATAATTACGGAAAACAGTAATTATGCAATTATTCATCTTGGGGTGGTAAACTCGCCTGCACAGACCTGCGTTCACACACTATAGCAAAATACTGGTGTACACACTTTCAGTTACATTTGTGTGTGTGTGTGCACGTCGATTCAGGTCGAAACACCTGTTCATATTTTTGTCTGAGCCAAGCTTGCAATCCCTGACATACTTATTTCTAATACATTATTAATTATTTACAGTTTATTAGGTATATTTAAATTTTTATATTCAATGCTCAGTACATCACTTATTTGTACTGTCGCATTATCCCTCTGCTTGGCAATAAAAAAAATGTAATAAATTTATTTATTAAAATTTTGTTGTTGTTATTATTATTACAATTGTAAAAAAAATGTAACAAATAATAAAGAATAATATTCGTCATTTCACCTTTAATTGGAGTGCATACAAATGTCTTACCTCCCCTCTTCACACGCTCATTGCTCGTGATCTTGTAGTAGGGTGGCTTTAACAGTTAGCTGATCTGACTGGTTTCATTGACCTCGTTGTTTTTATGTGTAGAACTTCCTAAATGACGTTGCGTGGAATTTACAAATTTCTTTCTTCTGTATCTCATCGTATACGATGAAAGTGTGTTGTCCTACTCGCTGTCTTAAAGTATACGGTCCATTATAAAGTCTGAAGAATTTCTTCGCCGTATTATCACTCCGTTTTCCCACTGGATTAGCTTTGAGTAGTACACTTTCTCCCACGTTGAATTGTTGTAGCTTGTGAGTTAGATTAAATCTCTCTACTCTCTTGTTACCTCTTTCTATTATGCGTTGCTTTGCGTATTCAATTTTCACACTTATTGGTACAGGTACATTCTGGTTATTAGATTTGTTTATATACTTAGTCCAAAATCTGTTTGGCTTCTTATCTTCTTCCAATTCCATTGGAGTAAATCCTGTTGCTTCACTATAATTTTCGTTGATGGCTTTATCAACAAATGGTAAATATTCTGCCCATTTATTGTGTTGATCATGGCAGTATTTTCGTAAATATTTACCTAATTATTTGTTAACTCTCTCAGCAGGGTTTCCTTGAGGATGTCTTATGGATGTGAGTACAGGTTGAATTCCATTTTCGCTTAACGTCCTCTCCCATTTTTCACTCTGGAATTGTACATCTTGATCACTGAGTACCTTCTTCATTTTTCCATATGACGGAATATATTTCTGCAGTAGTATCTTTAGAACAACTTTGGTTGTGGGTCGCATAATTGGGTACAGTCGGACTGCCTTGGAAAACACATCGATACATACCAATATGTGCTTCACACCTCGACTTGATCGTGGTAGTGGTCCCAGAAAATCCACTGCAATTAGCTCTCCCTTGTTCCCCTTCTGGATGCTCTGCATTTCTACGTATGTGTGTAAATTCGGTCCTTAATTTTACGTTATCTTACTCATACATTCTTACCTTCGCTTCTAATCTTCCTTTACTCTTTTCTTAACATGACATTACTTTATCTAATACATTACTTATACAATACATTAACATTCGTTACCTTTTATTACATTTCTTTAACATTACCTTTCTGATCGCTACTACTTTCCTGAAACACACTTCCGTAACAGAATACTCTTTTAGCTTTGTAGTGTGTCGCATGATCGGTTACAGAGGAACTGTCTTGGAAAACAACGATATTTTTCTCGAAGTCTTTAATCCTAAGTAGTCTCTGCCCTTCTGACTTTTCACTCTCGCTTATTCTGTGTCCTTGTATCTCCATTAAGTGTTCGCTTTATCAGCTGTTTCTGACAATTATAGCATTGATTAATCATCTCTAATCCTTTCTTTTTTAACAATAACATCTTTTACCATTACTTTCTTAAATATTTCTCTACACTATCATTCCTTACCATTAATAATACATTTCTTAATTAACCCTTTAAAATAATATTCCTTATTTCTTTTCACTACTATTTCTTTTTATTTTTTACTTGCAAATTATAACCTTAATAAATAACATTTCTTAATTATACTTTCTTATCTTATTATCAATAATTAATAGTAATATTATTTTTCTCATTTAATTATTTTCGGGTATTGAGTTCGGTTCGATGTGTCGTTAGATCTGACACCTCTCTTACTATAACAATTGCATTGTCCGTCGTCTCCAGGACGTAGATTAGTCGACGTGTACAGTTATTTCCGTCGCACACCCTCATTGTGTTAACGTCCCATTGTATTGCTGCGACGTTTGTTTTTATCGTGGAAGTCACCTGTTTATAGGGTGAAAACTTTATTCTCCCTCTCTTTCTCTCGTAACGGTCGCATTCCATCGCAACAGTTTGCTCGCGGCCCAAATAAACAGTAGAACCTATTTTCGTGCGTCTTTTATGATAATATTCATCGTAATTACTATAATTATAGCTATAATTATCGTTCACTTTATATTTTTCGTGTGTATACCTACCGTCATATTTACCACAATTTTGTGTAGTGTTTCGTCTAGATAATTTACTACGTTTCTTGTTAGGCCTACAGTGATATTTATCTCCGTAAGTGTGGTGTCTTAAGTGTTTCACATGTGTCATCTTGAGTGACTTACTATTGTGTGTGTGTCTCACACTTGGGATATCGCTATTAATAAGGTACGTTTTATTAACCTTAATTTGCTTCTCTTCCTTAATGTTAATTACTTTATAATTATCGTTAGTAATTGCACACGTATTTTCAACTACTATGAATTCTTCACATATTATCTTTTCACATATTAGCTCCGTTTGTTTATTAATTATTCCACAGACATTTTCTGCGATCGTGTCAATACGTAAAATTGTATTAACAATTTTGTTTGTTACCTGTGCAGTACCGTCTATTATACTTTGTTTTGTTTCAAGATTATCGATTTTTAACTCTTCTAGACTTTCTGAAATTTGTATGGTGTCTTGTCTAAAATTTTCAGTTTGTTCTTCTAATTGTTTCTTCTTAGATTCTTTTAATTCGTCTATTCTAGCATTTAAATTTTCTGTCTGTTTATTTAAATTTTCTGTCTGTTTTGTGCTTAATTCATCGACCCAGGCACGCATCATCGTCTGGAATGCCTCTAAGTCTAAATTTCCTGGCGTCGTCATGTTGAAGTATTATTAAAATATTTATTTAGTAGTAATTCTTTAACAATTATTATTGATAACCGTTCCCTACTTATTTATTTATTTCTTTATTTTTATTAATGGTTATTATTAATACTCATTACAGTTACACCTGTTACATAGACAAACAATATTATTTGTGGGCGCCAGCTGTGTGATTACACAACAATTAACATTACATTGAGTTACTGTTTCATATAAATAATTATTACATATAATACATTTTTCATTTAACACACTCTTATATTTTAGAGCAACCATTTAGCTACATAAAAAATTTTAATAGTTAAATGGTGGGGATCGGGCCACACGCTCATGGGCTACAATTTATGTAACAAATTTTTGTACATAAATTTAGGCATGTCGTGCCCCACGTCCAGGGCGACATTTGTTATGACGATACAAAATGGCAAATTTAATATAATTTAAATTTGTGGAGCCCCACGATCTTGGAGCGCCATTTCTTATGTAACAATATAACATTGCAAATATAATATAATTTAAATTTTTGATGCTCTACGTTGGAAGCTACATTTCTTATGCAACGGTACATATACATAAGTACAATATATATTGGGTTTCAGGTGTATCTGCAATAAGAACTCTATGTAACTTGTAACGGTATTTCAAATTTATTTGATATTAATAAAATTGTGCACCTGGCACTTACTTCGACTCAAAACATTCGTCATTATTTTGTTCCTATGCCTTAAGGCTCATGCTATATACATCCTTACTGACTAAATATTCTATTCTACTAATTATTGTATAAAAAAAATCTCATTTCCAGACTACTCAGTCAATTAGTGTGTTTCAAAATATCATTGTTTAAATATCTTCTTATATATTGTAATGTAACTCAAAAATATCAATAGTTACTGAATTTATCTTTCGTTTCTCAGTACTGACTTATAGCAAACACTAATGTTTTACTTAAATGCTTTGTATTCTTTTCATTTCAATACTAATTTGAGCTCTTGAATCTTACTTCAATAACATCTATGATTTTAATTCTATATTTACAATAAACATTGGCTCTTACTTTTAAATAGAACAAGAATGTCTTTAATTGTCTTTGAGTTAATTGTTCGATTAAGAGATAAATAAGTTGTTTATCACCTTATTGTCGTCAATCATACTCAATCATTGGATCCCTCTGTAAGCGTCCTCGTCTCGAACTCCAGCATCACTTCCTCTTGTCCAGCGTTGCTCCTCTAGAGTCCAGCGTCGTCTCTCTCTTGTCCAGCGTCGTCTCTCTCTTGTCCAGCGTCGACTCTTTCTCTGTCCAGCGTCGTATCGCTCTCTGGAACTTCTCCTCGTGCTGTTTCGGACGTCAGTTGATCTTCTTATGTGGATCTTCTTATGTAATTTTGTTACTACTTAAAAATTTTTTGTTTTACAATCCAGTTACATAACTGTATGTAACTGGAAGGATGAAACTATTTACAGAAATTTAAATATTCTGTGCGGACGGGCAGAAGCTCCCGCTGCACTGTGGGTGATGTAAGAAAGAGAACCACTGTAGCGTGTGTGTCCTACTCATGTTTTGGTCAACACCTGCAGTTGTACGAAATCGATATGTCAGAAACTGTCTCTGGGTTCAGTTCCCCCACTCTTTGTCAATTTCGCTATTTCTTATATTTCTGCGAATTGCAGAGTCCTGTAAGTATACTCTTATACTCATCTTATAACTATTTTCACTACACATGTTCACTGTAATTTTGGACATTGCAACTTAACCCTTTCGATTTGTACACAGTTATTTCACTACTACGCTCGTACGGTGTGTCCTTTTTTACGTGGTTTTCGTACAAAGTATTTAGTAAATTTTATTACATTTTATTGTGTTTTTGGATTTTACTCCTTAATTATAGTTTATGAATAATTACGGAAAAACAGTAATTATGCAATTATTCATCTTGGGGTGGTAAACTCGCCTGCATAGACCTGCGTTCACACACTATAGCCAAATGCTGGTGTACACACTTTCAGTTACATTTGTGTGTATGTGCACGTCGATTCAGGTCGAAACACCTGTTCATATTTTTGTCTGAGCCAAGCTTGCAATCCCTGACATACTTATTTCTAATACATTATTAATTATTTACAGTTTATTAGGTATATTTAAATTTTTATATTCAATGCTCAGTACATCACTTATTTGTACTGTCTCAATATATATATATATATATTGCGACGTATCAATTAAACCTTTATTTACAAAAATCCCAATGACGTCATGCAATGATGACGTCATGGAGCGTGACGGTAAATAAAATGTTACAAAAAGTTTCAAACGATGTCCAGCTAAAAGTCATTATCATGTCAAAAATAATTTTATTTTGTAATTCCGTAGGCTTTCGCGGCTCGAGTCAGTCATTAAAGCTACTCGGCTATTCGGTTGTGGTCTGATGTTACAACCGGTGTCTCTGTTACCGCCTGACCTTGCCACTTTGTTGTTATTATGATGTTGACAAAATGATGCTCTATGAAAGAGCGCATTTATGATTTACGGATAAGCACAGGCACTGTGTAAAGTTAGCCAGTGTTCTACGAACAGCTACTAGAGCACAGAAGGAAAGGAGGAGTATGAACAAGAAGAAGAAGAAGAAGAAGAAGAAGAAGAAGAAGAAAGAGCACGGAACACTTGAAACAAGATCGTAACAAAAATTTGTAAATAAATAATACTAAGCCTCATTATATAATATAAATATAAATATTATTATTATTATTTTGGTCACACCCGGAAGTAACATAGACAAGGCAAGTGAATACAATTATAATAACAGTTTTAACATTGTGTGTGTGTTAGTAACGATAAATAAATGATAAAGGGGAGAGAGAGAGAGAGAGAGAGAGAGAGAGAGAGAGAGAGAGAGAGAGAGAGAGAGAGAGAGAGAGAGAGAGAGACGGACAGCCAGAGGTAGACAGACATGAAGAAAAGTAGACTGCAATTAAGCTTATTACTACAAAATATTCAACGGTTTATAGCCAACGACCTCCCACAAATGCTCTCTCGTGCCTGAACAGATTAGAATTACACAGAAAGTGTAACAAGTCCGAAAGTTATCTCCACTGTATTTGCCGGTCAAACCTACCTACACGCCTCCCCCCCCCCCCCGATCCGTTCACAAAGTAAACGTAAACAGGTAGGATACTTTACTGTACTTCCGTCTGCCTACACACGTAGAGCGTGGGTATCAACTCCCAAAACGCTACTGGTTTTTCGGCGGTTTGCAAATGTCGCGCGCGCGTGTAATTCTTTTGAATTCTAATTTTCCGACTGTAAGGTCATCGTTGTTAGTTGATAAGATCAGGTTACAACATGGCAACATGTAAAATGCTACACACAAATCAAATTATAAAGAGTAATTTCTTCACCTGTACATTAAAGAGTTAACTTTAGTTACATTTTATGCCTACGGTTGTTTATTTAGAGTTTTAGGGTACTATTTATTTAAGATGGTTCTTTAACTTTTCCAAGACTGGAAAATTAATCTTTTTCGGGGAAAAATAAAATGTGTGTGTGTGTGTGTGTGTGTGTGTGTGTGTGTGTGTGTGTGTGTGTGTGTGTGTGTGTGCGTTGTGTATTTGCGAGTGTGGGACTACAGGCGTCCCGTGTACCGCGTGTCCCATCAGCTGTGTACCGTTTGTTTATGATTATTTTTTTATTATTGCAGTAAGTCAGTCGGTGTGTTTTCCATTACAAAGACAGAGCAAATATTGACTTCAATGATTGGTTTCTGCAAAGTTTTATTCTCCTACACACTTCATTATATTGTGTCTCGTTCACTGCTGGCGATGTGACCGTTTGCTTTCCGCTTTAATAAAATTTCCAA
Organism: Magicicada septendecula; assembly: GCA_034769895.1. Taxonomy (NCBI): domain Eukaryota; kingdom Metazoa; phylum Arthropoda; class Insecta; order Hemiptera; family Cicadidae; genus Magicicada; species Magicicada septendecula. Next base: position 1,252,566,979 of record CM068367.1, read on the forward strand.
TGACAGAACAGCTATACGTGTAGTTATTACCTAACTCACTACCTCGAACGTTATAACTGTGAGGATTGTTTTCCTACTCGATCCCAATTTGTCATACGTTCTTCTAATCAATGTTTTCATTTATAAATGTTAAGTTTATTTTTTATTTGTTTAAAAATGTTTATGACTACATTGTTTCACGTGTTCCTTTACTTATCCTATTCATTTTTTCTTCTTCACCTTCCCCGTTTTCTTCCTGTTATATTTCCCCTTCACACAGACCTTAATATTAGCTAACTATCTGCTTTATCCTTGCTTGAGCGTAAATTTGCTCATAGATCATCATCCTCGCATTGGTCGTCATCGTCATCATCATTTTCACCACTACCACCATCAACACCTCCAAATTAATTGCTAGAGTAAATCATTTCATTAAGTTCTCATTAGAGTTCATCTCATTTCATTAGAGTTCTCCTTAAGTTTACATTCAATTATTATCTATCCAATTCCATTTAAACGTAGTTGACACCTAAAATTTATTATTGACGTTAGGTGTTTCTTTAACGGTGGAGTTGTTTATTTGTCCTCCAAGAGTTACCCTCATCAATAATGAATAGTTCTGTTGCAGTTTCAGCTGCATGGTTTTTGCATTGTCTCAAAACACCATAGTTACAGCACCATACATGAAAAGCGGTGGCTTACATTGGTATTATGTTTTTATTATTATGGAAAGGAGAATAAGTAGCTCCAATGGGATCATTTATTTTCCCTATAATTTTTCTTATTCCACCAACGTAAGATTTCTCTCGCAGTTACATGGCCTATATTCTATATTTAGGCTCTTAAAAATGGCTTTATTTATGGCTACTGTGCCTTCTTTTTCATTTCTTCATTGGAATCGTAATTCACAATGTTTATTGTGTGATTTACTCTTGCCTTACCCTAGCCTACCTAATTTATCGTTTGTCCTTAATATAACCATTAATTATTGTTAAGTTAATTACTGTTAACTTGTACAAATAACAGAAAAGTTTTACATAATTTATAATACACTTAATATTTTGCTAGTTCATAAACAACTGAGTACAGTCTCGGTGACTTGCAAGTTCCACTAAGGACATTAAGTAGTCAAGTATTATAAACATCGATCTATCCAAAAACGAGCACAGACGCACTTCCTGCCATTTATTGCATTCTGCTCACTCAAGGTTGCTGTCTTCCCATTCTCCTTGTTTTAAAACTCTTTTTTAATCCGTTGTAGATATACGTACGCTTTCCACGACACCCTGGGTCTATCTCTTGCCCTTCTTCTACTTCTAACCAGGGGCGGATTAAGCGGCTGGCGGACCTGGCGGCCGCCAGGGGACCCCGAATCTCCAAGGGGCCCCGAGATCGATAGATTCCTAGTTAAAAACTGCCACAACAGAAAAGCGAAAGATGCAATATTTAATATTATTCACGTATTCTACATGTAAACGTATATGTACGTATGATTCTTAGCGATGGACGCGAAACACCGCGAGGAGGTGATCATACATGGTTTCTCATACTTTATTTTCTTTGATTTTCAAAAATGTGTATGTATTTTTCGTATAGGTATACAAGTAAAGAGCTTAAAAATAATATGCTGAGTATCGAAGTTAATTATTCTTGTATATTAACATAATATTGAAGAATATATTATGTTCTTGCAATAATATATAATAATTGCAAACAAACAAACATAACATAGTCTTGCAATGGACTGCAGTCGTTTCGTAAATCCCTCCTTCCACAGGCCCTTACAATTTTTTCAGCACTTTAACTACAATTTTTTACTCGTGATAAGCATAAATTAAAAGAACAATTCAACGTAAACACTACATTCGGGTTTGGGTTAAAATTCACTTTATATAGATTTTTACAGTTTTTTTCAGACTTCTGACTGTTTATTTACTCTGTGGTGTTAACAAATTTTGAAATTTCTAAAACTAAACACTATATTCAGATTTTGATAAAACGTTTTAATAATTTGTTATAAATAACTTATAAGCCACTCGTTAGTTTTTGCACAATGATGTCTTTGTAATTTTCTTAAAAAACAAACCAAACAATTCCGTTGCCATAGGAACCGTATAGCCGGCTGTAAATCAAACGAACCAACGTACGAGCAAACCGCCATGTCGTCTTTCTAGCATAGTCGGGTAATAATGTTATGTTTTTTGTGATTTGACATCTGAGTTGTTAAAACTGGTCGAGCCGTTTTGGGATTACAAGTTAACAAGCAAACTAAAGAATACAATATCATATTCTACTGTGTGGCACCTCGTAGACTCATCCTTGTTCCAAATCATATATATTCAACCCTTGAGCCTTCATCGCTTCTTACGAAATTCCATATTGTATGTTATCCAGAAGCTTCAATCTTCTATTTTCTCTGCTCTTCTCCTCTTCAAAATGTCTTGCAAAAACTAGTTGTTGACTGTCTGTTCTCTCTCGTTATATACCCAGTCAGGTTTCCCTTTTTGCTTTTTATAAGCCCCAGAAACTGTTCGACTCTCTTCGAATGTGGTGTTGTATGGCTCTGAATAGTGTCATGTTAAGATTAGAAATAAGGAACTATTGACAGCTGTTGAGATATGGCGATGGAATATAATCCAAAGAGTTTGATGGTAGTAAGTTACTGTGAGAAATGTAGTGTTTAAGAAAGTAGGTAAGAAAAATATTTGTGAAAAAACTCGTCAGAGGGAATTACTTACGGCTGAAGAATGTATAGCTGGGTACAACTAGCAATGGTAACAAACAAGAGGTTGCTGGGAGAAATATTAAGAGAATCGGTTCTTGAATCGATTGACTGTGTGGATTTGAAAGGATTTAGAATTTTGAACAAAGGGCGATGAACAGGTCGATTAGTGGATTTCATAATATGACACCTGCCAATTCACTGATTAAGGTTGCCTGCCAAAGGCACACATCATTATTATTTTTGCAGCTGGATGAAGCTTTACGTAAGTAATGTCAGTGAAGTCACGAAGATCAGGGTACTATCGTACTTCATGTATGATGTGTGGTTTGAATCAAACAATCCTTTTTGCGTTTTTAGTAATGTATAAACATGTATGTGAATTTGTGTGTCCGACTCTGAACTGGATTTGAATCTGTGTTTGGAGTAATCAGTTTTATTTTCATGCAGTTGGTAAACAATAGTTATTGCACCGTTCTCTAGTGATTGCAACTACAAGAGTGCTATATACACGAGCATTATAAACAGTTACGTAATTGTGATGTTTAACTGCGACTGGAGTACAGCAATACCAGTGGAGTGTTACAGCGGATAATTGTCACGTACCATACTGCTGCACGTTTCAGTTCAGTAAATGAATTCCGTTGGTTACACTGCAGCATCGAACGGTGTCAGCCATTTGTTTTTACGACTGGCGTTAAGCTCGTTGTGAATGCAACGGGGTATTAAAATATAATGGGAACTACGAACACTGAAGGGAGTTGTCGACGTATGAATGTGAAAGAAAAGTGAATACTATGAATGCACTCTGTATGCAGTAAATACAACACTATTGATAACGTTATATTTCGTTGACGTCCGTTAATAATAATTATTAGTGTGTTTAACTCACAAATTAAATAGGCGTTGTAGAAGTATGGCAGTTGTGGAAAAAACAGAATTTCTTAGTTATTTATCCAACAAATGGAAAGGCCGGGCATTAAAACATGGGGATATAGAAAAGTCCATTTCGTTAAACAAAGACCTTTATAATTTTTTTTTTACTTCCTTATTAGGACTCTGTCCTGTTCTATAACAACGGTCCTACATACTATCACTCCACCTCTTCCTTGGCCTACCAATCCTCGTCTTGGTGTTTGGTTTTGGTTGGCTATCTTTTGCCTTTTCCACTAGCCTTGTATCATCCATTCTTGATATGTGTTCATTCCATATTCTTCTTCTTTCCGCAGTCCAAGAATTAATATCTGTTAAATTATACGTTTCTCTTATATTATTGTTTGCCAACCTACCGTACCTTGTTTTTTCCAGTACCCTCCGTAATATAGTAATTTCTATAGATTTTCGTTGTCTTTGAGTTGTTGCTGTACCTGGTTTGGTCTCTGAAGCATAGGATATTACTGGACGTATTGTGCTTTTGTAAACCCTAGTCTTTGCTTCTTGTGTGAGGTATTTATTATTCCACATAACGGTATTCATGCATCCAGCAATTCTTCTTGCTTTCATCAATTGATGTTCGTTTTCTTCACCCGCCCTATTGTTACATTCTGACATTGGATAACACTGCTGGTCCCAAGCCCGGATAAAGGAGCAGGGTTGGTGGACAAGGTTAGCTACCACTGGAAAATACTTATCCACTGGAAAAATATGGATGGCTCGCAAAGAAGCAACGGACAACCTTCATCTACTGTTACGTGTAAGCCTTGTTCCTAAATAGTCTATCTGCTATACTTGTTTTATTATTTTGTCATTTATCACAAGCTTACACCTTAATGGGTCATATGAAATTGTAAATGATTTTGTTTTCTCTTCCGGTATCTTCATGTTATATTTCTGGCATGCTTTGTTAAAATTATACACAAGTCTTTGTAAGTCATTTTCATTTTCTGCTGTTAGTATAACGTCGTATGCATAACATATAATATTAAACACATTCTATCCATCATATATCCTCTCATATGCTTTACTTCCTTAATAATTTCATCCATAACTACAGTGAAGAGTATAGGACTTGAGGAATCTTCCTCCTGATCCCTTTTGTTACAGATATATTATCTGATAATTTTCCATTGGCTTTTAATCTCATTGAAGTGTTCGTGTAGATCTCTTTTATTAGCCTTTTCATGTCGATAGGGACTCTTCGATGTTGAAAACCTTTAAAACGTCCGACACTCGGACCCTATCAAATCTCTTCTTGGGATCTATCAGAAACATAAAATCTGGTTTTTCGGAAATCAATTGCCTTTTCTTTTATATGTTGAATTACAAATAATACATCATTTACAAGAAACTTTATAGATACATTCAGACAAATGATGTAACGGTGATAGCCAAAGAAGCCGTGTAAATATCTACTGAATATTAGAGAGCTAGACTAGTGATGGACAATGAACTGAACCAGAGCATAGAAATGAAGACATTATGGGATTCATTCATTGGCCAAAGAATGGTGTGGTTAGGACACATTGAAAGAATGGATCATTCAATCATAATAAAGAAGATCTTTAATTGGAAACCAATTGAGAAGAGATGGCGAGGAAGATCAAGGAAAAGGGAGTTGACGATGTGGAGGATAACTTTGGAGTGAAAGGGCGAGAAATTGAAGCAGATTGTCGTTAGACAGATCAGAAAACTAAAGTGTGACGGAAGCTAAGTTTCATCCCTAGACTGGAATGGATGGAACAGAGTTAGAATAAGTGAATACTGCCCAGTACTTAAAAATAAAAGTTAAGGGAAGAAAGGCACGAGTATAAAGTAAATGATAGATCTGAAAGCGACATCAAATTTTAATACTGACTGAATAACCTGTTTATATATATATGGATGAAGGAGATAACAATGAGTTCTAAGCTTAGAGTTGACAACACCATTTGTAGACCTCATATTGACTATATTAATACGAGGGTAAGTCAGTAAGTATCCGCAATTTTGTTATAATCGTCTGTAGGTTGGCGGTAGACATAGTGCTCTTGTACACCTACAGATGGTGCCGTTGTCTCCGCTTGTGGACTTTTACACAGTCCGTTGCGTCAGTCAGCTGAGGATTGTTGCACGATAGAGCCGCATCTCCGATGCACGATTGTTGCACCTCTAACATGGCCGCCCCTCTCTCCGTTTACACCAACGAAGAACAGCTTGCAGTGGTCCGGGTTTTGTGATCTGAAATTGTATCAGGACCCGAAATCCATAGAAGACTTTAAAAACAATATGGGGATAATATTTTACCACAGATTACCATATCTTTGGTTAAATTAAAGATGCCTTAAGGGACCGTAGATTCTCCAGAGACCAAGAAGTGAAGGACGCGATGCATACGTGGCTTGCTGCTCAGCCGAAAAACTTTTTCTCTGAGGGCATCAGGAAGCTTGTGCAAAGATGGACCAAGCGTGTTGAAAAGCAAGGAGACTATGTTGAAAAATTAGCTAACTGTCAGATTTGTACTCTTGTTACAAGTAAATAATAAAAACTGTTTGCGGATACTTATTGACTTACCTTCGTACACCGAAAAAAAAGCTGAGTATTATCAAAACAGCTGAAAAATCCAGGTGGTGTACATTAGGTTATGAGGCCTTATATGTGTTAGAGTAGAGGCCTGATGGTGATGATGATGATGATGATGATGATGATGATGATGATGATGATGATGATGATGATGATGATGATGATGATGACGACGACGACGGCGATGGTGATGATGAATTATTGACAAGTTACACAACTTATTATCTGAATAATATAGTTGGTCTGCCTAATATATTGGCCTTGGGTTTTCTACATATCGCTTCCCCTATAACGTATACCTCAGTTATTACTCTGATAAGCCGTATAATGTGACCAATAAGTTCGTCTCTTCGCTTACAATTACTCTATCAAGAAATCTTATTTGCTGACTTTGTACTCCATCATAATTTCAATTACTTCCTACAGCATCATATTTCAAATTACTCTAGCCTCCCCTTGTTTTCTGCCCCACTGTGCACGTCTCATAACCGTAAAGAACTGTGTTCTCCCTAAAAAATATTCCTTTTCCAGGGTTTTCCTTCACCAGTTGAAAATTTTACTTACTGATGAAGACAGTTATTGTCTGATCTTCAATTCTATAAAGTTGAATATTTTCTTTTGTGGTAAAAATATCAATTTAGTTCACTTTTCCACATTTTGCATTGTTTCTTCTGTTCATTAAGGTCTATTCTCAAGTTCTTCTGGACATTTTATTCTTAAGGTTCTCTCTGTCTGTCTGTCTGTCTGTTTGTTGTCTGTCTGTCTTCTCTCTCTCTCTCTCTCTCTCTCTCTCTCTCTCTCTCTCTCTCTCTCTCTCTCTCTCTCTCTCTCTCTCTCTCTCTCTCTCTCTCTTTCTTTGTCTTTCTTCTTTTCGAACTTCTCAGTTCACATAAATTATTCCGTCCACTCTTTCTCTACTCACTTCCCCTATATTTATTCTTCTTCTTCTACTCTTCAGGGATTAGACAATGTGCCTGTTCCGACTTCACATTATCAGATCCATTTCTTTGTTGGTCTCCCTACATCCCTAATTCCAGAAGGCTTGTACTTGTTTATAATTACTGGTATCCTGTCTTCATTCATGCGACTTAACTGCTGTCTCAAATTTCCCTGTATTATTTAATTTTCTCTTTTAGATATTATATATATATATATATATATATTGCGACAGTACAAATAAGTGATGTACTGAGCATTGAATATAAAAATTTAAATATACCTAATAAACTGTAAATAATTAATAATGTATTAGAAATAAGCATGTCAGGGATTGCAAGCTTGGCTCAGACAAAAATATGAACAGGTGTTTCGACCTGAATCGACGTGCACACACACACAAATGTAACTGAAAGTGTGTACACCAGTATTTTGCTAGTGTGTGTGAACGCAGGTCTATGCAGGCGAGTTTACCACCCCAAGATGAATAATTGCATAATTACTGTTTTTCCGTAATTATTCATAAACTATAATTAAGAAGTAAAATCCAAAAACACAATAAAATGTAAGAAAATTTACTAAATACTGTGTACGAAAACCATGTGAAAGTGCCACACCGTACGAGTGTAATAGTGAAATAACTGTGTACAAATCGAAAGGGTTAAGCTGCAATGTCCAAAATTACAGTGAACATGTGTTGTAAAAATAGTTATAAGATAAGTATAAGAGTATACTTACAGGACTCTGCAATTCGCAGAAATATAAGAAATAGCGAAATTGACAAGGAGTGGGGGAACTGAACCCAGAAACAATTTCAGACATGTCGTACCACTGCAGGTGTTGACCAAGACATGGGTATAAATAGGACACACAAGCTACAGTGGTTCTCTTTCTTAAATCATCCACGGTGCAGCGGGAGCTTCTGCCCGTCCGCACAGAATATTTAAATTTTTGTAAATAGTTTCATCCTTCCAGTTACATACAGTTATGTAACTGGATTGTAAAACAAACAATATTTAAGTAGTAACAAAATTACATAAGAAGATCCACATCAGAAGATCAACTGACGTCCGAAACAGCACGAAGAGAAGTTCCAGAGAGCGATACGACGCTGGACAGAGAGAGAGAGAGTCGACGCTGGACAAGAGAGAAAGTCGACGCTGGACAAGAGGAGAAGAGAGAGGCGACGCTTGACAAGAGGAGAAGAGCGAGTGATGCTGAAGTTCGAGACGAGGACGATTACAGAGGGATCCAATGATTGAGTATGATTGACGACGATAAGGTGATAAACAACTTATTTATCTCGTAATCGAACAATTAACGTAAAGACAATTAAGGACATTTTTGTTCTATTTAAAAGTAAGAGTCAATGTTTATTGTAAAATTTATATTAAAATCGTAAGATGTTATTGAAATAAGATTAACGTAAACAAGAGCTCAAATTAGTATTGAAATGAAAAGAATACAAGGCATTTCAGTAAACATTAGCGTTAAATATAAGTCAGTACTGAGAAACAAAAGATAAATTCAGTAACTATTGATATTTTTGAGTTACATTGTAATATATAAGAAAATATTTAAATATTGATATTTTGAAACACACTAATTGACTGAGTAGTCTGGAAATGAGATTTTTCGTTAATACAATAATTAGTAGAATAGAATATTTAGTCAGTAAGGATGTATATAGCATAAGCCTTACGGGATAATAACGAAATAATAAAGAATGTTTTAAGTCGAAGTAAGTGCCATGTGCACAATTTTATTAATATCAAATAAATTTGAAATACCGTTACAAGTTACATAGAGTTCTTATTACAGATACACCTGAAACCCAAATTAAATGTTATATTGTTACATAATTTGTCGCTCTTGAACGTGAGGCCAGTCACGCCTATTTTTATGTATATCGTATCGTTGCATAAGAAATATCGCTTCCAACGTGGGGCATCACAGATTTATATTATATTTACTTATGCAGTTGTATCGTTACATAAATTTGGCGCTCCAAGATCGTGGGGCTATTCAAAAACAAATAGAAGTGTATTTGTATTTGAAATTAATTTTAACAAAATTTATTCGTTACATAAATTTGGCGCCCTGGACGTGGGGCACGACATGCCTAAATTTGTGTACAAAAATTTGTTACATAAATTGTAGCCCATGAACGTTTGGCCCGATCTCCACCATTTAACTATTAAAATTTTTTATGTAGATAAATGGTTGCTCTAAAATATAAAGGGTGTGTTAAATGAAAAACGTATAATATGTAATAATTATTTATATTAAACAGTAACTGAATGTAAAGTTAATTGTTGTGTAATCACACAGCTGGCGCCCACGAATAATATTGTTTGTCTATGTAACAGGTGTAACTGTAATGAGTATTAATAATAACTATTAATAAAAATAAAGAAATAAATAAATAAGTAGGGAACGGTTATCAATAATAATTGTTAACGAATGACTACTAAATAAATATTTTAATAATACTTCAACATGACGACTCCAAGAAATTTAGACGTAGAAGCATTTCAGACGATGATGCGTGCCTGGGTCGATGAATTAAGCACACAACAGAAAGAAAATTTAAATAAACAGACAGAAAATTTAAATGCTAGAATAGACGAATTAAAAGTATCTAATACGAAACAATTAGAAGAACAAATTGCAAATTTTAGACAAGACACCATAAAAATTTCAGAAAGTCTAGAAGAGTTAAAAATTGATAATCTTGAAATAAAACAAAATATAATTGACAGTAATGCACAATTAACAAAAAAAAATTTGTGACACTAACATAAGTATTGATACTTCAGAGAATAATTTTAAACAAGCCTTACATGAGCAAGTTGTACGGATTGAAAATAAACAAAAAGAATTACGTCTCGAGTGGAGAAAAGATTTAAAAGAAACACATAAACAAATAAATGATACTTTAACTACTATAACACGAGAACATGAGGATAAAATTCAAACTATTAATAATGTATCGCAAACAAATGCCAGTAAACTTAGAGAAATAGAAACACGTACTGTAGTTATTGAGAATAAAATTGAAGAAACTACGAAGGACCGTTCTGGAGACGTATCACATATGAAAGAAGAAATTCAAGAGGAAATGAACCAGCTACGAAGTGAGTTAAGAAGACGACAGAACCAAATGACCATATTTCCTACACCAACGGAAGAAAGGAGCAGACTTAAGTTCTCAGGTGGTAAAGGGGAGAACAGTATGGAATTCCTAGCTAGAGTAGAGAAGGAAATAGAAAAAATTGGGAGTGCAATAAATGACGACGAGAAGATAGACTTCATCACGCGATATCTTAGAGATTCAGCCAGCCAATGGTACTCTATTATTAGAGATAACGTCAGTACATATCAGCAGTTTCGTGAGGCATTCGAGATCCGATACTGGAATCTACATACCCAACGACAAGTACGGGATCAACTCGAATATGGAAAGTTCAATGCACAAGGACAGCAGAGTATTGAACAATATACAATTACGCAAATAGAACGTGTAAAGCATCTTAAACCTAAATTCTCAGAATACGAAATTGTTTCAAAATTATCTTACCATTTTCAGCGAGATATCCAGTTAGCAGTTTATACGCAAAGAATTAAAACCATAGAAGAATTTTTAATCCTTGTAACACAGTCAGAGAATATCAATAAAGGTAAGAACACACAATACTTAGAACAAAAACATGCAAATCGCCACCATAATTATCACAGAGATGACAAGAAAGCAATACAAAACACTACACCGCACCGCGATAATTATAAAATAAATTATTCGCCACCAATGTACAACACTACAACACGCACAGCTAAAGAGACTGAACAAAATAATACAGCTAAACGACAAGGAGACGTTGTATGGTCGTCCAATCGTAAACAGTTTTCAAAACCAGCTGACAAACGCATTGCCGCAGTACGAGGGTACGATGAGAAAAAATTGAAGAGAAATGGACGAGAAATGAATGAGATGGAGACAGTAACATTCCACAGCCGACCGTCTACATCAAAGGCGTCACAATGACTGAATAAACGGAAGCAAAAGTATATAATAAACAACATATACCCCTGCGATATTAGGGAGGAATTATTAAACAATGAACAGGATATAAAGCGAGACGCGCAGCAAACACAATGCCCTATTGTGACAGTGAGTATAAACAGGTGTAAAATACGGATGCTAATTGACACTGGCAGCCAGCTATCAGTTCTTAACGCTGCATGGGTCCAACGCAATAAGAAATATTTTAAAAATACTGCAATTTTGCCCGTAAATAATTTAAATATTACAACAGCTACCAATAAAAAAGAAAGAGTTAAACAACAAGCATATGTAACTCTAACATATAAAAATCTAGAATTAGAACACCCCATGATAATTATGCATAAGTTGATTTATGATGGAATTTTAGGTATCAATATACTAAATGCAATAAATGCTAAGATTAATGTTAATGATAATACAATTGTGTGCAATTATAAAAATGTTCAATACGAATTAATGATGAACAGCGAGGAAGAAGAGTGCAAGGTAAGTGAAACACCTATTACTTTGTACAAGCCACAGATACAGTATGGTCCAACTCGACATGTGAATGCGGTAGATGAAGGGATGACGACACAGGAAGAAGAGAAACTGCACGAATTAATAGAAGAATACAGTGATGTATTTAGTGAAGTACCGACGCAGACGACAGTATACGAACACTCTGTAGTTGTGTCAGACCCTACGAAAGTCATTAGGAAGACATACCCTATCCCAATGCGATATGAGGAAGAGGTTGAACTGGAAATTCGGCGTATGATCGAAAGTGGAGTCATAGAGCGATCGAACAGCAACTTCCTGAATCCTCTAGTGGTAGTGAAGAAGAAAAATGGTGAAAAACGTCTATGCCTTGACATGAGGGAGCTGAACAGCATTGTATTAAAGGAGTATGACTGTGCACCAACTGCAGATGAATTATTTACTAAGTGTGAAGGAACAAGGTATCTGACGAAGCTAGATTTACGCTCACGTTTCTGGCAGATTCCAATTCGTGAAGAGAATAGAAAGTACATTGCTTTCCTGTATAAAAATAAATGTTACCAACACAGGGTAGTACCCTTCGGATTAAGCACGAGTTTAGCAGCCATCGTAAAGTGTCTAGAAAGAGCCCTAGGACCTGAAGTGGAACCCTACACCATGATATTTGTAGATGATATCTTAGTTGTATATAAAACGTTAGACGAACATATAAAACATCTAAGCACGTTATTCCACAAGTTTAGGCAAGCGAACATATCCCTTAACCTAGCCAAAGGTGAATTTATCAAATCCTCTATCCAATTCGTAGGTCACATTATTTCATCCTCTGGTATTCAACCCGATCCTATCAAAATTTCCAGTGTAACAAATTTCCCTATACCCGGAAATCTCAAAGAGTTAAGAGCATTCTTAGGACTCACAGGATACTACAGAAGATTCTCACCGTTATATGCAAGGTATACGCAACCGCTTCTAGAGCTGACGAAGAAAGAAAAAAAATGGAAGTGGGAGAAGAAACATCAAGATGCCTTTAACCAAGTGAAAGAGTTGTTCATCGAAAATATTATGTTACATCATCTTCAACGAGAAGGAAAATTCGTAATATACTCCGATGCTAGTGACTACGCAGTAGGAAGTGTACTGTATCAACAAGATACTATGGGAGAGCACCGAGTTATTGCCTACGCCAGTAGAGTCTTCAAAGGAGCTGAAAAACACTACTCCACATCAGAAAAAGAAATACTTGCTATAGTACACGCTCTTAAGCAATTCAGATATTATGTTTATGGTACTCATTTTGAGATACATACTGACCACCAAGCATTATCATTTCTATTGAAATGCAAAATAACAAATGCCCGATTATTAAGATGGATTTTAGCCATTAACGAATACTCATTCACCATTAAATACTGTAAAGGTAAAGACAATATTATAGCTGATACACTAAGCCGATACATCAAAGAAGAATGTGAAGAAGTTTATGAGAGCGAAAAGAAAGAAGTACGATTGTTATCAATTAAATTCAAAGAGAATGATGAAGTAAAACAAATGCTAAAAAATGTAGCACAACAACAAGATTTGGACGTGACAATAGGGGAGATGAAGGACCAAGAACAGCTACCAAAACATTATAAGGTACTTAATGGAATTCTTTTCAGGTTAGTAAGACAAGACTGGAAGATAGTACTAACGAATGACATGTTACAAAAATTAATTCAACCAGCACATGCGAGTTTAGCACATGCTGCCGCTCTGAAATGTTATCTGAGACTACGAGAAGATTTTACGATTAATAATATGTATCGAAAGATAAAGAAGGAGGTAAAGAAGTGTTATGAGTGTCAAACGGCGAAAGGACCGAATTTGCACACATACGTAGAAATGCAGAGCATCCAAAAGGGGAACAAGGGAGAGCTAATTGCAGTGGATTTTCTGGGACCACTACCAGGATCAAGTCTAGGTGTGAAGCACATATTGGTATGTATCGATGTGTTTTCCAAGGCAGTCCGACTGTACCCAATTATGCGACCCACAACCAAAGTTGTTCTAAAGATACTACTGCAGAAATATATTCCGTCATATGGAAAAATGAAGAAGGTACTCAGTGATCAAGGTGTGCAATTCCAGAGTGAAAAATGAGAGACGACGTTAAGGGAAAATGGAATACAACCAGTACTCACATCCATAAGACATCCTCAAGGAAACCTTGCTGAGAGAGTTAACAAAGAATTAGGTAAATATTTACGAATATACTGCCATGATCAACACAATAAATGGGCAGAATATTTACCATTTCTTGAAAAAGCCATCAACGAAAATTATAGTGAAGCAACAGGATATACTCCAATGGAATTAGAAGAAGATAAGAAGCCAAACAGATTTTGGACTAAGTATATAAACAAACCTAATAACCACAATGTACTTGTACCAATAAGTGTGAAAATTGAATACGCAAAGCAACGGATAAGAGAAAGAGATAACAAGAGAGTAGAAAGAGTTAATCTAACTCACAAGCTACAACAATTCAACGTGGGAGAAAGTGTACTACTCAAAGCTAATCCAGTGGGAAAACGGAGTGATAATACGGCGAAGAAATTCTTCAGACTTTATAATGGACCGTATACATTAAGACAGCGAGTAGGACAACACACTTTCATCGTATATGATGAGATACAGAAGAAAGAAATTGGTAAATTCCACGCAACGTCATTTAGGAAGTTCTACACATGAAAACAACGAGGTCAATAAAACCAGTCAGATCAGCTGTTTGTTGAAGCCACCCTACTACAAGGTCACGAGCAGTGAGCGTACAAAGAGGGGAGGTAAGACATTTGTATACACTCCAATTAAGGGTGAAATGACGAATATTATTCTTTATTATTTGTTACATTTTTTTCAAGTGTAATAATAATAATAAAAAAAAATTTTAATAAATGAATTTATTAAATTTTTTTTGTTACCAAGCAGAGGGATAATGCGACAGTACAAATAAGTGATGTACTGAGCATTGAATATAAAAATTTAAATATACCTAATAAACTGTAAATAATTAATAATGTATTAGAAATAAGCATGTCAGGGATTGCAAGCTTGGCTCAGACAAAAATATGAACAGGTGTTTCGACCTGAATCGACGTGCACACACACACAAATGTAACTGAAAGTGTGTACACCAGTATTTTGGTAGTGTGTGTGAACGCAGGTCTATGCAGGCGAGTTTACCACCCCAAGATGAATAATTGCATAATTACTGTTTTCCGTAATTATTCATAAACTATAATTAAGAAGTAAAATCCAAAAACACAATAAAATGTAAGAAAATATACTAAATACTGTGTACGAAAACCATGTGAAAGTGCCACACCGTACGAGTGTAATAGTGAAATAACTGTGTACAAATCGAAAGGGTTAAATTGCAATGTCCAAAATTACAGTGAACGTGTGTTGTAAAAATAGTTATAAGATAAGTATAAGAGTATACTTACAGGACTCTGCAATTCGCAGAAATACAAGAAATAGCGAAATTGACAAGGAGTGGGGGAACTGAACCCAGAAACAATTTCAGACATGTCGATTTCGTACCACTGCAGGTGTTGACCAAGACATGGGTATAAATAGGACACACAAGCTACAGTGGTTCTCTTTCTTAAATCATCCACGGTGCAGCGGGAGCTTCTGCCCGTCCGCACAGAATATTTAAATTTTTGTAAATAATTTCATCCTTCCAGTTACATACAGTTATGTAACTGGATTGTAAAACAAACACTATTTAAGTAGTAACAAAATTACATAAGAAGATCCACATCAGAAGATCAACTGACGTCCGAAACAGCACGAAGAGAAGTTCCAGAGAGCGATACGACGCTGGACAAGAGGAGAAGAGCGAGTGATGCTGAAGTTCGAGACGAGGACGATTACAGATGGATCCAATGATTGAGTATGATTGACGACGATAAGGTGATAAAGAACTTATTTATCTCTTAATCGAACAATTAACGTAAAGACAATTAAGGACATTCTTGTTCTATTTAAAAGTAAGAGTCAATGTTTATTGTAAAATTAAAATTAAAATCATAAGATGTTATTGAAATAAGATTAACGTAAACAAGAGCTCAAATTAGTATTGAAATGAAAAGAATACAAAGCATTTAAGTAAAAATTAGCGTTAAATATAAATCAGTACTGAGAAACAAAAGATAAATTCAGTAACTATTGATATTTTTGAGTTACATTGCAATATATAAGAAAATATTTAAATATTGATATTTTGAAACACACTAATTGTCTGAGTAGTCTGGAAATGAGATTTTTCGTTAATACAATAATTAGTAAAATAGAATATTTAGTCAGTAAGGATGTATATAGCATAAGCCTTACGGCATAATAACGAAATAATAAAGAATGTTTTAAGTCGAAGTAAGTGCCGGGGTGTGCACAATTTTCCTGAAACCCAAATTAAATGTTATATTGTTACATAATTTGTCGCTCTTGAACGTGAGGCCAGTCACGCCTATTTTTATGTATATCGTATCGTTGCATAAGAAATATCGCTTCCAACGTGGGGCATCACAGATTTATATTATATTTACTTATGCAGTTGTATCGTTACATAAATTTGGCGCTCCAAGATCGTGGGGCTATTCAAAAACAAATAGAAGTGTATTTGTATTTGAAATTAATTTTAACAAAATTAATTCGTTACAATATATTTAATTCTTCCCGTATATCCACATTTCTTGTATGATCCCTTCTTGTGCATCCATTAACCCTTCTTGAAAATTTTAATGTGAAGAATTCGAGTTTGATATTTTTCCCCAGGACAGGGAACCAGCCTGTCGCCAGGAAAGTCTAATGGAGGGACTGCCTCCTCTCAGCCGTCAGACTTGCTGCCAATTATACTATCCCTAATTGGAGGGTTGCCTCTTCCGCTGGTCTGTTACTTCAAAGTTGAGGTCTTCACTCTGTTACCCTGGGTCGGGCCCTCCATATTTATATCCCCTGGGGAGAGGGTGTTCCAGTATTTTCAAGCCTCCAGAAGCTAGGCTTGGGGGTCCACGTGTCCTTATTGGTTATTCGGACCACTCTACCATATCTAGTGGGATCCCCCATCCGCCAACTAGGGAATGTGCCCGACAGGGGTTACAAAGTCCCCTAAAATTAAGAAATTAGAATGAAAAAAGAAAGACACCCTAGCCCTCGAGTACTCTAATAGCGTCGGGGTCAGAAAAGATCAAGAATCAGCCAAGAAAGACCAGACAGGAAAGATTTAAGGAAGGGATCTCACCCAAGAAGAAAGATTGAAGCAAAGTGAGATAGGGCACCAAACCGTGGACCCCTAACAGAATATTTATTCTCCTTTGGTTGTTACTGTGATTGTGACGTTCCTTTGTTTTCTGAAACTTTTTCTCATTCGCTCTCAAATACATTGGTGAACCTGAATGATATAAGTAATAATGTTTCTATAATTTGTAATATTTTATTTACCGCATAAGGTAATTGCTACACGTACACAAAATTAATTATGTAGTAATCTATTTAGAACTTATGATTGCGAAGACAGTAACTATTCATAGAGAACAATTAGCCACCATCAATGTTAATTAAAGTTTATGTCACTGGAGTATCACTAAGCGGATTGTAGAAGCAACACAAAACGACATTCAAATTAAGAATTGAAAGTGCACTTAATTAAAAACTATTTCACCAATATTAATTACATTCTTTACAAACAAAGTAGTCCGTCGAGAGTACAACTGCGTTGCAACAAAAACAAACACGAAATCCAATACACTGTAACTCGCAAAGTTACCACTATCTATATTATTAATATTTTATTATTGTTGTTATTTAAGTACGATGCTGTGTTTTTCTTTGAAAGCAGAGTAAATATTGACTTCGTTGTTTGCTTTGTACCGAGTCTTTTTAATAATTCTTTATTTCTATTTTCTGTAAGTTTTTGCTTTGCAATTTGATCAGTACGTTTGTTTCAGTAAAGCTTAGGTGGTTAGTAGACCAGCAGCATCAGGTTCGGGTACTATCTTAGACGCCGTGCGTTCGATTTCCGTCATCGATATAATATAGCCTTATTAAAGCGCCGTTTTCCAGTTCTAGCATGACTCATCTGGGAACAACTTGATTCGCTTGATTGTGAGTGTCTAGCGCAGTATTACTGGAAAAATAATGACTAATTTTGCGGCACAATTACCACTACTGGAATAAGAGGCTAAGAAAATAACAGTCAACATAGCGCTCCTTTATGAGATAGGGGTCATGCTCGCAAAGGCAGTCTTTTGTTACAGTCGTACCGATCCACAACATCTGATTTAAAAGAACAACACACAAGTACATATTATTCCGATGATCGATGTTTGATCATAAACAAAAATACAAAAATGTTCGAGTAAAGAACGTATAATACAGTTAGTGATAAAAATTATTATTCGTTTGGGGAATGTGTCAATAGGCCGATGAAACATCAGGTTTAAGTGACAAATTGCATCTATGATCAAGTTACGTCCTAAAGGAGAGAAATATACAAACATTTACGATTTAACAAACAGTTAGTTGAAGTAAATAAACGGTGCAATTCCGAAGTTCCTAACGTACGGTGGAATGTACTTGACATGTTAAAACTTGGGAAAACGCATGATGGCTTGATATTGTGTTGTGTTGCCTATAGATGACCTGGCCTGCATAAAGGAGAATCTACCTGCCGCGTAAGACATGCACAGAATAGTAACCATAAATCTTGAAAAAGAAAATGAAAACTTTTGTTTTTGAAAAATCTCGAAATCAGGGTGTGATAATATTAAAATAAAAATAAGATAATTTAACAAGTGGATCAAAATTACTGTTGAGAACGGTTATCGTGCACACGTTATTTACATGAGGATCCTGCCGCTGGTGAAAAGGAATAATGGTATTCAGGACGAAATGGATATAGGGTATTTAATGAATATGGGAATTAGGGATTTAAAGAAACTGGGTTCACATCTGAATTGAAAACAATGACAGATTGTAGTGAAAAATCCGATTAACCAGATGGTCACGTAGTAGTAGTAGTAGTAGTAGTAATAGTAGTAGTAGTAGTAGCGGCAGTAATAGTAGTTTTTGTAGTAGTAGCAGCAGTAATAGTAATATAAGAACAGAAAGAAAAGAAGGTAAAGGAGAAAGATCAAAAGATTATCTTGAAACAGCAATACCGACAGCCGGCGTGACATAATTGGTTTCACACCAAAATTTATTAGCTAAAAAAAGAAAGATTTGTAAATTATATTACAGAAATTCCATAATGCGAAACAGAAACGGTGGCAAACCGTGAAGATTGAAACAGTAATTCGTGAAGAAACATATAAAAGTAGAAAACAATGTTCGAAATGACGGAAATGCACGAAGAATGATAAGCCCGCTGGTGAGAACTATACACTTTGTCAGTTAGAAATAGTTTTGGATAGGAAACAATGGAGAGAACAAAAAGTGCTAAAAAGAAAGTTCAAATAATTCTTCCTGAAAACGATTTTACTGAAAGCATTAAGAAATTACACATAGATGTTGTATCCGTACGCGCTTGGAAATGTTATTTTCAACTTTTACCAATATGGCTTTTCGTCCAAAAATAAAGAGAAATCAGTTATTGAAACAATTGAAAGTAATGATTAAAATTTTACTTCTTATTTCCATTATGGAATTTAAAGTACACGTCTAGTGTTTCTGGCATCGTTGCTTTCTTTACAGGCCGTCACAATATTTTTCTTCTTTCAGTTGCTGGCTCTCCCTTCGTTCCTTTCTACTTTCTCCCTTTTTGTCTCATTTATTGGTGTTGGCTTCCAAACGTTATGCACATACTTTCTTTATGTATTTCTTTCAATTTATTACATTATTTTTTTTTAATAAGAAAGTTGTGTTAGTGGTTATAATCACAAACAGAATTATCGCTGTTGCACACCGCTATAGAAAAATTATTCCGATCAGCGCTTTCAAGCTTCTTAGCCGATCGTCAGATCGGAAATAACAAGTTCTGAGCTAAAATTTCAGTTGAGCTAAAAGGTTCTCAGCTGATTAAAGATGATAGACGATCAGCTGAGAAGCTTGAAAGCGCTAATCGGAATCATTTTTCTACAGTGGTGTGCAACAGTGATAATTCTATTTTTTTTTTAATTTACCGTTACTTATACATCCTGAAATGTTTCTGCAAACCTCCGTTCTTGTTCTAACTTTATCTATTTACCTTATTTTTAATAATCAGAGACTCATGCATCCTAGTTCGTTTAACAAAATCTCTTATTCTGTTTGTTAATAGTTTTCTCATAAAGCAGGGGTCTCCAAACTTTTTCACTTGAGGGCCGAATTGAAAAATCTTGGAAGTCAGGCGGGCCAACAAAACACACACATACACATATGTATATATTGTAACGTACCGCTTAATGTGAGGTGTAGTAGAGTTAAATCCTGCACCACATTGTAAGCGTCAATTCTGTAACGTACTACTTTATCACGAGGCGTTCACCACTTACGAGTGTATTGCAATTACCAGCTTCGTTAATTCTGCCCCACAGTTGTACGCCAAATCTGTATCGTACCGCTTTTTGATGTGATGTGTTATGGAAGTGTTATTATATGCCTCACGCAGTATGCGTCACTTTTGAATTATACTAACTGACGTTTTAAACGGTATAAATAAAGGATTTCGTTTATCTTGTTTTACTCAATCTAAAAGAAATCGAGAGTGTGTGATTTGGGGTCAAGGAGGTAATTTGTTCAGCCTTATGCAGAAGAGAGAGTAAGTATCAAATTTGCCCCTCTGTTGTGACGATTTTTTCTGTATGTTGTGCTGAAATTTTCATTAACTACCCACTACAATAAATTATAACACGTTATAATTCAATATTAATTTTCAATAATATTGCTTTATTGATTATTGACTTTTGTCTCCAGCCACCAAAGTATAGGTATCACAATTAATCTTTTTAAAAAGAAAACATCCTCTCGCCTTTACCGAGTAAACAGAGATCTGTCTAAAGAACAAAACATATATGTTGTTATTTAACCAATATTACGCTATAATAAAATACATCAGTTATTACATAATTCTTATTAATTCCCCAGGGTTCAGGGTGAATTCTTTATGTTATGAGAGTGTCAGAAATGGCTAATTGCTACGCTTTACAAATATAAGAAATTAATAAATAATTTGGTTTAATTTTCAGATATTACGTAGTTTCCGGAACTGCCGTAAGAGAGCAGCATGTATTTGTTTACTTTTGAAATAAACATATGATACAATTAATTTTTTTTTTTTCTATTTCACTATTAAAAAACGAGTTTTCTTCTGTATTTATTACGAAAAATGTTTATATTACCTCGCTCCGTGTTGTCCTTACTGGATTGAAGTTTTATTCTGTGATGAGGTACGTCTTGCGTTATTATTTCCTTTTCATTTTCGAGTATTTGTCTGATTGTCTATTGGACGTAGGCCGAATTATATTGGATCCTCAGAATGGTTTCATCCACTGGTTTTTAATGTATAACACCATTTAATTAGGATTCCTCAGGTATAATTAGTTAGTATTCACTTTGCTTATTACTCTTGCGTGAATTTCGCCTCCTCCAACGTCCAAAAAAGGTTATTTTTTTATAATTTTTGTCGCATCGGTTCTTCAACAACTCTCGTTCAGTTCAAAATTTTATTCTTATTAACAATACTTGTTATTTTCCATCACTCTTAGTAACACATGGTATTTTTATTATGTAGGCAGTTTGTGATTATTATAAATTTATATTTTTATTTATGGAAAAATAATTCCCTTCCATTCCGGTTTATTTACTAATTTAATTCACATAATATGTTTTGGTTAATTTTTTTATGACCTTGTATATAAATATTTTATCATTTTATTATCATTAAATAAATTTATATATTATTTATTTAATCTCGAATAGTGTTCATACCCGGTACTACTTCCTGTTGTCACTTCCTTCATAGGATTATTTTAATTTTATATTATCTTTGGTAGTTAAAATTTTTATGTCCTTTAAAATTAAACCCTGGGTTTTCTTACAATCTAACATAATTATTTGAAACAATATAATATTAACTGGGGTATAACAAATTGTGGTTCATACAATATAAATTACAATAAATAAATAAAATCACAAAAATCGATTAGTATTATTACATACTACTTCCATAGTTTTATCCTATCCAAAACATACAGCACAGTTTAGTAATACATTAGTTTCACTTTGGTTTTTCACCTCAATGGGTACACTATCACTCACTTCGCACTATATACCACTCGAATTGTTTATTATGTGCAGTGATATAATTAAATTTTGAGCGAGCTTTAGTTCTACCCATTTCTGACTTTTATTCTCATTAGTTACTTTATTGGGACCGGATTATGTACCGTTACAATATATTGTAAACTTATTTTTTTTAAGTTTACGAAATAACCAAGTCAATAAAATAGGTAATTAAATAAAAATTAAGCAGACTTATAAAAAAATTCATTTATTCAAAATAATGTAAATAAAAGTAAGGAAAAAATAACATTCAAAGATATTTCTTATGTATTATTTTTTGGCTTTCTTATGTACGTATGGGATGTGTGGAGTTGCTTCTGACATACAATGTCTGTCCATTTAGGGTCAAAATTTGATGCTCGTATCACTAGAGTGGATTTCAAGTGTTTGTCTGACAAGTTAGCCCTGTACTTTGATTTTACAAAGTTCGTTTTTGAAAACGTTTGTTCGCATATATTATAGGTTGATTCATGATTCATTCAAGGCAGCCAGACGAACAAGCACATTAACCACGTAAATGTTTTAAACTTGTACAAAATATTATAACATTTTACTGAACTTATTTCTTATTTAATTATTTAGTAAAATGTTATAATATTTGAAGTATTTTGATGATCTATTTAAAAACTCCACGTAGCATCGACCGGGTTGCCGCGGGCCGGAGAATGACCATTCGCGGGCCGTAGTTTGGAGACCCCTGTCATAAAGTAAATGAAACAGTTTCAGTAAACAGTAACAGTTTCTTACTCCAGTCATACGATTCACTTTTTTCCACAATGGTTAAGTGATCTAAAGTCGGATTCCGTTGGTTTCATGACAGCCACCTAACTTAGTTAATTTAGTTTCTACACGTACACTAATGTAATTGGTTGTCATCTTTCATTTTGTTACTGCATTTATCATTATATGTATTATATATAATAATATTGTCTTATAATGCAAAGACGTTGTGAATAAGTTGCATAAGTTCAACCTAATGTGTGGGACCATTAGGCGAACCCTTAAGTCAGCAAGTAAAGAAACACTCCTAAAATTCTACAAGGTGACGGGCCCTTCCCACTCTACTTTATGGGTCGGAGGATTGGACTTTACCTAAGCCAGTCGTATCCAAGCGGCTGAATTGAGATTTCTCAGGCACGTGGCAGGGTATACTCTCCATGATCACGGAAGAAACATATATACGGCAGGAACTGAATATTATGAGTATACTCGACAGGATCGCCCAGTATCGGCTGAATTGGTGGGAACATCTTTGCCGAATGGATGACTGCCGCATTCCCAAACAACTATGGAACTATAAGCCGAGGAGATGGAAGGTGTGGGACTTCCAAGGAAGCCGTGGAGTGACCAGCTCTAATCTTTGCCTATTTGAGGCTGAAACAAACCATCCTTGGTTTAATCCGTGAAGATGATGATGATGATGATATATACGAATATTTATATCTTAGTGCACAAATTAATATTCTTATAAAGCCTCAAATTAATGATTTTTTAAAATAAAAATTTTGGAGTTATATATATTCTTAAACCAAAAAATCCTACCAACCATAAAAGGAAAGGAGTAACTTAAAATAGGTATTGTGCAACAACTTGTCGCGCCAAAAACCGTTTCACATCCAGCTAGGGAAGCAACCTCATTTGCTAGGACTCTAGTTTTAACAAATTTTTCAAAATGATTGATGCTGATTAGATTAATTTATCTGCTGACAAACTGGACAGCATTGACGAAAGTAGTTGTTGAGAGTTTACGAAAAGTCCTTTAGTTAGAACTAAAGGTGACAAATTGGCGCGTTCACTAGTGACATATAACAGTAATCTATACGTACAATGAGTGCCAAAAGCTGCTGACAATGAGCAGTGTGGTTCCTACTTCTTAGAGGGTCACACGACAGTTATGATTTTTAAAGTGCATGGTTATTTAATACCAAAAGAACTAAAATACATTCCATTATATGATTACAATCATGACGAAGAAGGTAGTGACGATGTCGGTGCGTGTGGGTCCTGTTTACGAAAAGCTTCCCGTTCCCTGTCGCCAACTATTCCTATATGGCCACTTTTTAAAAAATACTCCTTCAATTTCTATGCTGATTTTTTCCCTCCGGCTTTTCTTTAGTTGTCTTCCTTTTCTTCTTCCCCTGGGTGTGTAGTGTAAGATTTGTTTTGTTAATCATTCCTCACCTTTATCAAAACAGCAACGGTTTAGTGTTCATGTTGTCGTTCTCCTCATGTTCTTCAACTTTGTCAAGCTGATGGCTTTCATACATTCTTTCCTACTACCGCTTCTCTCATAGTTGTATGCAGTTGTACTACTGTATTAATGTGGCATCTTTATAAATCATGCCGTCTTTATTTTGCTCCCCGTTTACATTACCAATTTCGCTTTAGCCGCTGTTGATAGTCCGATTCTAATTACAGGCCCGAGTCACCTTGGCTATTCCCTTTTAACGTCATGTCATTAAGCAAGAAACAACTTGTTCAGCTTTCGCATGTCTTCCAGTCATCTCTGCTTGTGTCCGCACACAGATCTATGACATACATATTTCGCCAGCTTTGAATATGATTTTATCTCTAAAGTTTGTTTCTGTTGCCGATTACAATCTTTTAATCTACATACAAGTCAAAAACTCGCAACTCTTCCCTTATACGCATTTTCATCTTTTATGTAGACGAGTGTTGTGTGTATTATAACCTGTCTACATGTTTCTGAGATCTGTATTTTAATTTCTTGTTTTAGTTGCAGTTCTGTTATGTATTCCCACAATACAGGACAGGACAGGGGTTCTATAAAACTCTACCAACTACGTCAAACTTTGATTTTGTCGTTCGATGGATTTAAATGCATTATGAATTGTTCCACTGGTTGTCTAAAGCTTACTTAAATTAACACGTGTATCATAATCCTTATCACAGCCAGCATCGTTTTCCGAATAGTTAAAGTGAACACCTCAGTTGTTGCGTCCCAAATTTTTGGCAGCGCACTTTCCGCGTTTAGACTGTTTCTAACTGTATCAGTTTTTACCTTATCCACTCCCCGTAACAATTACGATCTTCTTCAACAATCTCATTGCACGTGCCTCTATTGGCTTATTTAAATAAACCCTTAACAACTACGATTCCTAGCAGTTCATGAGCATCAGCGCCGTAACGCTCACGTATATTTTCGTCTTCTTTCCCTTAAACTATAAATAAAAATCAATACTTTGTTAGGTTCCGTCCAATAAACTTTCTTCCGCTTACATACATTAAGTCTCTAGCAAGAAACAATATTTTTCTCGTGTATGAAATTACATCTCCTTTCCTCGTGGCTGATATATTTTCTTAGAATTTTCCTGTTTTCCGGCAGGCTTGCTTATTTCCATAATTTTTCCCCCGGCGTTGAGTGTTCCTCTCAATCCTACTGTGCCTCCTCTCTCTCCCTATCTCTCTCTGTCTCTCTCTTCTCTTCCCCTCTGCCGCTTAGGTATTGCTTGAAAAATTCAATTTTCCGTCGAGTGTTTGTTTGTGGTTATTGGATGGGCGGCAGTACCTTTATTTCCACATGCATTTCTTAAATTTTTGTTTGCATGCATGCCGGCCGGCCTTGTTGTTTTGCAAACAAATCAGGTCAAAATCGGGAGGGGGGCACGGTTCGCAGTTTGAGTAATGCATGCACGTGATTTAATTGTATGGTTTACTCAAGCGAGTAGAATCTATTCTAAAAACCTTTTTGTGTACTTGTGAATTTTTTCTAAAGGCCTATTATTAACCAACTCCAAACTAAAAATAATAATAAATTAGGGTACACACATAAAATACGTCGCGCATTCTGTAAGAAAATCTGTATCTACGCAAATCTTCTCCTAGATAGGGCTACAAATTGTGTGTGTGTGTGTGTGTGTGTGTGTGTGTGTAAGAGAGAGAGAGAGAGAGAGAGAGAGAGAGAGAGAGAGAGAGAGAGAGAGAGAGAGAGAGAGAGAGAGAGCATATTTGTAATATAGGCTACTGTAAATTATAACAGTCAAGTGTAATTATGAACGTTGGATTACTACAACGTTAAGTGAACAGCAACACCGCATTAGGCCTGTGTAGGCCTACATATAGGCCTACTGTGTAATGGCCACACATTAGTGGGTATAAAATTTGCTTCCCTGTAGCTGGTTTTCCCACATACAGTTGCACTTTTATCACATTCGTCGTACATATTTTTCTTTTCGAAATGTGGATTACGTTGTATTCGTGTAATTAAAAAATTACGAAAAGTCAATTGTGTTTGTGGTGTGTTTTGCTCTTAATGGTTATAGTGGGAGTCGGCCATAAACCCAGTGAGAACAATAAGCTCAATAATCTCATACTGTTGGGGACGAGAGCAGTCATTCACCGGTAACTACCGGTAGCAAGGGGAGAGAGAGAGAGAGAGAGAGAGAGAGAGAGAGAGAGAGAGAGAGAGAGACAGACAGACAGACAGACAGACAGACAGACAGACAGACAGAGACAGATAGATAGACAGACAGACAGAGAAGTAATAATATAAATGTGCTCGCATCTTCCAGTTTAATCATCGTCCTCTGAATGTTAATGACGCTGTCGGGCGACGTACGGCATAATTTAAATGAAAGTTTCAGACCCGCGCACACGGTGTAGGTTAATCTAAGTGCTGGCGAATTGTAATGTACACCGAAGTATTAACTGAGTGTCGTGTCTTGTAGAACCCCCGTCAGAGTTTTCCGGTTGATGCGTTCATGAAATGTCTTCAGTGCGAGTTATACAGTTACACAGAGGAAAATAGATGAAGATGTAATGAATCCACCTGTTGTTTTAATGTGAGGTGTAAATATAATAAAATGTAAAGCGTTTTGTTGCCACTAACAAATTAGATTCCAAGAGCCGTTAGCGATAGTATGCAAGAACGTTCAGGACGCTTATAAATCACTGGATAAAACATCCTTTCTTTTTAGTTGACACTACTCACTTCTTAAGATCAGCACTCTAAAGAAAAATCATACTAGCATTTATTTGGTTCTACACCTACGCAAGATTGCTAAAAAAAAAAATAAATGATTTAAAAATAGTATCGTATAATTATCACAACTTGTTAAAATTTACATAAGAGTGTTAATCATTAAGAGTTATTGTAAGAATCGTGAGTTTTTTTATCTGTTGGTGAGAGAAACGTCTCAACCTGTATGATAAAGACGGTCTCTACATATTTGTTGAGGGTGCTCTGCTGTAGTTTCGTTAAAACGAAATTAACGTGTTTTTCGCATGACAGGCTTCTGATATGAGTATACGTCACTTAGACTGTCCGTGATGTAATAATCGAACGAGCCGGTTCAGTGTTGCCTCGACCGTTTGGCATTTATGTGTCTGTCTCTGTACCTACCTACTTATTTCAGTTTTGTCTCACGATAACTTTTGAGCGTATGAAACGATTTTCGTAAAACTTGGCATACATGTACATACTTTTACCTTACAGAAGCCTATTGTTTTTGAGATTGGTAGTCCGCAAAAATAGTGGTACGAAAGGGAAAAACTTGGGGTGGGTGAAAATTGTGAAAAATCGCAAAAGTCCACGTGAGGTGTTTAAGTACAGTTTACCACAGTCTGATTATAGTTTTCGTTTTTGAAACTTTCAACACTTTTGTACGTCAAGGCCCAGAAATTTGTGAAAATTTTGATAACATCGCAAAATAGTGTGTCAAATTAAAGAGAATTGTTAACTAATATCTGAGCGTACTGTTAAGTCTTGAAAAATTTCAAATTTTGACCCCCCCCCTCCGCGGCGCAAATAAGAGATAACAATTTTGAAATTTGAGTTCTTGTGAAAGTCTAGCAGGGTGTCAGATTAAAAGAAACAGTAACCCAAATGCTCCACAGCATTTGGAAACAGTAACTGTGTGCTCCACAGTTGTTATATTACTAAAGAAACAGTAGAGTAATCGGGAGTTTTGTAATATTTCCCTTAATTTAAAAATTATCCAACATCGAAATTTATGTAACAATAAATGTTGTTCGTTCAAAGCAGTGAGCGAGTTCTGCAGCTCTGTTTGGTGTATAACAGATTAAAACGAAAACAAAACAGACGAATTACTGTCAAAAATCAGACTGTCGCGTTTGAGGCGATATGAGTGCTATCAGCTTTCGTGTTGCCTGGAAATTGTCCTCATAGTGTTGTCTTGCATGCGTGCTTTTCCCTGTGTGTTTGGACATCACATATACTCTCACCCCCTCCCTCCAGGAATACACAATCGTATACATTAAACAGATCTCTACCTCTTGATTTGGTTTGTGTTAGGCGACGCAGCACAATCAGCTTTTTGTCACACGTAGCCTAAAGGAATCGAATACGAACCGTTTGACATGTACGTCAATTCGTGTACGTAATGTGTCGGTATCCCCAGGGCCGCCGCTGCTTACACTTCACATCTTCATTATCAGTCTTCACGCATCATTTTGACTAGCATATCATCTGTCTCTGTAGCACTTGCTGCCGGCTCTCTTTGCACAGCACATTCCTACGCGCACTCACGCCGACGCTCGGTTTCTGTTTGTAACTAAACTGTGAATTATGTAAACAGTAAACTGCTTTGCAATGAAAACATTTTTATGTTCATAACCTACTCTCACATTTGTTTCGTTCATCAGCGAGATTGATCGTATCACACAGATGGATGTCTTCACTAAATATATAAACTTCAATAGTTGATTTAAACAAGGGATACGAACAGAAAACACACACACAATACGAGGGGCTTTGATCCAGCCGAGAATATTTGTAATAAACTGTAAATTGTAACGGCCTAGTGTAATTAGATTAGCAACGTTGCGTTACGATAATGCAAACTGAACATCTAGAGCTCATTAGCCTGTGTACTGTACATATACTATGTAATGGCCATACATTAGTAGGTATAAAATGTGCTTCCCTCTAGCTGGTTTCCTCACACACGGTTACACTTTTATCACGTTCGTCGTATATATTTGTCTTTGCAGTGTGCTACGAGCTGTTTTTGTAATTAAAATATTATAAAAACTTAATAGCGTTTTGTGGTACGTTATTTCTCCTTGATGGTTACAGTGAGATCCAGCAATAAACCCCGAAATAACAATAATCTCACCACACCCTTGGGAACGAGAGCAGTCATTCACCGGTAATTGCAAAAGGAGAAATAGAGGCGAGAGAGAGAGTGTGTGAGAGTGAGGGGGGAGAAATAATAATATAAATGTGCGCGCATCCTGCAGTTTAATTGCCGTCCTATAAATGTTAATGTCGCTGTCGGTCGACGTACTGCATAATTTAAATGACAGTTCCATACACCGCGAACACGGAGTTAACGTCAGTGTTTGCGAAGTGTGGACACCACAAGTGTAATGTAACGCACACCCAAGGTATGTAGTAATTGAGTGTCGTGTCTTGAAGAATTCCCCATCAGCGTTTTCCGGTTGAGGTGTTCACGACATGCCTTCTGTGTGAGTTATGCCGCAGTAAAACCTCATGAAAATGTAATAAAACTCATGTTAAATATCACTATTATATTGACGACTCGGAATGTAGTGTTCCGAGTCGTCAATATAATAGTGATATTTAGTTAAGTAACGGACACGTCATGGACAACGAAATCCAAGAATTAAACTCATGTTGTTTTAACGAGTCTCATAAGTGTAATAAAATGTAACGCGTTTTGGTGTCGTTAATGAATTATATTCCAAGACGCGTCTGCTATATTTCTCGCAAGCATCGCCTACCTTTAGGGAGCAATGTTCCAGATTCGTGTACGGTAATATATCCCCTATTTTCAATTGCTGTCAGTTGTCCTCTTCTTACAAACAATACTATAAAGACAAATCGTATCAGTATTTTTTTTTGGACGTTTGCAAGATCGGTAAAACATTTATTATTCAAACGTTATACTTTATTAGATTTACTAACTGTCTGCGTGTTAATCACTAAGTGGACGCTAACCTAACCTTTAGGGGCAATGTTCCAGATTCGTGTAATATGTCCCCCTATTTTCAGTTCCTGTCAGTTATCCTCTTCTTACAAACTATACTATAAAGACAAATCGTATCAGTATTTTTTGTAGACCTTTGTAAAATCGCTAAAAAATATTATTGCAACATTATAATTTATTAATTTCACTAACTGTCAGCTTGTTAATTATTAAGTGTTTTTGCCATTAGTTTTGAAAAAATCCAATCTGTTATCCACTGATAGTAAAAGTGCTGAGAAGCATATCTGGGAGACTGTAGTTACATATGTGTTGAAGCTGCGCTCTTCTTCTTCTTCTTCTTCTTCTTCTTCTTCTTCTTCTTCTTCTTGCTTTCTTGCTTGCTTGTTTGATGCTTACCAGGATTAGCCACTGCTGCCTGTCCCGGCACTAATACCTTATTCTCAGTCTCTCAGTTCTCACAGGGTTATAGATCACAGCCTGTCTTGGTATTCTATGCATAACATGGTCCGTTCATCTTTCTTTGTACCACGACGTTATGTAAATAATTTTAAGAAATAAATGTAAATCATCTTTAAATATTTAAGGTAGGCCTACATACTGATATTCTCCGGAAACCTGCGAATTGAGCGCGCGCGGGCGCGTTTGTGTATGTTTGTGTCTGGCGTCTGTGTGTTTGCAGAAGACCAGAAAGAGAAACAACATTTCTTCACATATTAAAGCTCAATCATCTCCAAGGTGTGCACCACTGCGAATACTGACTGACGCTGTGTGTGTTTAGTGAAGCGCAAAGCGAAGATTTATTGCCATCACGCGCCTACCTCCACTTTGCCCTACCGCGTTCCGTTCCAATACAAATATTTTGGTTCCTACGCTCCTGTAATAACTAATGAAATACAACTTTGAAAAAGTAATAATCAGCATCACTCCTTAGATAGACGTACCCACTTGAACAGTACCGCAGACTGACAGACAAAACACAAATAAAAAGAAAAGAAAATTTTGTTTTATAATTTCGAAGTCTTTCACGAATTAATCCGGTTATACGTTAAATCTGTCGGGCTATTAGATCGTGGTGTAATGTTAAGTACCGGGGGACCGAGCTTAGCTCGGTTTCAAATAAAAAATAATTTTTTTAATAAGATTTTACATATTTATTTTTACATAACAAAACAAAAACAGATTTGCATTTTACAATATTAATTTAGAAACTGGAAATGAATTTTATGAAATTGGGAAACTAAAATAGTAATCTTATAACTCATCATGTAGGTTAACAAACATAATATATTTAAAAATATATATATAGCAATATATTTAAAATTTTAGTTTTGTGCAATATTTTATAAAAAAGTCATGTTGAAATCATCCAAGTTGTCTGGAATGTCCAAAAAAAGATGTTCATCATAAGTATCCATTTGTAGATTATTCTGTACATTATTATTAGAATCAATATCATTCAATGTTTCTTTCCACACTATATTACGAGTGTGTCGAGGATTTTCTTGTGGTAGAAGAACTTTTAAACTTTTAAACATTCCATGCATAAACAATGGTGTTCGTAAGTCAACACCAACGTACTCAAATGTTTGACCCTGGACCTTGTGAGCTGTCATAGAAAATGCCGGTCTTACGGGAAATTGATGTCTTTGCATGGTACAGCCAAGTTGACCTTTGTTAGAATCCAATGTAATTCTTGGGATATGTACCTCTCGACCCGATTTTTCTCCAGTAATGATCTTAGCTTTGATAATGTTATTGCACAACTCTGTAATATTTAATCTAGTTCCATTGCAAAGCCCTTCTGTAATGTCTAAGTTTCGTAAAAGCATTATTATAGTATCCTTTTTCAACTTAAGTTCATGTGGCGGTAAATCGGCTATGTCAACAGAATTAAGGAAATCTGAAGTGAATTGAAGAGCTCCTTCTGGTTGATCTTTTACAGAGTCGTAGCTGTGATAAATTTTGATATCTCCAGGTAGTTTTTCAATGATCTCAGCATTAATTTTTGTTACGTCTCTGTTCAAAGGAACAATTATAGCTCTGTCTTTCATATCTTGAAATCTATTATTAGTAATACAGTTTCCAAAGACTTCATCAATTAGATTTCCATTAGAAAGAATATCTACTGGTAGCTCAATTTCGTCCATATTATTTACAGGCAACTCTCCGTTCCCGACCTTCAACAAATATTCAGAAAAATCTGTTTGCTCTGGATCTACATGCATATTTTCAGTCAAAGAAAAGAGATGGAAATGTTGCCAAAGGTTACTTCTTTTTATGCATAGATCTGTCAGTTCACTTTTGTTGGCACGTTGTTGAACAGGCAAGCACTGTCGAAAATCTCCTCCAAAAACAACAATTTTTCCTCCAAATGGTAAATGTGGATTACCCAGAGCGCGAAGCAATTGGTCCATATTATGCATTCCATACTTAGGTAACATGGGTGCTTCATCCATTAAAAAAACTTGAACTTGAGCGAGTTCCCTGCCTTTCGAAGATCCTGGTTTTATATTTGAAACAGATTCAGCAGTTAAAGGAACTTTAAGTCCAAATGTTTTGTGGGATGTTCGACCATTAGGAAGTAAGATAGACGCAATTCCAGTGAACGCCATGCACTTTACATTACAATTTCTTCCAGAAAGAATGTGGAATAGTGTCTTATAAATAAAAGTTTTTCCCGCACCACCAGGTCCATCAATAAAAAAGCACCTTTGCTCAGATTGACCTTCAGCAGCACTTAAAATTCGATCCACAATTTCTAATTGTCTTCCTCGAAGACGTTGATACATGCTTTTCCCCAATTCTGCGTATTCATCAACGTTTACTATTTCTTCATTCGACTGATTTTCGTAATTGTCTATATCGTCCATATTGTATCTCTGTACCCAGAAGCGGAAATTTTGACCTTCTGTAGCTTCTGTGTTCAATTTGTAAGCAATGATCCGATAAGCTCTTTTTATCGCTTCTTCAATAGAAGTGTTATTATGTCTGGCCTCGCTAATAAAGTCTTCGGCCAATTCTTCTTTGAACATATCCCATAAAGCCTTAGGCTTTTCAGGAGCGCCAAGAATAAGAATTTGTGTGAATAGTGTTCTCATTACTGAAGGCATTTTGGACATGGCAGATTCTCTCAAACCTTCGACCCATTGTTGATCATCATATGTTAGTCCTCTAGCTAGTTATTATGTTAGGCTTGTTTATATGTAGCGTATCTTGTTCCTTCTACCAATAAAACGTCATCGAAGCTAGTAGCATCTTTGACGTGGTAGAGCAATAGCCGTAGATGGTAAAGTTCTGGTTGCGAAACAAAGTTTATGCTGTGAACTCTACCAATAACTCGAAGGCGCCTGACCCTGGGCTGCCATTCACTGTTACTTCCTATCCACCTAAAGTGCTCTGGCATCTGCCAATAATAATAATAATGTATTTCTTGTTGATTTTCATTGTGGACTTGATTTTGTTGTTGCTGCTTCGAATGTGAATTATGTCTAAAGTAAGCTTCTAAAGTTGAACCTCTTTGGCCTACGTCAGCTAAATCTTCCTGCGTCTGTTCAATATTTACCATTCGATATTGCCCAGGTAGATGAATATCTAAACGTTGAACAGTGTGACTTTTTTTCTGCATTTCATAGCTAAAGAGACTCCAGCATGCCTCTGGAGGTGTGATGCATCGACCTTGCACATATGTTTCTGCTTCATTGTAATTTAATGTACGTTGATCTTGAATTACCTTGACAGATGCACAGTCATGTCCCTTGTAAACATGTTTATAAAGATATTAAACTGCTTTTATACTACCAACGTATTCTACATTAATATGGCAATTAAATTTTTTTAAAAGGTAAGCGTTATATGAAGCAACATGGCGATTGTCTCTTGTTGTTCGTCTACCTTGACTATCCTTACGATAAACAGCATGATGATGTGAAAAGTCTGGACTGTTTGGATCCATTCTCGAATCATAACGACGTCGATAATTGGTTTTTTCATCTTCAACTAAAGATGTAAAGTCTTTGAATGATTTTGGAAATCCGAAGCGACACTTCATTTTTCCATCTTTATTGATCATACATGGAGTTTTTGGTTATGCTCTCCACACGGATTATGTATCATCCATTTAATCATCAAATCTCGCAGTATGGGGTCGTCGTCAGGAATTTCAGCAGAAATCAAGTCATCAAGCTCCTCGACGTTATATATTTTGTCTTGAGAAGACATAATCAATAGGAAGTGCATGTGGGGAAGACCTCGCTTTTGAAATTCTATAGTGTACACATAAGCTACAACTTTACCAAAAATTTGTTTTTTATCCAGATCATCAATTAGTTCATGAAATTTTTTTTGCGACCCTTGCAACGATGTCAGGGCTATCTTGACCTGGTTGATTTAAAAGACTTTGATTATGGAATTGTATTCTTGCTGCTTCCTTAATTTCTGACCAATCAGGATTGCATGTCATCGTAATGAAATAATCCGGCGATCCTAGACGACGAACTAAGGCCATAGCATCTTCAAAATGTTCAGCGTAATATCTTATAGACGCAGGAAATGAAGAAGGTAATATAACTTTTTCCCCAACAGTAGCATTTTTTTGTTCAGCAAGTTTGTTTATGAAATTGGTAACTGAAGCGTAATTATCAGCAAGAATTTTTTTTGATTAGCTTTAATCCAATCAATTCGATCTTTTATAACTCTTATAGCAGTACCAACGAGGTACTGTTGGAAAAGTTTACCACCATAATGTAGAGCGTTAAAATTTAGGAGACGCAGATCAGGACTTCTTACAGGAGTCTCGAGTGGAAGAAATTGAGCAAATTGTGGCCGAAAAGCAATTCTATATTTAGCCAATTCAAGTCTTGTAAGGTGACGACGACTCACATACGGAGTTCTTAATGGTAGATCTATGGAATATCCAAAAATACCTTTGGGATAAAATAGAGGGTAAGTGAATGGCTCAACCCGTTGGTCGATGTTCCTCACTGTAACAATGGATTTACCTCTCTGTCGAATAATTAATTCATTATCTGGAAAACTTTGATCGGCATTCAAAGTGACCACGGCGCATACATCATTTTGGAATGGAATGTTATACCTTGTGTGGTCTGCACACTCGGGCAACACAAAGAGAAGTTTCACGTAAGGTGGTTCAGTTCTTTCCTCAGCAGCATGCTGGTTCACTTCTTCTTCAACCTCTCGCATCATCATAAAACCTTGTACAAATGAATTTTGTGAGCGGATAATTCCTTCCAACAGGTTCATTAATGGGACACTAGTTCCATTATTCAGTGGAATGTTGACACGTTCATTGACAGCATCTTCATTATCGAGGAAGTATATATGTCCATATCGAGGTCGTTCAAACTCACCTTGTGAATTTTGAGTTGGATGAGCAGCCATGTTAATTTTATGATAAACATTCCCTGCTGCAATAAACGTATAAATTCCTCGATTGTTTATGGTTCGATTATCATCCACGGTGAATGAAGCCATTGCAAAACATGCATTTAAATTACGTATTCTTTTATGAAATTCATCAGTTAATGGATGACAATGAAGAAATAGTCGCACCAACTCATTTGGAAATTTAGGTGGATGCAGCTCAATGCGGCCATGCAAACAGCAGTCTCCGAAAGAATTTCTATGGGTTCGATTGCTAACACGTTCTTCTGGAAAATGCAAAGCGCCACAATGCAAGCAAGCAACATTAAAATTTCCTAATGTGTGATTGGATACATCAGAAGTGACAGCTAATTTGTATGTTCGTAAAGGGTTCAATAGCAGAGCTCTTTGACGTCTTTCATTCCGGCGACGTTGCTCCTCTAATCGCTGCTGACGTCTTTCTTCATTTTCTTCAGCTCTTCTTTGACTTGCTCGTAATCGAATGATTAGAAGCCGTTGAGCTCTTTGCTCTGGTGACTCTTCAGCTCTCCTTTTACTTGCTCGCAA
The DNA here is from genome assembly GCA_034769895.1 of Magicicada septendecula. Taxonomy (NCBI): domain Eukaryota; kingdom Metazoa; phylum Arthropoda; class Insecta; order Hemiptera; family Cicadidae; genus Magicicada; species Magicicada septendecula. The sequence goes on from CM068367.1 coordinate 1,252,602,842, forward strand.
TCGATCGTTTTCTTGCCGTCGTTCACGCTCTTCTGTTGATTTTGCCAATCTTCTACGTTTATTATTTATCTCCCTTACTTGCTCACGTAATTCTTGCGACTGGTAATCGTTAAGCTCCCTTAATACTTCATTTAGTGTATTCATACAATCATTCTTGGCACTTCGCACAGGTCTAGAAGTTGATGCCTGATTTTCATGAATGACGTTGTTAGTATTATTTTCAGAAAGTTCGTCTATGACATTCGTTATTTCCTGAAGAGGCTGTGGTAACTCATTTTCTTGCTATATTTGTTGCGGTGGCCTTAAGTTATTACAAATTCGCCGTTTAGGAGGTCGTCCGCGATGCACCTAAAAAATAACATTTTCAAATTGATTTTTTCTGCCAAAAATATTTAAAAGCACTTGAGCATAAGACTGGAAGTATAAATAATGTTGCACAGTGTCCAATGCTTGGTGGGTGTGCACAGAATAGTAATATGTAACCTAAGGTGATGACACTTACCTTCTTAAAAAACTATATAAATTACCAATCGAGCAAGAATTTGAGTCGCTTTGCACTTGCACAAACACTGTAATGGTTTTTTATTGTAAATAGATCACTGAGCAGAGAAAAATTGCAATTATTTTTTTATTTCACCGAGCAGATTTAACACTAAATAACTGACTGGAATAAAATCACTGTAAAAGACAAAGAAAAAGATCACACAAATCGATTAATTTCTGAAATAGCTCACCTATAATTTTCAAATAAACCTTTGAATAAACAAACAGACACAACGTTTTTGAATAATAATGTCATGAAATTTCGGTAATGTAAAAATTTCGAGAAAATTCCTCGAGCCGTTACGGGAAAAAAAATTTATAGACGGACGGACAATTATTGCTCGTCTCAACTCTTATTTTGTTTATTTACATTGATTGCAACAGCTATTTATTCTTCTTCATATATAAACATATCGATACTGCGCCTTTGCATTTATCGACGGCTTCTGTACGGTAAGAAAGCTGGTTAGAATTTAGTTGCCTAGCAATATAATTAAATGTCGCGCGGTATCGGTCCCGCGATATTTTAAAATAAAGGCCCTCAGATGTGGCCCTTAGACGATTTTTGCGGAAAATGAGACCGAGTCCAATCGATTCCTGGTGTCAAAATACCCTTAAGTACCAACTTCCGAGAAAATTCCTCGAGCCGTTTCGGAAAAAAAATTTCCAGACAAACAATTATTGCTCGTTTAATAGTATAGGATATCGCTGTCTCTGTTGCTGCTTGACGTTTCGATGGGTCGAGCGGTCGTCATCGAACGTCAAAGGAAGCACTGACGTCACGATGGTACAGGTGTCCCAAACGCCCGGTAACGGAGAATGTTGTTGTTACTTACACGGAGACACCGAAAGGTAATAACGACAGGACGTGACACAATGGAACTTTATAGAATAATCCACTTTCTATATCCCGCGAAGCAAGAAACGATTCTCACGTATCTTTTCGACTTGCTCAGATGAAAAATTATTTTTTGAATATTTTTAATACCATCCTGAACATGCATTCTATGAGCTAATAATCAAATGATGAACATTAAAAATGACTGAGAATTGAGAGAAATACTCTTAGTATTACCAGTTTACAATTCTGGCATCATGCCTTTACAGTATTTCTTCTTTATTTTTGATACCGGAGTTCCTCCTTTAGAGAGTCGTCGGTTGTTTCACCTGGACGGCATCCTAAAATCGTCTATAATGTGAGACGTATCAATATAAGCTTCGAGGCGACTGCGGTATTGCCATGTCGCTTCACTCCCCGCCCTCCCCGCCATTGCCTACGCATAACAAGTGTAACGTGCGACAACGCTGGAGGGCGAGGGGCGGGGAAGAGCTGTCACTATTGCGTAACCTCGAAGCTTACAATGCTAAGTCCCGTACTATAGTACTTTATACATTCTTATCACTTCGCTCACACTTCCCACATTAAAAGCTTTGTGCAGAATTTGGTTTGAAACAAAACACCTGGCATGGACCATTGCTCTCAGGTCCTTGGACCGGAAGCTCTATCTTGCATATCCCCACAGTTCGCAACAATCTAGCCAGACCGGTCAAATTACAGACTTTTAGACGGGTATCTTGTTTCATGTGTAAACGACTGGCCCTTCTTCCAATGGACTAGCACAGCTAAAATAATTAGACATGAAACAGTTGTCTGGTTGCGTAGTGTGAAAAGATCCCATTGCGCATTCGTAGCTTTGACGCGTTGTTTTCGGAGTAATAATTTTGTGTTCAGAACTGCTGCACGGTTGGTGTGTGCGAACTCCACTTCCAGCAATGCCTTCCCTCTCTCCGCTACGATCTGCGCAAACCATTTTATGTTTTTCTATTTCATGTGTACCTACTTCTCATTACGAAGTCCATCTCCTTCCGTTCCTCCATGAAAAACACATCTACTTCTTAAATTTTTTGTACTTTAATCTGTTAAAGAAAACTTGGAAGAGTTTAAACAGAAATTGGTAGAGAGAAAAGAGAGAGAGAGAGAGAGAGAGAGAGAGAGAGAGAGAGAGAGAGAGAGAGAGAGAGAGAGAGAGAGGAGAGAGAGGGGGAGGGAGAGAGAGAGAAGCAGGCACATAAACAAACTGACAGGCAGTTTTCAATTTGTACTCCATTGTCTTACCTTTCTTGTAATCACAACGTGAGTTATTATTGGTACCAACAACAATTTTCTCAGCACATTCATTTAGTGCGTACAAAGGATCGTATAATCTATTAATTAATCCGGATCCTCAATATCCAAATATCAACAGAGTTTACTTAATATTTAAATACTCGGCGTAACTAAACTACCAAATTACAGAGGATCAAATAAAATCCTGCAAAATTATAATCTCAAGGACGATATCAGTATTAACCTGAAATGAAAAAGTTTGTAGCCTAACTTTGTAACCTAACTTTGTAACCTAAAAATGCAAATTTGTAAGATTAGAAATGAAAACAATATGAGAGAACGAAAGAGAGTTTCGTGTGGCGAAAGTGACTGAAGCAGAGTTAAGAGTATTGAAGGGGATGTTGCACAAGATATTGAGTGCATGTAAAGTGATTTTACCCGGATGAAAGACGGTCTCAGATAAATGAAAAAATAAATTCTCTGAACACGAGAATGAGGATAAATAAAACCTACGGAAAATACTCTTATGCCGTCTAAATTAGGGGATGACTCATCCGGATCAGGTGGTACAGGCTTCAGGAGAGGAGTGTCTCACGGCAACGCAGAGCAGGAAACTAAGTACTCAAGATGTTTTTATTTCTGTAAACAGTTTTCTATAACAACTGTGTAACGTCGAATTTGACTATAGTGGTTGTACAAATTGTCTGTTGTAAATAGTGTTAACGGACTGCAGTCTATCAGGTACAATTCAATGTCCTTGTGAATTAGAATAATTGCTAAGCTGAAAGTGATACAAGTGTCTCATTAAGAATATTCCGATTCGCTTTTGTTCCGCCATGCTTCCATCTCTCTTGTCCCACACTTTCTTTCATTCTCACTAACACCGATTAAGATTACTATTTTTGACCCGCTTCAACATAATCTCTGAGTCAGAGTATACGCGTATTTTAAGCAATAAATTAGTCGACATTAATGCCGCCTAGTGAAGGACTTAGTGCCGCCTAAGTGGCAGGCATTAATGCTGGTGCCGAGAAGTGATAAAAAAGGGGAGAAATCACCAAATCACAAAGGCGCGTTTGCATTTGCGTATACTGTATTAGCTTTCAGCATTGTCTGTACATTGTGCGAATTTTTTTTTGTTTACTTATGTCTAAAGCATTTGTGTCTATTTTTTACAGTTAATTTCACGAGTAAAGAATGAAATTGATCATGGTCAAGTTAAATTCAAATTACATAATTTTCAGAATTATATAAAAATCACACACTCTCTCTCAATCTGTGTGTGTGTGTGTGTGTGTGCATTAGTTGGTTTAGTGCCGCCTAGTGCAAATTCCTAAACTATGCTCTGCTCTGAGTACTCACTGATGTCGATAGGTGACTATGCCAAATGCTAAGGAACGTCCCGTATGAAACAAACAGATATTAAAGAACGGACAAAAATCACCACATCACCATATCCTTCCGTTAAGGTATGGAAAACCCTAATCATCCAAGTTGGTGGTTTGCCACGGGTTGATAACTCGTCTATATGAAAATGCATTACTCCTAAGATTCATTAAAAGCCACGGAATGGGAACAATACTACAGGAAAGTTCAAAAGTGTACTAAATATTGTGGGCATAGATATGACAGCCCCAAATGTTTTTAACAAATAAACACACAACAGCTATTACCAATATTTAACAGTACTCCGTGAACAGATTGTTCATTAATTTTGGATCCATGAAACCAGTAAAAATTATTACGTTACAACACGTGCTTTAAAACAATGATTAATCAAAAAAATATATTCAAACAGTATTAATTAATGAGTACAGAAATAAATTTAGAGAGATCGCACACAATACATATGTGTATAATTATTACCATGAAGTAAACATATGGAATACAATATTTTATGCGCCGCAAATTTAATAATATGATTTTCAGTAAATATTGAGCTACTTTTTTATTTAAAATAGAATAATTATCGACTTCAACAATTATTTGGGACAGAATTTTTATAATTTGCTTTGTATCTATTCTTTCTCCAACTTCCTTTCTATGTTCCTAGCAAATGTTTTCCGTTTTAAAAAAGCTTCAAATGAGATTTTGTATCGTATGATACACATTTGATTCTTACAATAATATACATTGGTTTCTGCTGATGTCAGAATCTCTGTATAGTGATATAGCCCTCAAAATGTATATCTTTTCTTACCAACCTATCACCAATCAAGAAACTTTAAAGAAGATAGAAGGGAAACCAAATAATGGGAAGAATCAATTAGTATAAGAAACACGAAAATCAGAAAATAAAAGTTTGTATAAGTGAGATACTCAATATAAGAAGAGTATAAGAAGTTTATACTCAATTCAACGTTACGTCGGTAAAGCTGGATTAACGTGATTGAAGTTATCGTGGAGAGCAAACAAGGAAAATTATATTAAACACTAAATATACTTTATCTGTAAATGAAAATATTTAAAACCTTACAACAATATTAATAATGATTGTATAGCATGAGTTGGCAGGATTATATTGTAATTATGGTTAAGAAAATTTAAAGACTTCAGCTGTAGTGTATCTAAAATTATGTTTTAAACTTATACTTCATAAAAGTTTAGCAAGAACCAGAAATACGTATAACTCTCTCTCTCTCTCTCTCTCTCTCTCTCTCTCTCTCTCTCTCTCTCTCTCTCTCTCTCTCTCTCTCTCTCTCTCTCTTATGTTATAGGCGTTTAATTAAAATATCAAAGGATTCATTAGTTTCGAGATGTGATTATACAATTAACTCTAGATCTGCAAAGGTTTACGATTCGTTTGTACACTCCGTAAAAATGGAGAATTCAAGTACAAAATTGAATTTTTCCAACATAATTGTGTGACAAGACGCCTTTCGTACACTTTTATATACAGTGATTTTAAAATTGTCTATATTTTTACGCCGTCTAGTGGGACTGCTGACGATAGACATCTTAGAGACTCCCCGATTAATCTAACGTTACCTGGAACGTTTAAACGCTACAAGCGACCTTGGTAGGACACCACCGCGTGATCAAGCTGAGTTGATTTCTGTTGACTGGGTGCAAATTCAGTACGATAGGACGGTGTATTAGTGACAATTTTCACACTTGTAAATTTCATACCGTTTCAAATTTTTAATATTTGTGAGTATCGATTCCTCTAGTGTTCAATACTTTATTCCACTGTCCCATGATGATGATCCACGAGATGATCATGCGATCCACATAACAATACAATTGAAATTCTCTTGTGAAGTTTTTAATATGCTATTCCAAATCGTCACTACTCATTTACAAAACCTGTGATTCTATAATGGCTTGTATATTTCCTACTTTTAATTAAATAATTCTGCATTTCACACACTTATACGTTGATTATATTCAAATGGAAAGGCTATTTCGACCAAAAGGGTGACAGTCTGAACCTTTAATGTAATAATGAGTTCTTAAATTTGTGGCACTGTCCTGGCACTGTTTATGTGCACCAATCAGATTTTAGGATTTTTACCGATCAGATAAAAAATAACGTTATTGTATTCAGTCCACGTGGATTCCGCGTTGCCACAATTAGTATGTACCAACCGTAGTTTATGAAATTCAATGGAGCCGACCCGTCGCGTCATCGTCATTCTTCTGTCGGTGTAGCCGTTGATAAATGATGAGCAGAAACACGTCAACAACGCAACTACACTGATGGAGATACAAAATAATAATTATGACTTGAAACAGGTGTCAGTCGTTTGAATGCCGACGTTAACGGTCTGAATGAGAGAGTAGTACTTTATTGCCTCAGTATCTCAATACTACATTTTGACTTAATTGTACACTAGTTTTATACAAACTTTACTTTTTTCGTAATCTCACTTTGCTCTTCTTTTTCTCTTCCTTTTTTCCCGTCTACCTGTCTCTGTTTGTTTGTTGTCTCCCTGTTTGTAAGCCTGCTTACCTCTTCCACCCCCTTTTACTACATCTCTCTCTGTCGCTTTCTTCACACACACACACACACACACACACACGCACGCACACAGAGTATTTTAAGATTTAAGAGCTCTGCCTGTCTTACACTCTTCACTCTATCTGTCTTAGAGTTTTGCCTTGAATTTATGTCTTAGATATCTTAGAGTCTTTTCGCTGTCTTAGATTGTTCTCTTCTGGAGTGTCTTGAGGGAAGTATGCGTCTTACGTTTGCTATAAACATCTTCGATGGAGTGCTCTCTCTCTCTCGCTCTCTCTCTCTCACTCACTCTCTCTCTCTCTCTCTCTCTCTCTCTCTCTCTCTCTCTCTCTCTCTCTCTCTCTCTCAACTTCTGTCTCCCTCCTCTTAGAGATTTTTATGTGACTCTCTCCATGTGCGATTGGAATGTTGTGCTTTGATTATTAGTGCTTTGTCTTTCTTTAGAAATATTGAAATATAACGTTTACACATTCCTGTTTTAATTTTCTTCATTAAATTCCTGCAGCTCATTTCCTTCATTAAATTAATTATTCAGTAATATCATTATATACTTTTCACCAGGTAAACCTGCTTCAGTATTCCGTACTTTTATTCTCCAATCAAAATTTAATATTTTTCTGTTAAGTAAATATTCTTTACTTTCTCGTACTTTCGTGCTTTAATATTGTTGGAATTTTCTTTTTTCTTTAGGTTTCCTTATTTGCATAACTTTTTCCCACCGCGTGGACTACTCCTTGTTTCGACTGTGTCGCCTAGAACTCTCTCTCTCTCTCTCTCTCTCTCTCTCTCTCTCTCTCTCTCTCTCTCTCTCTCTTTTCTTTCTTTCGCGCGTACTTTGGGAAAATTGAGTTTTCCTCGTGAGATTGTATGTATGGTTTTTTTTCAATGGGTACTGGTTCCTTTATTTATCACACGTCTTCCTGAAACTTTTATCCTTATACAAGTCGGCCGACCTACTTAGTAAGGCAAACACAGAAATCAGGTCAAACGCAGAGGACGGTTTATATTTACGTAACAAGATTAATTTCCGTGTTTTATTTTCTCAAGAAAATCAGGTAGTAAAGTTGATAAAGTTGAGACTTATACGCTGGTAAGTCGCTGTAGAATGAGGTAAAAAAGCAATGTGTTTCTGAGAAGATGAGAAGGTTATGCTACAGAAAAGAAAATAATTACAGAAAACCTTTACAACAGCAAAATTAATTCCTCCCTTTTTTTCGTTTCAGGTGGTCAAGGCCGTTGTTCACTGTTACTTATCTTTTTCAGCCAAACAATACATAGGTTTTATCATAAATATTCGAAGGACAATATTTCTTCTTCTTCTTCTTCTTCTTCTTCTTCTTCTTCTTCTTCTTCTTCTTCTTCTTCTTCTTCTTCTTCTTCTTCTTCTTCTTCTTCTTCCTCCTCCTCCTCCTCCTCCTCCTCCTCCTCCTCCTCCTCCTCCTCCTCCTCCACCTCCTCCTCCACCTCCTCCTGCTCCTCCTCCTCCTCCTCCTCCTCCTCCTCCTCCTCCTCCTCCCCTCCCCTCCTCCTCATTGTTATTGTTGTTGTTGTTGTTGTTGTTGTTGTTGTTGTTGTTGTTGTTCTTCTTCTTCTTCTTCTTCTTCTTCTTCTTCTTCTTCTTCTTCTTATTATTATTATTATTATTATTATAGCAGTAGTACCGTAGTAGTAGTAGTAGTAGTAGTAGTAGTAGTAGTAGTAGTATCATACAGTTTCTTCCTTGGTTCGCCATGGGCCTCCCTTCGTTGCTTCCACTCCCTGTATTCTTTTTAGGGTCGTCCATCACATCTGGCGCCTTCCCTTCTCTTTTAAGCTCCCACGGGTTCCATATTTCACAATATGTTTATTCCATCTGTCTCCTTGTTGTCCAATGTTCTTATTTTGATTCATTCTAGTTCTGCTTCTTAGGGTACGCTCATTTCTTGTCTTAACTGACTATGCGTTTGATTTAATTTTTGCGTTGAAGTCATCAATTTGAAACCGTTTTAATTTTCGTTTTAATTTTAAAGCGAAAGAATCAATTTCGCTTTTATTTCTGGTTCCAGGATGTCAGGGTCACAATTCGCTTTGTACCTTCGAGGGTCTCCTTCCGTTTCATATCTTCTTTACTCAACGGATTGTGTTAACTGTACTGCAGCCCCTGTTCACTGACTGTTTCGACCTTCCCTATGGCAATAGCAGGAAGGAGGAATCGGATTTTGTAATTAACACGTGATGCTAAATTATAATTCAGTATTCTAAAGTTAACTGCATATATATCACAAGTATCTTAAAAACGATCAACCTCTTTGGTAAATATAAAATTACATTTTCTACCAGCATCGTCGCATACTAAAAGTATCGATGAATAACAATAATATTAGCCGCATTTAAAATACAAATGAAAATTGTTTAGTCGCTAATGAATTGTATACGTAAGTGGAAGAAATGTCCGTTAGGTGAAATATGCATCATCATCATCATCATCATCATCATCATCATCATCATCATCATCATCATCATCATCATCATCATCATCATCGTCATCATCATCATTTTCATTATCATAATCGTCGTCGTTATCATCATCAACACTATCTTCATTCCAAGGATTAGCCTTTATTTTCTTTGTTCCGGAACCCATCACATTCTCGGTCTACCAACATGTCTTTCCAATAGCTGCCACTGATAATCTGTTATTTGGCTCGCGGTCGAAGTGTTGGTTCGCTACATCTCCTCCTATTAACTAAGATCATCTTCTACAAATATTCGATTTTACTTCTCTTCTAATGTCTCCATTTCTTTTTACATGTAGAAGGGATTATTCTTGTGTACATCTTAAGAATTTCATGTTAACATCTGGAATTTTCTTTTCTTCCTTTTTTATCAAGAATTCATTTTTCACTTGCACAAAGGAACATGGGAGTAGTTACTGTTCCGTACACTTTTCATGCCTGTTTCCTTTCTTGTTTTATTCTTTAGGCTTCTATGGATCGTTTCCAAATTTTGCTAGCTTGTTATCCCGGTCAATTTCATTTGCGTATGATGTGTCACATCTCAAGAAACTAAGGTGACTAATTTATTGTCCACGACTATCTTTATTCTAAACGGATGTTTCCCTACAAATTCCATAGCTTTTGCGACAGATATATTTAGCCCATATATATACGGGTATATACACCCGTATATATACGGGTGTGAAATATGGCCAATAGCACAAAGAACAGAGAAGTTGTTAGAAGCTACTGAAATGGATTATTGGCGAAGAGTGGCAGGGAGGTCAAAACTGGAAAAAGTAAGAAACGTCAGAATCCGGGAGATAATGGGGGTACAGTGTTCTACTGTCGACGACATGAAAACAAAACAGCTAAGATGGTTTGGGCATGTCCAAAGAATGCCGGATAATCGACTCCCCAAGCAAATTTTGAGATGGACACCATATGGTCGTAGGCGAAGACGAAGACCTAGGTTGAGTTGGAGAGAAGGCATCAATCGGGCAATGAGAGACCGGAAATTGGAAGTAGAATCTTGGTAAGATCGAGACCAATGGAGACTAGGGATCGGAAGACGTAGTGTAACGGCCACAGTTACGGCCGTTACGTAAAATTTAAAAACTAAACGGTTGGCCTAGATGGAGCGAAAATGTGCTGGACTTGACAATAAAACACTCATTTAAACCATAACAACTTTTTATTAGTGTTTTCTTCGCGACATAGACATTTCATCATCAATAGCATCATCAGGCAGTTGTACTTCTGTTATACAGTATATCTCTGTGTCGCGTTCCACTTACTGTTATCTTGCGCGGACGCCGCAGTACCGTTACTGTTTCTAACAGTTTCCAACATAGTGTCTAGTTAATATTTTTTATCAAGTAAGTAAGAATTATATACAATACTGCACGAGGAAAACGTTTTTCTCTTACAAAAACAAGATAGAGGTTAATAACAAAAATTAAGTTTTGTGGTTCGTATTAACAGATCACAATCTGTGATGGGCTTAATGGGCTTAATTCGGCGTTCCTAGAGACTTCAGTAGTTGTACACTGTACATGCCTCCTTCATTTTCCCGCTAAAAATGTAAACAATTTTAAAATCTTTTTTGTTTCACGTTGCTCTGGTGATTGTCGTTACTGTATTGCAGTAATGTGATATGTATATCATTTATTATTATAATGTGATAATAGTGTGCCATTTTTTGCAGTACAGGGAGCTCAACTAGCAATTAAGCTATTAACTAACTACAGATAAAATAATTTGCAAAGCATATAATTTTTTTCATTTACGCTTATGTGTTTTCATAACAAATTTTTTATAGTATCTTACATACCAACTAAGTGATACGTTACAGAAACTACTGTTTAAAAACTCCTACAAATGTTTCAGTAAAATTATTTTATTTCAAATAATTAATTAAACTCTACAGCAAGTTGTTAAAGCTCTGATTGAAATGGACTATTTATCTGAGATTGTCCTAATTAAAGCACGTTGTATTGTCAACAAGAATATGGTATTACTAGTCGTATTTACCGTAACTGTAATCAGACTTAAGAATGGTTTAATTAGTAAGCAACTCTGTTACACATATCGTACATGTTATTGCATTTGTCTTATTTGTATTAAACATTATTTCTCACTGACCTGAGATCTGCATTGTTGGTTCTCGTAAAACGTTGTCGTCAACTTTACTTATATACAGTAAATTTTGTAACGGTGTTGTTTAGCATTGACTAAAAAAAAAACAAGCTCTGGGGTACCATCTGTAACTACAACTGCCGTTACATTAAATTTTAAAACTAGATGTTTGACCTAGATGGAAGCAAAAATGTGCTGTGAGCCATTGTGACAGGACTTGCAAATAACACGCTAATTCAACGATAACAATTTGTTTTTTTTATTAGTGTTTCATTAATAACTTGAATTAATTTAAAAAAAATAGCAAGTATAATTACATAAGATTATTCCAGTCAGTAAATTATTTCATTAATTCATATCATTATTATCATTATCATATTGAAAATCTCAAATATCAGTTAAAAGATTGAATCTGACAAATTAGATATGCATACATATGTAAGGTATTCGCATTATTAGCAATCTTCCTTTATCAGGATGAGCAAAACTATTAACAATAAGAAGTAATTAACAATATTTAAAAGCATGTTCTTTAACAATTAAGAATAAATTAACCGAGATGTATACACAGAACATGTTTCAACCAAATGTTGCTCACTATGAATTTTTAAGAAACCAATATATATATAAATGTCCGTTTCTTCTTGAAACCAGTAAGGTGTAGTTGTATGAAAATTAGAAACGAATTCTCCCACCTGGGTTTGTAAAAGTACTCAGTCCTGTAATATACGTGATGGATGCTGGTATGGTCAGTGTAGGTTGATCATGAAGTTACCGGTCCTGATGGAGATTGCGAATGCATGTGTCTTCATAGGCATAGGTTGGTGTCATGGGCTGGATCCGACGGCCTTAGGGGAGCATGACAGCATAGCTCTGCGGAAGTGACGGGTGTTGTAGTCGCCATCCATGAATCTTTCTCCCGACTAGGGCGGGGACCCTGCGACCTTTACTGTTCACTCGTGCATGATATATCGATAGTTCCAGAAGTCTATTTCTCAGCCGTCGGATCAACTCACCACGCCAGAAGATGGAACAGAATGAGACCAGAACACACGTTTCCTGGTCTCAGGACGATTGCAAAAAAACTTGTTCGAAATTGTTTAACACGATCAGCTGGGCTGCATTTTACTACAAGGGTAACTACAAGTACAAGCGGCCTACATTATCGCATCCCCTTGAGCGATGAGCAGCACGGCCGCTGCCAACCGAATTACGTCACTCGCTTCGTCGTTGAATACTGGTGAAAACAGCTCTAGTCTCCCAATGACACGCCGACGAAATTTAGCTAGCCGTGGCAGTTTAAAATTTAGTTCTGCCGCGGCACAATTTTTACCTTGTCTTAAGTGTTTTATGTATGTACTGTACTCCAAACTGTCTAAAGAAGAGGTTTATCGATAGTAACATGATTGTAAACGTTATATACGAGTGGTATGAAACATTCTAAGTATCGATTTCTCCGAGTTCAATAACCAGTTACAATTATTTAGATCGCCATCCACGCAACCTTATATTGAACAAAGTAAACGTTATTAATTAGTGTACTGACACACTCCAATGCGGACAAGAAACTGCACACTGACGCCCAATCACACACACAATGTCATTCCTAAAATATTAAAAATGCTACTGTAAGGAACTGTAAATACTGTGATTAGCAATATACTAGATACAGGAATTAGTATATAGGCTACTATAATCTGTGTTGTACTTTATATTGTTACGTAATGGGGAAAAAATGTTACACCATTACAGAACATTCTCCGCTATTCCAGTGAAATCCAGCTATAATGTTGTGTGCGTGTGATCTCAACATGCGTTAGCCAGACTGCTCCAGAATTGCCGGCCTCGCGGACTGTGTCAAGGTCGCAGCCAATTACGTTCTGGTGTTTCCTAGTAGCGCTCTTGACGCGTAGTATGGAATTTGCTGGAATTTCAGCGGAGTATAAAAACAAGTACTCGGCTACGTTTAGTTCAGTTATTGTCGGCGATTTACACAGTGCGGTTCGAAGTATTCTGGCGAAGTGTTACGTGTTTTATAATTGTGAGAGACTCGTTGACATTGTTATTAAGTGTGAACAATTTTTATTTGATTTGTTGTAATAGACTATTTTGTTGATTACAAACTGTTTAATTGTGATAATTAAAGCTGGTGATTAGTGACTTAATTGGTGTCTTGTATTTTGTTTTCCACTGTACCATACGACGATCAAAGACACCGTCGTAACAATGTTTACCAAATTTTACCAAATTTAAAATTACTACTTCGTACAAAAAGTGTTTACTCCGTTTCGTTTTCCTTACTTATTAATTACATAAAAAAAGAAATTTAGGCGAGACTAGTGGTAATTTTAGACTAGTAATTTTAGGTTACTTTATTAGTGCTTTCAGTAAACATTGTAATATAAAGTTAAGTTAAAATGTTCCTATAGTATTTTAGAAAGTGCAAATAAATTTATTATTGCTTATTATTATTTAAAAATAATTTAGTTCTTACTAAAACTCTTTACTACAGTATATTTATATTTGTAACAGTAATTTATTCCAAAAAATAAAATGCAACGCTTCTTTGTACATCTAATAAGAGATATTTTGGAATATGTAAAAGCGATATAAGAGAGCAAAGATTTTGTCGAAAGAAAGATCGATGATGGGAAGGTATCCCATCATACTCAAGGTATCCACAAATACTCAAAATCTTATGATATGTAGTAAGTAACCTTGACGGTTGCTCAAGGAGCGGCACGGTCCGTAATTTGTATGCCTACGTTGCAGGTGTGCGTTGAGATGTGGAATTTAATTTATCAATAAAATGTAACTAGGTAAATTATTTTGATTTGAAATTTTGTCGTCGCTTGAGATTAATGTAATCCATAGACGGTGCATACTAATATTTTAAACTATAGAATATACCTAAAATTTACAAATAAAGATTATCGCTCCGTCTAGATGATCATACATATATTTATTTTAATTTATATGTAAAAACAAATTTACAAATTACTAAAATTGTAATTATATTTGATCCATTAGATTCAGGAGCAATTGGTATGGTCGCCATGTCATTAGTTATTACTCTCTCCCTTGTATGGTATAAGAATCTCAAATATTGTTGCGACTGCAGCAAGAAAAAAGTACCAAAACAAACACACAAAACAGCGTGAGCTTGGGACAGAAGTACATGACATACAGTACGGAGTTGTTTCTGCAAAACGCATTTTCCCTGTACCTTAATTTAACTGAGTATAGAAGCAGAATATTAATTACCTATCCGCAATTTAATTATGGTTATGGGTTCAATTTGTTACGGAATGACGATAAAACGTAATATTGCGAAAGAAAAATGTTTCGTTTTGCGATAAACATTATGTCGTTGTTTTCAGATGCGATAAAAGTTATGACCGCTGATAGTTGTTTCCTTAAATACTTCAGCTTTTAAGATAGGACAGCAATTGCAGTATAGGCCTATGTAGTACGCTTTTGATAAGCGGTAATGCACAGTGTTTTCTCAACTACAACAATTTCTTGCTTTCAAAGTGTCGTCTACTAAATTTTATACAATAATTTCGTTTTTATTGTCACAATGTTGTGCTTTGAAACGTATTATCTACTACAGTCTAGCCTCTAAATGGGTGTTTTTTGTAAAAAATTTAGGAATTCTCTGTTTTTAAAATATACACTACAGTAAAAAAAAAACTATAATAATTTACAAGTAACTTTGAAATGGATAATACTAGGATTCTTCTGTTTTCCTTTTATTTATCAAAAGTACCTGTCTTTATGTTAAATACATGCCTATACATTAAAACATAACGTCCTAAGTAAAAAACACTCCATATATATTGCGACAGTACAGATAAGTGCTGTACTGAGCATTGAATTTAAAAATTTAAATATACATAATAATTTGTAAAATAATTACTAATGTATTAGAAGTAAGGATGTCAGGGATTGCAAGCTTGGCTCAGACAA
Organism: Magicicada septendecula; assembly: GCA_034769895.1. Lineage (NCBI taxonomy): Eukaryota > Metazoa > Arthropoda > Insecta > Hemiptera > Cicadidae > Magicicada > Magicicada septendecula. Next base: position 1,252,618,035 of record CM068367.1, read on the forward strand.
ATATATGGACAGGTGTTTCGACCTGAATCGACTTGTCCACACACACACACACACACACACACACACACACACACACACACACACACACACACACACACACACACACACACACACACACACACACACACACACACACACACACACACACACACACACACACACACACACACACACACACACACACACACACACACACACAGATGTAACTGAGAGTGTGTACAATTGTATTTTCAATGTGTGTGTGACGCAGGTCTATGCAGGCGAGTTTGCCACCCCAGTATGAATAATTACGTAATTACTGTTTTTCCGTAATTATTCATAAACTATAAATAAGGAGTAAAATCCAAAGACACAATAAAATGTAATAAAATTAACTACATACTGTGTACGAAAACCACGTGAAAGGGACACACCGTAAAAGTGTAGTGCGAAATAAACTGGTACAGATCGCAAGGGATAAGTTACAATGTCCAAAAGTACAGTGAACATGTGTAGTGAAAATAGTTATAAGATGGGTATAAGAGTATACTCACAGGACTCTGCAATTCGCAGAAATATAAGAAATAGCGAAATTGACGAGGAGTGGGGGAACAAACCCCAGAGACAATTTCAGACATGTCGATTTCGTACAACTGCAGGTGTTAACCAAGGCGTGGGTATAAATAGGACACACACGCTACAGTTGTATCTTTTTTGATCACCCACAGTTGCGGCGGGAGCTTCTGTCCGTCCGCACGGCGTATTTATTTTTTTGTAAATAGTTTCATTCTTCCAGTTACATACAACTATGTAACTAAGTTGTAATACAATCACTTTTAAATAGTAACAGAATTACACGAGAAGAAAATCCATATAAGATGATCAACTGACGTCCGAAACAGCACGAAAAGAAGTAACATGAAGTTCCGGAGAGCGAGAGAGCTGACGACTTAGTTCCAGAGAGCGAGACGACGAGGCGAATAATAATAGTCTAGAGGCGACTACGCTGGACAATAGGAATGGTACTGGAGTCTAGAGCGGCTGAGCTGGACAAAAGGACGTTACTGAAGTCTGGAAGCGACGCTGGACAAGAGAAGCGACGCAGGACAAGAGGAATTGATGCTGGAGTTCGAGACGAGGACGATTACAGATGGATCGATTGCGATTGAGTATGACTGACAACAATAAAGTGATAAACAACTTATTTATCTCTTAGTCGAACAATTAACTCAAAGACAATTAAAGACATTTTTGTTTTACTTTAAAGTTAAGAGCCAATGTTTCTTGTAAATATAGAGTTAAAATGGTAGATATTATTGAAGTAAGATTAACGTAAACAAGAGCTCAAATTAGTATTGGAATGAAAAGAATGTAAAGCATTTAAGTAAAAATTATAGTTTTATAAATCAGTACTGAAAAAGAAAGATAAATTCAGTAGCTATTAATATTTTGAATTTCGTTTCAATATCTAAAAAGATATTTAAGCATTGATATTTAGAAGCACACTAATTGACTGAGTAGTCAGGAAATAATATTTAAGTAATTATTAGAATAGAGTATTTAGCCAGTAAGGATGTATTCGGCGTAAGCCTTACGGCATAGTAACAAAGCAATAATGAATGTTTTTAAGTCGAACAAGTGCTTTGGGCACAATTTCATTATTACTATATAAATTTGAAATACCGTTACAAGTTACATAGAGTTATTATTACAGATACACCTGATATCCCCTTTATACTGTGTCACATTAGTTGTTGCAGATAAGTTATCGCTGAAAGTGTGGGTCATCCCAATTTAGCATTACATAAAAATTTAGCAAAACTAATCTGTCGCAATATATATGCCCTATTGCCGATATTAGAAAGTGGCTGGTGATATTTCATGAACTGGACAGTATTTTATTTCAGTTTATAAGTTATTCCAAAACATTTATTACAACGTAATGTGAGTACGTAAACTCTAACTTTTATAATTATAATCCATTTTGTATCAGAGCGTCAGTTCATCGCGTAGTTCTGTCTAGTGAGCCGTATTTGGGTATCGCCATAAAAATAACGGCAGAATAATTCGGCCGAATGTGCACACAGTTTGGTCATACTTGTTACCTCTGCCTGTGGAACATTTCACCGCAAAGCGTCCAACGTTAGTACACTTTACTAACACAAATGTCAGTACTCAATGAGCCATGATATCTGTACTCCACTGAATTCGTGAGAGTGGAAATTTGCTAGATAATGTTCCAACCTCTATACTCAGGAATTTTTTATTACCATGTTGAATCTCTAGTCTTATTATGTCTACTTATTCTTTGGTTATCTTATTTGTTTGCGAAGAAATTGAGATTTCTCCTTTGTCTCTTACAGTAATCAAATACTAATTTTTCTTAACCCTCGCTTGACATGAAATCAAGTGACGACCTTTGCCTGTTTGCCTTGTCTATCGACTTCCTGAATTTTATCGCCTCCCTGTAATATTTTCTTTCTCTGAATAATGCAATTAATTATTAATAGTAACTACTAGGTTATTTCATTAATGTGTTAGAATGTTCCTTTTAATGCTTTTAACAATTGTCCTACAAAATTACAATATCAATAGCTTCGCAAGTTTGTCTTTGACGAATTAACAGTCCCTTGGAAAACCTGATTAGGTATTAACAATGACCGTAAACCTTGACGGCCGATTTGAATATTGCCTGGGTTATCAGGTCGTGGTCCAAGGCCTTCTTGTAGGGTACAGACTTGTTAGCTGTACCCAAGACAGCCATCTTCAGTGAATCAGGAAACGAGATCTCAACTGCCAGCGTAAGGCTAAGAGAAAAGACAATCCTACTTTTGTTGATTGTAAATTTGTTTGAGCGGGGTGTCTTTGCACCACTGGCAGGATTGCAGCACCTGGCTCAAGCCCAGTGGCTGCCAGAAGATAACTTATAACTGGTACAATCAACGGGTTACCTAATTCTGCAACGGGGGCGCTGGATGGCGACGGATAGAAACAAAATTTTATTTGGGGTACTGCTGCTCCAACCGATTCAGGATGTCGCCTGTATCAAGCTCAGCAAGCAGACACCGTGGAGAGTCGGTCGCTCTCCACGAGGCAGAGAGCCTCCGTGCCGGCGGCTAGTGTTTCAGCGACAGTAGCGTGCACAGGATGCTAGGGAGAAGCAGTCTTACGATGGAAGGAAACGACATTTTTCAAAGGTCAACTCTGGGACTATTAACAGAAGTTAGACACGAAGATGGCTTTATGCCGGGTCACCCAGAATCGCCCGAGGGCGTCTCACGTTGGGAGTTGAGATTCTGTGGCAAAGTTGGTCCTCAGAAAAAGGAAGGATAAAGTCACAGCTGCCGCACAGAGACTTATAGCCAACGACTGGACAAAAGCAGACAGTGTAGGAAGTCGGAGACATATACGAATTATATTTCTGGCAATTATGGGGATCACGACAAGGAGCGGAGGGTTTTTGATTGGAATTTTTTCAATTTACACTTGCTGATGGTGAATAGAAGCGACAACTAAGCTGAAACCGCAATGACAACTTTAGTGCTCAGAGCCAGACGGCTGCGGCACGAGAGCGGTGAGAATAATTTGGTTTGGATGACGTCGATTCTGCAAGCCGTTGACGGTTTCGGTCACGTGGACGTTGAAACATAGCCACACAGAAACCGTCCATTTCTAGGCAATAGGCCTCCCTTCTAGGGAGAGAGACTGGCATTGAGAAATAGACTTACTTGTTAAACAGAACGCCATTTCCTTAGCCAATCCGGAAGCAAGACTAAATGACGCTGCAGCTTTCTACTCGCAAATCGCGGACTAGCGTCGTCGGCGGAGAGGGATCGTGACTCCGGGCAAACCTGGCAGATCGTTCGTGCACATAAAGTACAGAACCCAGCGGGACGGCGGGGGCGACAGGTCGAACTGAATAACAGGACCCGTCGGCACTCACCCTGAAGCTTCGGACGATGCCGTAGGAATGGATAAATGGGCTAGTTTAAAGAGAAGGCCTTCGTGCCAGACTTTATCGAAGGCCTTGCTCACATCCAGTAGGACAGCAGATGCAGACGCTTTCATATTGACGGCGTGAGACAAATGCGTAATAACGCGGACTAGCTGAAGAGTGGTCGGTTGGCCTCTGCGAAACCCGAACTGTTTGCTGCGGATGAAATCATCCAACAGCGGCGAGATACGGGCGAGCGAGCAGGAGACGCTCAAATACCTTGGAGAATACCTACAAGAGATAAAGAGGGCGATAACTTTTAAGTAGCATTCGCGGCTTTCTGGGTGGGGGGGGGGGTCGTCGCGATGTTGGCAGTTTTGTAGCAGGAGATAAGAAGTTGAACAGCTCTAAAAAGATCTCAACGCCTGAGATCGGCAGATGCTGGGAGTGCAGCGGACCCAATCCGATTAGGACGCACACACACACGCACACGACCGGTTCCTAATCTCTTTGTCAACGTATTTGTTGTTTGAAGTTATGGATATCATAACATACGGTGTGTCGTTTTGGATAAATTGTATTGTTAATACTTGTGCTTTTCCAGTGTAACCGTACACTTATTTGCAGAACGCTAATGGTGTATTGTCACCTGCAGTACGACATATACTAGGTACTCAGCATGTCTCTCGCTAACAGTTTGTACAATGCTGTTATTCTGAGTTTGTTATCAATGTATGTCTAAGCGATACTCTTAAATCTTTCAGCAATTAGACTAGACGTCTTGATTTGCCTTTGAAAGTACTGACCTGTAACTTTTTTCCTTCTTTTCTCCAGAGAAGATATAGTATAACTATCATCCACATGGAAATAAATTTAATGCGACACAATATTTAGGGCATCACGATAATTAACGCTTCTTATTTGTGTTGCTTAGCGACGGAATAGACATTTACAGTAATTTGTATGTGCATACATTCTATTTATTGGAAACCTTATTTGAAACCGTAAAATCTCTGACGCGTGTAGGAAAGCACTTTCTATCTTGATTACGTACCTTAAACCAGCCCTCTTCCTTGAACAGCTTTTGCCTCGTTTCAAGTAGATAGTTTTAAAATTTCGGCCTCTGTCTTGATCCAATAATCTAGGCCTAGGCCTACACGCAAACGTTAGTGTAGACTAAAACAAACTAAATGAGGCAAACGTCTGCCTCAAATCTGATAGAAAAGCTCTATTCAACGCCTTAAAATTGTGTAAGTTCACGAAGAGCGATTGTGGAATTTTAAGAGCTACAATAAAAAAAAGGTAAAGGGAAATTTAAGATTCAGCTACGAACGTCTAGTTAGTCCGAGGCAGAACAAAGTGTTAAACAAGAAGACACCTTGCCCTAAACTTTTTGATATCTCGTCAGAGAAACCAATAAGCTAATGTAACATTTATGCGATAGAAAATTTAACAATAATGTAAAAATCAATCTATAACGTACAATGATAATATTAACATAGTGTGGGGAGAAAACCAAAACAATTTTAACAGAAGTAGTACAAGGATGTGAAACAGTAGGCGGGAGAAATAGAAGTAAAGGTAAATCTAGAAAAAATGGAGAAACTAAACGCCATGTTACAAAAACAATCAAAATAAAACAATACAACTCCTTAAAATGTAATATTAGGAACCGACACGATCTAAGTGGTTAAGAATTTTTTGTATAAGGGTGTAAAGTAAAAAATACAATCAACATTTTACAGGGAACGGTAGTCTGTGAAATTAAAGAGGAAACAGGATCGTAACTGGAATATAGGACGACATTCCAGACAGGGGAAATAAAGTATCTCAGAAGGGCCAGACAAACGAAACCGTTAACAAAAACACAAGAAAAGAGTCACAAGACGGATTAAACAGCATGAAAGTGCTGGGATAAAATAAGACTAAAGTGGTTCTACTCTAAACTAACTGCTCAAAACTAACGGGAGCATGGAGAAGTGAGACCAAACCTTTACTCTAGGAACTCAGAGAAATAACTACAAACCTGCAGTGAAAAAAATGAAGGTTTCAATAGAAGTAAAACCTCGTAACCATAGGAAAAAGGACTGGGTTACGTAAATTGTGTGTGTGTGTGTGTGTGTGTGTGTGTGTGTGTGTGTGTGTAGACATACATACAAATAGACAGACAGACAGAGTACATAGAGTTTCCTGGTAACCGTCATTTTCTGGTAAGGGCACATTGTTTGCATAGTTAGCGTCGAATGTTTCACCTATTCTGTTAATCTGCAAACAGCCTTAGTAGTCAAAAATCAGAACCTGTAGGACACGAACATTTTCCACCGAAAACGAACTCAGGAATGAGGTATCAAGTAACAGTTCTTCACACACTGCGCCAACAAAGATATCAAAGATTGAATAGAAATAATAGTAACAATAAGTGTGTAGTCTAGGAAAAATAATTTATTTACGATTTAAACAGTTTTTTACACATTTAATTTTAAAAGAAACAAATTTCTTCTGTTCTTGTTTGTGTTGTTGTCTTCTTTATTTACTGGCGGTTTACGTAACTCTTTAACTTCCTATCTTACATTGTTATTGAATTTTTTTGCACTTTCTAATCTACCAATTGAATCGGTTGCTTCTGTTTGTAATTTACGATAGCGGTTCTGTTTCTCACAATTAATTTTATTGAGTTCCTGGAAAAATAAAAACGTATTAAAACGGAATGATAATTACCTTACAGTTAAACAAATCTTGTCATAAACTCAAACGCTTAACACAAACATGTGTCAGCAGGTCTGCCGCACGTTGTGGCGGTCGCACAAAATTCAGTCGCTCTCGATTCTCAGTCTCTCATATATTTTAAAACCAATGTACCCGATTGAGAAAAAGGCTAAAATTAAAATTTTTGCTACGCACTATCTTTGTTTTGTTGACTTAAAGAAATAGACTACTGTATACGAATTAACCTGTAATAATTCAACTATTATTGACAACATATATGGAAAAGCCAGAGAAACATCATTTTACAAGTCATTTTTTACTTCGAATAGCTTAAGCTTACGTTACATTATCTAACTAAAAAATATATTAGGTTTTAATTGGCAATTGGTGTTAGCTACATTAATTCAAGCCGTAATATAAGAATATTACCTCATATTTATCACTGTCATTTATCAATTTATAGCCATAATAAACAGCAGCGGCAGCAGAAAATATCTGAAAAAGAAATCAAACATTTATTGTAAGAAAAAGAAATCTAATCTTTCGTATGTGTTTCTAGATAAAATGTAAAATCAGAAACATCATGTACAAGGTGCCTGTGTGTGTGTGGGGGGGGGGGAGACAAATGACTGCGTCAAAGAAAAGTTTGTTGGTTTTTTTTAGAAATCTTAAAATAAATTGATATATTGCAAAGTAGAAAAAGCAAGAAGATATTTCTTGAGATAGTATAATTCCTTACCCCCACGCCGGCAAGTGCTGCCGCGGCACAAGCAAGAATGGGTTTCATCGTCAGTTTAACATTGTGGTAGAACAATTCGATGAGGTCAATTCAATTCGATGTTCTGGAAAACAAATGGATTCGGCAATTATAATAATATTTGTCTTTTAAAATTATTTATCAAAACTAATTCTATTATAATAAAGAAAATTCAAATATCTCTAGAGCTAAACAGCAAAACGTATATAATTAGGACAGTTTTTTTTTATTAATGTTACTCTAAATAATCGTAATTTTATTTACATATATTCTATTTTTTAATAAGGAATTAACTATTTTGAATACTCGTTAGATGTAAATACTTACATTAGAGCGTTACAAGTACGATGTTACGTATATTAAATCACTTGCAACACTAATTTATAAAAGCGCTAAGTTTTCATAGGAACGCTTCCTTTGTTGGCAGCTGCTACATAAATACTAATTTTGGATTCTTGTAATTTTTATAGACGTTCCTCTGCGGCCGTGACAGTTACTTATTTTGCTTTGGGGGGGGGGATGTCAGCAGACAACAAACTGCTATACCAGGTAATGCAGCCAGGAATCTTTGAAGGCTAATTCAGAAAAAAGTAAAGTAGAAAGTTTTACTCCTGGAATAGATTAAAAATGGTGAAATTTATGACGCATTAACAGTTGTACATAACGTTCGTGGAACAACAGACTCAAATTAGGGTGGAAAGGGGTAAACATCTGGGTGCATATCGACAAAACTGCGCTATGCATTCTTAAAGCATTTGTAACGAATACGAATTTAAAGTTGAGCTATAATTTATCAAAAATATGAAGGATTGTACGATCAACATTGGCGGTATGTTAAATTTAACCCTATTGTGCTCTTCTCTTAATTCTTATATTTAAGTTGACTTACTCAATAATTAAATTGCAAATAAATGTTAATTTACATATCAAAAGAGATTTTTTTTAATTAGATCTGTTCATTTTATGTGTGACTACAAAACATTGGTCGGTTCACGGTAAAAATACTGAAAACAAATAATATTGCCATTTCGAGTAAGTTATATGCAGCCCATAAAAAACAAAAACGACTTACTTTAAATCCCATTTACAATATTAGAGTTGCAGTCAGGGTAATCAGTCAGATCAAAATTTCGGTGTTCAAACAATCTCTGTTCCCGTGATATTTGTTTAGTAACCATATCTAAACGTATAAGGATATTTAAAAAACAATAATTCGATGAAAGCAATTAGAAGCTACCATCGTGTCAAATTGTGCAAAAATAAATTATACTTATCCTGTACATTTAAAAAATTTCAAATACTTTTCATCTATCACAACAGTAAAATAATTAAAACAGAATTATCAGCTTGAAAGCGCTATCGGAATAATTTTTCTATAGTTGTGTGCAACATTGATAATTCTGTTTGTGATTATAACCACTAACACAATTTTCTTAATTAAAATAATTAAGCGAAGGGAGGCTGTTAGATGTGGAAAACTGTTAAAACATCGCCTAATTCAAAGTCATCAACACTTTTGAGATAAGAAAGTCGTTTAAAATGTGTCTCTCATTACAGAAAATGATATTTAATGGGGCACTTGACTATTACAGTACAAACAGGACTAACCAAAGGTCCGGTTTTTCGTTGTGATGACTCCTTGTTGGGCAAGCTTAGTCGCAATTTCTTTCTCTGTGCAGTTCAGCGGGTCACTGCACACTACAACCCCATTTGTAGTGTAGGCTTACAGGGTAATTTGAGGAACGACTTCTACCTCTTTGTCTCCCATCTTCTGCAGTTTAAGTAACCTCGAACCCTGTTGATCGTTTAGGGTGTTGACAAGTAGTCCACCTGCGGCTTTTCTGATTTCCTGTACGGCTAGGCTGATCCAGCGCAACCGGTTACAGCCTTTTCAATAAGGAAGGGACTGACTTTCGTGAAGTCATCTTCCTTCCGTTTCACAACAGGATACCTCGGCACCGCCGGCAAAGTGGTAGAAGATGTCACGAATCCTTCAGGGTCAGCAGAGGAGAAATGTCTCCTTCCCTTCACCCTCTGAGGGAGACCTTTTCTGGGCGAGGTTTTTTAAGGGTCTCCTCAACTATACAATTATTTTGAGAAATTCAAATTTTGATCCCACGAGTACCGGGGAAGTAACAGACCACCGCTGCAGAGCCCTTGAGACCACGGCTAGGACTAAATACAATAGGGTGCTTCCTAGTCCCCTGGTCCCCTGAGGCCACCGTTCGATACTCACTAACGTAGAGCCATCCACCCAGTGGCACGATTCATTCCACCGTAGGTTATGATGTGTTTTCAAGCGGTACACACAACCTTGTCAAACTCCCCTACCAGTATTCTCTTAGCCAGCTAAAGAGTAACAGCTATTTTCCGCCCTCCAAGAGGCTAAGTTATTGTAGGCCGGGCGTAGGGTTGGATTGGTTGGTGGGGAATTATTATTATTATTATTATTATTAATATCATTTTACTATTATTATTATTATTCCATCTCACTCGTTGAGGAAAACACCTTATGTAAGTTCTGTTCCGTAATGCGGACTTAACCGAAACTCATAACCGAACGAGAATACTATTTCTCGCGGCCAGTGAGCCTCTTGGTCACGATGGACGTCAAAAACTCGTTTAACTAAGCAAAGTGGACTGATATGCTTGACGCTTTGGAGCATAATTTTCGGATACCCAGATACCTTTTTTGGATGATTAGAGATTAGGCCTATCTAAGAGACAGGACATCACTTTATAATTACTGCACCAGGATGGCGGATTGTAGAAGTCACAGCAGGGCCAGCTCAGGGACTAATTCTTGGGCCAGACCTGTGGAATGCTTCACATTGTGGCATTCATCTGATGCACATGTCTGAAAATACATTCTTAGTGGGGTACGTTGATGATATTGCAGCGGTTATTAGAACACGAGATGTAGAGCTGGCTCAGATGAGTTTAAGGCAAGTTATGCAACGAGTGAGTTCCTGGATGACAGACCACGGCTTAAAACTGGCAGCTGACAAAACAGAGATCGTGCTAATTACAAAGAGACATCTGCTCAACATCTTGCCAATGCAAGTCGGGGAAGAAACTGTGCAGACAAAAGCTGCGATTAAGTATTTGGGGATTCTGCTGGACACAAAGCTTAAGTTTTCGCCACAAATAAAACGGGCGGCTGATGAGGCTGCAACTGTGACCACGGCGATGAGTAGAATTTGGCTAAACCACCAGGCCAAAACCTTCCAAGCTATAATTACTGATGTCAGTTACGCACTGAATACTACTTTGTGGTGCAGAAATGTGGCATGATGCACTCGCTCGAGAAACAGACGACGCACGTCAGCAGTGCAGCGAAGTGGCGCGCTCAGAGTGGCTTGCTCCTACCGCGCGGTTTCGGAGTCCGCGATTCTTGTCGTCGCGGGAATGATTCCAATTGATCTGCTGACACAGGAGGAAGGCCAAAGTAGATAATATACAAGCACACAGGGAGGCCAGGAATCATAATATGGTCAGTGACAGGGAAGATGGACCGCTATGCTTATAAAGCAGTTAGACTAATTGTAAAAACGGCAAGATTAATTATTTCATATCGCAGTTTCTAACTGGTCACGGTGTGTTTCGGGAGGATGGGGGAACCAGACTGCATTTTCTGCAAACGATGTGCACCGCACGTTTTCCACTTGTGACAGATGAGAAGAGGAGAGGGAAACCCTGGACAATATAGTAGGACAGACCTCGCCCAAAAATATCATCGAAATAATGCTGCAGAGAGGCCACCACTGGAATCAGCTAGCAGCCTACATAGAGAAGGTACAGAATGCAAAAGAAGGAATCAGAAAATGATCTTGCTAGGGCCACTGACAGAGTAGCAGAAAACATGCAACGTGGACCCACTGAAGGTTTGAAACAGATGAACGTCCACAGGGCGAAGAACAAATGGTACCACCGTGAAGTACTGTGAAAGCTGAGTCCCGAGGTTAAACCATGCTATGGACAATAGGATTTGTGGTTTGAATAGGTGAGTCCCACACACCGTAGGAATATGGATCCTCCTGCGGCGAAAATTAATTTTCCACAGTCTCCCTCGTAAAAAACATTGTTGTTATTATTGTTATTATTATTATTATTGCATACACAAATATTACAAACATAATATTATACGTTTCGATGTGTACGTATTTAATCATTATAATTCGACTTGTTTTGACTCCTTTAACAATCTGTTTGTCCCCTGAACTCCACGTTTTAGTCTCAGAAGTGACTATCGGTAACATTAAACCGACGTTAAATTTGTTGCTTTTGAAATCGTTTGACCATTTTATATTGCTGCTGGCGAAACAGTGTAAATACAGTACTTTGTGTAATTTCATTGAATCCATTACAGATATATTTACGATGCAATGGGAGGTCAATGCTGAAGTTTGTCAAGTGATACCGGCGAATAACAATTTACAAAGCTAGTTTTAGATCCATGCTTTTTGGTATCCAGGCCACTTATATGTATATAAATAGTAAAACAGTTATAACAACATGACCTATAACAACATGAGCACAGCAGTCGACTACAGTAATTAGTGGTGCGCACCAGCGATATCGTGTGTGTTCTCACGTTTGGAGGTTTTTATGTGTTTTTTGTGTTTATATTTATATTTATTGTGATGTATAAAGTTGTATAAAAAGTTGTTTTTAATATTTTAACTATTGACGAACTTCACCAAGGGATATTCCTGATGATGGGACATATGTCCCGAAACGCGTAGAGTTTCGAAAATGATAAAGGCCACCAGACGGAAAAGAAAAAGGTAAAATTGTTACCGGGGACAACAGATATTTACAAAGCTGTTGTAACAGTTCGTGTGTGTACTTTACCAGTAAAACTAAACGCTTTACTGTAGCTTGCAATCAGTGGCCGCGGTAACAATGCTGATAGTCAATCCACAGCTTAGCGCTGCTGCCTAATTTTATCTAATTGTAGAATAATCAATTTTATTCAAATTATGAGTAAAACATTCACCGTGTGCCTTTAGTGTTTACGATAAAACGAAACGAAAAGAAACATAATTGTTTAATGTTATATAAATTAGATTATAAGAATGTTACATTTATTTAAAATCTTTTACAACGACATTTAATACCCCACAAAAATTGGTCGCTCACTTCGGTGGTCCTGACTACTAGCGGTAATCGCTCACAACATATTGTCTGTATTGTTAAATTTTAATTTTGATCTTAAGATATTAAAAACAAATCTACAACAAAACCGTAAGAAGTATAAAATAATGTTAACGAATAACAGAAATAAGACGAAGAAATAGTAATATTCATAACACTGTTCAGAGATTTCATATATATCGTTATCTTAGAAAACTCGAATTTAATTTCATAAAACGTTTAAAACAATTTTATTAGCATTTCATAGAAAATGAAATTACTTTTATATTGCAATAGTTACAATCTGCTAGAAATACAACTTTAAGATCTCAAATACTAAGACAGAAACAATGGCCTTCCAAGGAAAGAACCCTGTAAGAGCAAAAATTGTAATTGATAATAGTGTTTGTGGAGCAGATAGCACATTGTAATTGATAATAGTGTTTGTGGAGCAGATAGCACATTGTAATTGATAATAGTGTTTGTGGAGCAGATAGCACATTGTAATTGATAATAGTGTTTGTGGAGCAGATAGCACATTGTAATTGATAATAGTGTTTGTGGAGCAGATAGCACATTGTAATTGATAATAGTGTTTGTGAAGCAGGTATCACATTTTAATTATTTGGTATGTGATATCCTATATAGGAAGGCTGACGATATAGAGAGAATGTTAAATAATTTAGTTATACCTGTGGAACAATAAGACGACCGCTGAAGAATAAAACGCTGAGGGAGACACAGCTGAAGTTCTACAAAGTCGTAGCTGTGCCTGCTTCAATGTATTAATGTGAAACAGGCTTCGAAAATGAAATTTTTAAGAGAAGTCAAGGGACGGAGTTTGAGAGATCATTTACGAAAGAACGACATAAAGAAAGACCTAAAGATTCAGTCGGTTCTGGATAGAATAAAGGAACACAGGCAGAAATGGAAGTCCCATGTGGAACGCATGGTAGGCACGCGTATTCCTAAAGAAGCGTATGAATATAGGCCTAAGCCAGTAGGAACGAGATACCGTGGAAGACCTCGGGAAAATGGTCAGAGACTGTGAAGTTGGAACGGGCTATATCCCAAGCCATGTAGTGAAAGAAGAAGAAGAAGGTGATTATCAGTTATACCAGTACCAGTTATAGCACAGTTTTACCAGTTATATGACAACAACAACAAAAATACTCAAAGTAATAACACTAAATAGGTCAAAGCACAATAATATTTTTATAAAAGTCATCTCATTAAATAAATTAGAATATTATAAAGATATTAAAGAAATATTATATTACAGTATTATATTTCTATTAAAATATATACGCATTTCTAAAATCTCCAAACAACCAGTAACAATAAAAAACTGTCTTTAAATTCTCTTTTAACTAGGAACAATTGTTTCTAAACATTTGTTAATAGATTAAAAAGTAATAGTCATGTAATAGTTTTACTCGTTATGTAATCCATAAACATATGTATCGTGGGGAGTAGCAAAGTAGGATACATAAGTAGGCTACATTTGGCGATACTGAATTATTATTTTTATTTTTTTTTTTAATGAAAATTTGAAGAACCTCCTCAATTTTGATTTTAATTATTCTGTCCAGTTATGGGTCTAGTTCATACACGTCAATACGCAAGACACACGTGTAGTTGAAGTCTATCCACGCTGTTAATTAAATCTATTGTTCCCTATTGACCGCAGTCAGACTTAATGTAGTTGTTTAGTATTGTAGGAACGGGTTAATAATTGGCATTTTGTTACTGGACGATACGTTATTTATATCACCGAGTCGGAAAGTTTGTTTCTTCACATAATACACTGTTTCATAATACATAATAAACTCTCGAACTGAAGTGTAGAGAGGTATTAACAACTACATATGCAAATTATTGAGGTCTCTTGGAACACTAAATTACCAGATTCTGTAAAAATTTAATGAATACAATAAACATAAACATTTATTAAACTCTCAGTGTCTTGTCACAAAATACTACAGCAGCTGTAGCTGTAGTTCATGAGATTTATTCCTTCTAACTTAAAAGTCCTGGAGGCTGAAGTGTAAGGGATCAAAATGTTTCTAATTGCGTACCTCCAAGTGCACTATCAGATAAATGATAACTTTAACAGAAATGTAAAATTAATGTTTAGGCCTAGTTTTAACAATTTTGAATGTTTAGACACTACAACAGAAAGGTAATCAAAGGTTAGAAAAGATTTTAAAAACCCTTGTGTATCAAACGGAAGAGAATTTCAACCTAAATTTAAATATGTTATAGTGTTCAGTTTAAAAAATTTCAAAAGAAATTGAAAAAGATGAAAGTAAAAAAATGTTAATCCATAAAGATAATTTTATCAAACTAAAGAGAATTCTAAACCAGATAGAAATAAAGTCTTTAGTTTGAATGTTTTTTTTTTTTAATTCAGTAGCAACTTGGGTTAAAAGTAGGTTTTAAGATTCTAGAAAATTGTAAGTGTAGGCCTATATGTAGGCCATTTGTAAAACGACTGCATTCAATTAAAACACTACAAAATTTTTGTTTTGTATACAGAATAATTAAACTTGATACTTTCCATATTGTTTGTAACCTGTTAATTTGTGTAACATATACAAATACAAATAAAATAAAAAAAATAACAAAAACATGTAGCATGAAGTACTATGTGTAGTCGCCTCTCCGTGCTGTATCTCGACTAACAATAAAAGTCGTACATACAAAAAACTGTATTCACGGATTTGAAAAGTTAAAATTTGTTCATTTAATGTTATCTAATACTAACGAGTTTTATTTAAAATGTTGAGCGATTTCTGCACCACAGGGACCTTACTAGTTTTTAATATTATTATGTGACCACTAGTTTTGTTACCTATATAAAGTTTAATGTGCATACATTTCGCTTTACGGCATGTCATAATAGGGAAAGAAGAAGAAGAAGAAGAAAAAAGGCCGAATCTACTTACATCAGCAGTCATCTACCATATTATATTTTATTCGGTACGTTTTTTTTTAGTTTCGTATCTACTGAGCGTATACTAAATCATAAACAATACGTGATTATTTCCATTTATTGCAATCTGTAAAATTATTATACTATCAATGCAGCATAAACTGACTGTAATGACGGTTACAATCAACTGTTTCCAATAATTGTTTACGAGGGTATCAAACCTATGACAAGCGTTAACATTCCGAAGAGAAAACGTACTGAAATAACTTTTTTGTTCCAATAAATTGCTGCTGTATGATCAATCATTTTTTATACTGTCGATGCCATTTCGCTGTAAACTTATTACGTAATCGATGAAATTTGCAATCTGGTACAATTTGTTTACAGTAATGATGCGTGTCTATCCGCGTTTCAGATTTCACATGATGTGATATAAACTTGGTTTTAATTGCATTGCACTACAGTCTGCATTTGATTCCTAGGGGAGAGGCTGATACATTTATACGTTTCTGTCATGTCCATCAGGATGCAAAATTTTACTGATCGTAAAATAATTGTCTTCCTTTATTAATTTTCTTTCGCTTAATAATATTACAGATCTGTGTCAGTTACAAAACCAAGTCTTCACTCTCTCTCCTTTCTTCTTCTTCTTCTTCTTCTTCTTCTTCTTCTTCTTCTTCTTCTTCTTCTTCTCCTTCTTCTTCTTCTTCTTCTTCTTCTTCTTCTTCTTCTTCTTCTTCTTCTTCTTCTTCTTCTTCTGCTTCTTCTTCTTCTTCTTCTTCTTCTTCTTCTTCTTCTTCTTCTGCTTCTTCTTCTTCTTCTTCTTCTTCTTCTTCTTCTTCTTCTTCTTCTTCTTCTTCGTTTCTCCTAGTTCTATTAGGCATGTGTCCCAAAACAATTTGTGCGTACGTGTATATTTCTATAAGAGAAGAATGTTTAAAAACACATGGTAAATTAGAGTACAGAACAAGAGAGAAAAATACTTAAAGGCGATTGGGATCGTGCAGTCGTAAATGTGTGATATTGAGAAGAGAATTTTCAGTAGGCCTATCAGAAGTGAACGTACTACCAAGCACTGTACCGTGCTACCAATCATGTGGCATAACGAGTCAAAGTTTGAACACACATAAAACGAAAGGTATTGTACTTGACAGTGAACGGTATGAGTCTATGTTGGTATACGTACGTTTCTAAATATAAATATTAGTAAATTAATGTTATGTAAAAGTTCTTTCAACACATACTTTTTTACTTAAGGCGTTTCAAGTATTGTGCAGTTTGTTCATAGTCAACCATCTGAACGTATCTTAAGGAATAAAATACATGCTGACAATAGTTCATATCTACTAGTACATCTAGGTAAGGAACTCAACCAATTTCATATTCACACACACACATACACACGCGTGCGCTTAGAATGCATAAAGGATAGCTACACTATTACATAAGGATAGTTATTACAGTAAAGGGAGTAGGATATTTTTTACATATTTCTAAACTCATGCGTACATATATCTAAACTCGTCTATAACGCACTAAATAATAGAATGATTGACAGATTTTTGTATCTCCTTTTATAACCTACAAAAGTTTGTAGACCTTTAAGTGGTGTATATTAAAGTAACCGTAGAAAACAAGATTTAACTTAGTTGTTACTATTAATTTTATTTATGAAATTTCTGTTTTGTTGAGTATTATGTTTACATATTATCTTTTGCTATACATTTGTTCTGCTTTATTGAAAAACAAATGTTTTTATTAATTTAATTGATATTTCACAATATGGAATATGACGTGACTTACGGCAATATCAGTGATATAAACGCTAGACTTGCAAAGTCGAATTCAGTCTGTGGCGCGACAGAAAGGATTGTAGGTAGGAAATCAAGAACGGAGACCAATTAAAGTATTATAGAGTCGTGACAGTCCCTACTATATTATGTGGTCGAGAGAATAAGGTAATGTGGCATGAAGAGATATGAGCAGATTCAAGCTTCTGAGATGAGGTTGAGATGAGATTCAAGCTTCTTGATGAGGTCAAGCAGAGAGAATGTATGGCGGGAACAAAATATTTCCTCGTTAAATGAATGCTTGGGGAAGATCGGAATCGGTGGTTCCGTCATATGGACCGAATAACGGCTGACAGGGTGCCCAGGCAAGAGCTCTTTCATAAGCTGAAAGGGAAGCGACTTCGCGGAGACCGAGTAGGAGATGGAACAGGTGGTATCACCTAAAGCCTTGTAATGCCAAGAAGAAGATTCATTTTGTTGCAAGTGTAGATAAAATTGTAGTATTAATAGAAAATCTGATTAATATTAAGTGCTTAATAGACACTCTGAAACAAATTTTGGATTGTGTCTACATTTTTTTTTTAATATTTAATATGTATGCGTATATAAATTTTACAATCTGTACTAAAAATGTTACGACCATGTTCATACTTTTAATTCTCTTTAACATTATTTGTATGTCCTGATCATTATCTGATAAGTGACATTTAATAAATTTTAGAAATTTCGTCATGCATGTCTCCTCCAAATTATACGTAAATCACATGAAAACATATCGATAGAGATTATATTTATCCTCTTATTCGTGATTATTTATTTATCAGCTTTCAGTCTATGATCCAATGTGTGTGTGTGTGTGTGTGTGTGTGTGCGCGCGCGCGAGTGTGAGTGTGCCCCTGTGAGCGCGCCCGTACGTGTGATTCGGAGTGGGGAAATGTAGGTTATGTGGCATACCAGTGTACAGTGTAAGATGACTGCAATGTGTACTTTAGTATTTTATCGATCCAGTTTTATTGATATCGATTATCGTTTCGTCGCACGTCATTGCAGTTGTCCCAGCCCACCATATGGGCATAACGGCTCTCGAATCGTTACAAACATTCATGTTTACGTAACATCTTTGCACACACACACACACACACACACACACAAATGTAAATGGTCGTTCTGATTTTACTTTTATTGTAACGTTTATACAAGTTGCAGGAACCACAGTTGACTGTAATGTCGAATCATATTCAGTGAGATTAATATTGTTACATACAAAAGAAAAGTTTGGAATTAGATACAGTAATGAAGCCAAAATAAGAGGATGGCCTGATCTTAGGATTGTGTCAAGAAGAAAACGAATATCGTCTCGAGACGGTGCAAGGATAAAGTGCCGCGTCTAGAAAATCTAAAAATAAATCGGATACACTATGTTTATGAAGAGAAAATACACCTTATATACCGTTAAGAGCACCGGAAAAATAGACAGTAATTGATGTGTTGTAATTTTTCAATCTTTTTTTTTTGTATCGACCATCTAAGGACCACATGCCAATTTCAATTCTGTATTCTTTGTTCTTTACTTTTTCTCCAATATTCTTTCTTCCTTTCACTGTGTCTCTTCACTGTGTCTTCAGTCCACTTGGAACCTGCGTTTTTCTCTCTCCTACCCTGGACTCCTTCCATTTTTAACACTTTTGCCCGAAAAACTTCTCTTTCAATTGCTTCTTGTGCGTTTATATTATTTTTTTATAAATCCTTTTGGACTTCTTTAATCCAACTTGATGTTGACTTCTTCTATACAATAAATTAGTCTAACACTGGGCATTTATATTACTATACAGTACACACTTGCATAAAATAAAAAATAATGTTATAAAACTAACACAATTATTAAAACTCACTTTACATTATTAGAGTAATTCAAATTATGTTTTTAGGTACTTATTCAAGAAAAACTCATTAATTTATAACAATATGTTATGCTCAAGCGAGTATTTTATTTTACTTCTTGAGGTTAAAGCAAAAGTAGGAGAGACAAATACTAATTCATTAAGTAACTCGCTGTTAATTGATACCATATTTGCCATATCTAAGTATACTGTTACAACATCACAGAACAATCTACGTATTTATCGAACGTTCCAAAGAGATCCAGAATGTAATGCGGTGGTGTACGTGCTTATTGACGCATTCGCGAGATTTTTCTTGAGACCGCCAGCCGAGCGGACTGTGTCAAGGCCGAAATTAATTACGCCGTACACTGGCGCTAAGACGCAGTTTCGAACGTTCTGGTCTGTGATCGGAGGTATAAATACATGGCGGCAGCGGCCTTAGTTTTCAGTATTAGTCGTGATAAATTACAGTGCGGTTCGAGAGTTATTATCGGGCGAAATTACTGTGTGCGTTCAAGTGGTTATAAGTGTTGTGTTTTATAATCGGACGGTATATTGTAATACAATTGTGTTTTAATATTAGTTGACATTTATTTGTGTGAGAACAATTTTTATTTGATTTGTTGCAAGAGACTGTGTTGCTAATTACGAACTGTTTAGTTGTGTAATTAAAGCTGGTGATTAGTGACTTGATTGGCGTCTTGTATTTTGTTTCCACTGTACCTACGACGATCAAGTAGACCGTCGTAACAATACTTATACAAGCACACTCTTGTCAAATTAGTGGAATGTAAATTTTTTCGCATTGTTGGTCACACCGCTCTTTATCGTTGTTACTCTATTTTTCTGTTTCACTCAGCTGTTTTTCTTTCTTTTCTTTTGGTGTCTGTTGCTTGTAAAGTTAAACTCATTTTGTGATTTAACTTGTTTTTTTGTGTGGTTACAGCAACTGTTGTTAATAATTATTGTTTGTTGTTGTACTGTAACTGTGTTTGTAATTATGGATATAACGCCATGAAAGAGGAAGGCTATCATGACGTTAAGTGAAAGCACTTTTTATCTCATTGAATGATTGCTGAAAAGTGTGGTGTTTCTCAAATTTCTGTGTCAAAAATGATTAAACTTAAAAGTAAAAATGGATCAGTTTCTCCAAGGAGAAGAGAAAACTCTGGCAGGAAAAGTGCTACAACTGCAAGAAATGTTGCGTATTTACTGAAATTAAATAAAATTTAATTCAGAAAGAAAGAAAGAATTACCTAGATCAGGACGTCACGTTTACGACTCAACTGTTAGTCGACGCTTGTTGGAAGGAGGTTGAAAAGCAAGACGGCATGTGAAAAAAACAAATATTGACGTCTGCTGAAATGAAAAAATGTCTGTTACGGCGGACTGTTACGACGGTCTACTTGATCGTCGTAGGTACAGTGGAAAACAAAATACAAGACACCAATTAAGTCACTAATCACCAGCTTTAATTTTCACAGTTAAACAGTTCGTAATTAACAACACAGTCTCTTACAACAAATCAAATAAAAAGTGATCACACGCAATAAAATCTCATTAATATTAAAACACAATTGTATTACAATATACCGCCTGATTATAAAACACGGTGCTTCACTAATAACCACTTGAACGCACACAGTAAATCGCCCGATAATAACTCGACCAGCACTGAAATATATCGTGACTATAACTGAAAACTAAGGCCACTGACGCCTTGTATTTATACAACGTTCACATACCAGAATATTCCAAAATGCGTGTTAGCGCCAGTGTGTACGACGTAATTAATTGCGACCTTGACACAGTCCGCGCGGCTGGCGGCCTCCAGAAAAGTCTCGCGAATGCGTCGAGATTCACGTACGCCGCACGCATTACATTCCGGATCCCTCTGGAACGTTCGATATACACGTAGATTGTTCTGTACTGTCGTAACACTGCCCCCTCCTTATGCATCTTCGTCCCGAACTGGCAAACAGTCTCTGAAGTAATACTCGACCAGGCGATCTAGGTGGACGTCCTTGCGAAAAATAATTCTCCGGTTCTTCGAATTCAGTCTCGTGTGATCCGAACATCAAGTTCCCAGGGATGCGAGTCTTCTGCTCAATCACTAGTTTTGCTGGAATCACTCCCGTTGCGTCATGTACTGATGACCTAAACACCACTGCCTGATCCAAGTCTGTTTGGTTCTCGTCAACAACCTCTTGAGTAACTTCATCTTCAGCAACTTTTTCCCCGGGCGCTTCTAACAGCTCAGGAACAAGCGAGAGTCTTGTCTCGACACCCATTGTTGGCTTCCCAATCACTTCTTTTGTCGTTACACTTATTTGTACTTCCTCTGCTAGTTCTTCCTCCATTTCCGCTTGCAATAGGGAGGGTTCCTCTTGACCAGACCTGTTGACATTTTCTTCGACTAATGCCACTCGCTTAATCGAATGGTTGGTAGGTCCTGTCATTTTAGCCATGCAAAGCTTTATCTTCTCTTGGCCAATCCTCAGGACATTCTCTCTTAAGTCCACAACGAATCCGTAGGCATTCATAATGTCCGTGCCAAGAATCACTTCATCGACAATGTCTGCAACGAGCATTTGATGGTTAAACTCGAGAAGACCCAGGCGTACACGTACGTCTACCTTTCCTAGCACCTTGACGGGGCTTCCAGTCACAGTCTGTATTGTACAAGAGCTAATTAGAGGCTGGCTGTTGCTGACTAAGTCAGGGCGCACAATGGACACTGTTGCCCCCGTGTCAACTGTAAATGATGTTGGTTTACCTTCCGCAAATCCATTAACAATTAAGTTTCCACTGGTCTTATGTAGGGTGGAAACTATGTGCTGTTCTGCGACTTTACTTCTCCAATTGGTGCGATCACTCTCTTCCCGCGGTATGTTCTTCTCAAAGCAGTCTACCTGTAGATGACCATGTTTTCCACAGTTGTAACACTTCAGTCTTCTGTCTTTTTCCAATCGTTCAAATCGTTGCGACGCTCTTGAACTTCTGAATTCTTTTCCGACAACATTGTTTTTCTACACTCATCGTAACGTCAATGTGATACAGGGATCTTCTGTCTGCAATGTGATGGCACAAACCCATTAATGTAGCGGGACGCTGACTTGGCAGCTTCAAACTCTAGGGCGTGAACAACAGCTTCTGAGCTATCTCGGTGTCTTGCCATTCGTAACACTTGCTGATGTTCACAATCTCAGATGCCATCAATAAATGTCTGCACCGCAAACCTTATTCGAAAATATTCTGGTGCTTCAGGATAGGCGAATCTAATCAGTCTGTCGATACTTGCTTCAAACTATTGAAGACTCTCCCCGGAACGTTGTCGTCTTGTTCTCAACTGAGCGTAGTACACATCTCGCAAATGTTTATCATCGTATCGTAATTCTAGAGCTTTTATCAACTCGGCATAGATATTCTGGCTATCAGGTGGCACTTTCTGTAGTAGTTCTGCCGCAGGTCCTTTTAATGCGAGAACGAGTGAGACTGCCTTGTCTTTCTCTGTCCAATTATTTGCGCATGCGGTAGGTAGCTTCAAATTGGCGGAGGTACGTTGCCCAGTGACTGCTTCCGTCAAAGGTTGGAGCTTTTACATGAACTGTCCCTACTGCAGGCATAGTGACTTTCTCTACTGACTTATTTTCTGTGTCTTTTTCTGTCTTTATCATTGGTAAATTCTGTTCAGAAATTTGTTTTGGTTGTATTTTCATGAACTGTTCAACTTCATTTTTAATTTGCTCTTTTATATTCGCCATTGAGTTTTCTACTGCAGATATTTTTGTTGACATAGCTTCTTCCACATTCAAGACAGATTTTTCTACTTCAGCTACTTTATTTGACATGGATTCTTCTACGTCAGATACTCTGGTAATCTGATTATTAAGCTCACCTCGTAATTCACCTACGTCACCACGTAGGAGACCCAATTCTGCTGTAGTATGTTCTTGCATCTGCTTTTGCTCTTGAATTAAGGCTTTGATGTGATCTGCTTCCTGCTTACGTTTTTCATCCTGTCGTTTTCCCGCTTCTTCCGTCTCCTGTCTGCGTCTTTCCTCTGCTTCCAGCATGAGGGTTTTCTGTCTCTCTTCTGCGTTCTCTGCATCCTCTCGTCGTCGTTCCTCTGTCTGCATCAACAGCGCCTGGAAAGTTTCCATCATCTGACTGGTATCCATTGTTTTCCGATTATTGACGAATTACACTCGTCTTGTACAAAGTGTCTACTGTTTCCACTGTTAACCGTTCTATCCCACTTCTGACACCACTGTTACGACGGTCTACTTGATCGTCGTAACAGTGGTAAATACAAGACACCAATTAAGTCACTAATCACCAGCTTTAATTTTCACAGTTAAACCGTTCGTAATTAACAACACAGTCTCTTGCAACAAATCAAATAAAAATTGTTCACGCGCAATAAAATGTCACTAATATTAAAACACAATTGTATTACAATATACCGCCCGATTATAAAACACAGTACTTCACTAATAACCACTTGAACGCACACAGTAAATCGCCCGATAATAACTCGAACCGCACTCTAATATATCGTGAGTATATATAACTGAAAACTAAGGCCGCTGACGCCTTGTATTTATACAACGTTCACAGACCAGAATATTCCAATATGCGTTTAGCGCCAGTGTGTACGACGTAATTAATTGCGGCCTTGACACAGTTCGCGCAGCTGGCGGCCTCCAGAAAAGTCTCGCGAATGCGTCGAGATTCACGTACGCCGCACGCATTATATTCCGGATCCCTCTGGAACGTTCGATATAGACGTAGATTGTTCTGTACTGTCGTAACAATATACACACTGGACCAAGGAAGACCGGAGGAAGGTATTGGTTCTTGACGAAAGCCATATTTTATGTCAAGAGGACCAGAGTCCAACATTCCATTGAGACAATGGAGAAAAAATTTCACCGAAGCATATTTACCAAACGTTTAAACATCCAACAAAGATAATGTTTGGTGGGGTGTTTCTCCTCCAGTGGAAAGAAATCATTAGTTCCGACCGAAGGAACGGCGAATAGTGAAAAATATATTAAAACATTAAATTTTAGAGTAACTCTACAGTTGCAGAACCTTCATCCAGATGGGTCAGGTGTTTTCCAGCAATATTTGGCACCTTTCCATACACCGACAGTGTGAAAATACACTTTTGCAGCAACTGGTTTAATTGTAACTTGATTGGTGGAGAAATTCGGCCGATATGAATCGTATAGAAAATCTATAGCCAATCTGCAGAAAAAACTCAGAAGGATGGACTGTACTTAAAAAAATAACTGGCTTAATTTCTCCCTGGACAAATGGGTGTTATCGTGATAGAAAACTGTAAGAAAGTTGTAATGAACTTGCAGATTTATGCCAGGAAGATTAAACATTTTAATTAAAGTTAAGGGTATTAAATTGTGGGGGATCTCAGGGGGTTGTTAATAACAACACTTATGTTCAGATGCTAATTAATAGATATTATATTTACCCTTTTAATACATTTAAATATATATACATATATAACATCTGATATTATCCGCATTTCAATTTGACAGGTTAATTACTTCTCAATTACTACTAACTTCTTATCTTTAGCTAATCATTACAAGAAATTCATGAATACAGTTAATATCATTTACTGTTTATGACCATTTAATTAGTCCATTGACTATGCTTTCAGATTTATGATCTTAACTACACATTAAATATTATTAATCATCAACAAAAGATTAATAAACAAATTTGAAATATTATTTATCATTAACAAGATATTAATGAAACTAGAAAATCTCCTTCTTTCTCAACATAAATAAACATTAATCAATAACATGACTTAATATCTAACATTTCAGAACTATCAAACTATCATTCAAAATTTATATTAAATATTTATACTTCGTACTCCTATTCTAAGTTGTAAGATATAAAACTCTACAGCATCTGAACAATTCGTCGGTTCTTTTAGAATGAAACGGGTTAACTGAGTAGACAAATATATTACATGCAATTATTTGATTATAACGTTTAATATGATACAGTTACTTGAAATCGCTTATCCATTCCTCCGTCTCCCTCGTTCCACACTTTACACATCACAACACAATTTATATTACTCTGCTTTTTATCGTATCCACCACACTCGCGATAATCATTCGTCTCCACGTCCTGCGAAACTCTGACTTTTCATACGGTCGCGCACATCTATATCTATAAAAATGAATGTTTGTTTCTTTCTTTGTCCCGTATGCGTTCCTATACCATTCATCCGATTGCGATGAAACTTCGGTGAGTTGTTGTGCGGACGCCCGCGAAGGTTTATGAATTTTTTTCGATGGGGTCCTTTGGGGGGTTCTTGGGGTCTTCCACATCTCCTCCTAAACCACTGGACCGATTTCAACCAAACTTGGCACAAATATTTTGTGCAACGGGAGAACCAACATAGGGTAGGTGTTTTTTCGATGGGGTCCTTTGGGGTCTTCCACATCTCCTCCTAAACCACTGGACCGATTTCAACCAAACTTGGCACAAATATTTTACGCAACGGGAGAACCAACATAGGATAGGTGTTTTTTTCGACGGGGTTCAATGGGGGGTCCTTTGGGGTCTTCCACTTCTCCTCCTAAACCACTGGACCGATTTCAACCAAACTTGGCACAAATATTTTACGCAACGGGAGAACCAACATAGGATATGTGTTTTTTCGATATGATCCTTCGGGGGGGTCCTTTTGGGGGTCCTTTGGGGTCTTTTACATCTCCTCCTAAACCACTGGACCGATTTCAACCAAACTTGGCACAAAATATTTTACGCTAAGGGAGAACCAACATAGGATAGGTGTTTTTTCGATGGGGTTCTTTTGGGGGTTCTTTGGGGTCTTCCACATCTCCTCCTAAACCACTGGACCGATTTCAACCAAACTTGGCACAAATATTTTACGCAACGGGAGAACCAACATAGGACAGGTGTTTTTTTTTCGATACGATCCTCTGGGGGGGTCCTTTGGAGTCTTAAAAAACTAACTTATTAGATCTGGTTACTATGGCAACCCAATGGAATAGATTCTGTTCTAAATATATTATCGCATTAAATTGAAGACCACGCGAACGAAGTCTTTATATATTATATATATACAAACACTTTCTTTCTTTGAGTGGCATTGCAACGCATGCCGGGTACTCGCTAGTAATAAATAAAACTTCTTCGCACTTGATGCCGCGCACAGAATAAATAATACTACTTGGCTGTTGATTGACGATTGGCTAATTTACTGTACGACTGAGTAATTAACTAACCAACTGATTGATTTCACGGACTGACTGCCTTGATTTCACTGAATGACTCCCTTAGCGTTCCTGCATCAGTTACTTTTATAGTTTCACCGAAACTTCCCTTACTGCCGCTACTCTTAAAATTACCATCATTGGCTGAGATTCGAACTTGTTGCCGGTAAGTTTGAAATTGACTAGTAACCACTCGAAATACTTCGCGCGCAGAGGTGACGCTTTTTGTAATTGGTGAATTCTTATAGACGCGAACTTTTAGCCGCGAGACCTTTTTCTCGTTAAAAACGGAAATCTGCTTTCTCCACCACCCTCGTTTATGACGTTTCACTCATTGTATTTTGAAGGCCGAAAACACCCTAAATCTAACGGTACTGCCTATTTTTTGCTGTTTTTTAGCAAACAAAGAGTTTTACGTCTTTACGACATAGAAAGTTGTACTCACAATACAATTTTACTTTGGGTCGGCGTCAATGTGTCGCCTCGCCCACACACCTCTCCTTTATATACCGACTATGCACTATAATTCTTATCTGTATGTTTATTTATTACCGATACTAATATTAATATTAATAGTTTACATCGAAATATGTAATTGATCTAAGTGTGTTTTACTAGACAACGAACTGTAAACGATAGTGTTATGTTACAAGGGTAGTCATATTAAATGGTAAATTATAAGTAAGTAAGCTTATGGTTAATGTATTTAAAATTAAAGTACTATTTAAGAAAAAAAGTGTTTGAATCCAATAATTTGTAGTGTGTAATCGTAGAGGTTTTCAAATCTTTACTTATGTCAGTTGTGTTTTTGCAAAGAGATACGAATTCAAGTATATAAACTAATGTTTTGTTTTATTTCATTACATTTACGGTAGGTATTCAGTTTCCCTTCATAAACAGGTTTTAAACAAAACAAACTTAACACTAAATTGCAAACAAAAACATAAATTCACACTCTTTGCGCGCTACACAAAACTCCAGTGAAATCTTTATTGAGTTACAAACGCAGATGTATTGCACGTTTGAATTTACCTAACAGTCGTCCTTTAATACATTTTGTTTTACGCATATCAATATCAAGTACTTTTTTATGCAATAAAATGCGTCGCAGGGTGAAATTCATGATATGCAGCAGTGCTGAGAATGTTTTATGGCTTTCGAATGCTTCCCTACTAGTTGCTAATGTGTTTGTGTGTTGGGGCGTGCTCACTCTCTACCTCCCTCCCACCTCTCTCTCTCTCTCTCTCTCTCTCTCTCTCTCTCTCTCTCTCTCTCTCTCTCTCTCTCTCTCTCTTAGAACAGCCTACATGACCAAGGGGAAAATTTCTCCTCTTATATTCGACTGCCTTTTGTTCGGTACATCATTGCATTCTTGTAGTAAGCAGAGTTCTGAGTTTTGCTCACAATGCATTTGAAATTATCATCAGATAGAACAGATTATTGTCAAATAAAAGTTGAAACTATATTACCACAGAACTTTATAGTCACTTAAGACTGCAAAAGTTGTAGACTCTGAACTTTCCAACATTTTAAACTTTATATAGAACATGTGGTAAAATATCATCATCATCATCTCCAGCAAGGATTAAACCAACATTGGTTTGTTTCACTCCCAAGCAGATAGACTACAGCTGGTCACTCCAACGCTTCTTAAGGCTTCTCCAAACTTCATCCTAAAGGCTTATAATTCTTACTACCTTACACAAGAGAGGAGTATTAATTAATATGCTAAAATCGGTTGTGTATTAAATGCTATACTTTCAACTCTTGCTTTTGTAGCGACTCTTAGGAATTACCTCAGGGCATGAAATAACTTATTAACACAATTTTAAATAGCATAAATTATAAATTTAATAATTTATTTGCATTTCTTTATTACAAGTACACAAGATTTTTATATGATTACAATATCGAAAATTCAGCTTTCTTAGCAATTGTCTCTTTGATAGTGGATTCTTTTAGACGGATTGAATTGCCAATATGAATATGATAGATTTGACATGAACTATAATATAAATTTGAATGTTCAATTATGGGTTACTTGATTGTCGAATTCCAGTCTGCGCTGAAGGTTATCCGCTCGAAGTGTGCTGTCCTGGGGTTCTAATGTCCTCCGTTGCGACAGTAATCCTTGCTGGTGGCACTCGTTGATTATAACACTTTAGATATACATAGGCATCACTTTCACCATACACAATTCACAGCTAATACTTTATTTAAAGCAAGAGTATGTTGTATTAGGCACTATATTTAACACCTTTGCATGTATATTAAATTAAGCTAAGTGCTAGCAACACGGATCGTTCAGGCCGATACCGTCAGACGATTTACTAATTTTCCGACTCACGCTGTGGTAATTCTCCGATTCACGTTTACTTCCGACATGAACTTTGATACTGTGTCACCCGAATTACAGTAGCTTCAACAAAGATTAATCACTTTTGATTGAATATTAACTGTCCCCGTTGATTAAATTATCGATTACATTTTACACTTATAATTTCTCCGACAATTTCTTCCAAACTTCCGATTATTTAGTTTTATTAAAATAATGAATACTGGTATAACTGTTACAATATCTTCACTGAATTGACAATTATTACACGCCGATTACGAGTATTATAGTTATAATATTTCCGATTACCTAAGTTACGGTTCCGATTTTGCTAATACGCAAATTACGAGTCTTTTAGTTGTAATACCTTCGTTGACTGACTACTAATTTCCAAACTACGTTTCCTTTTTATACCCTAACTAATTCTACCCTCACTTAATATTTACAAAACACATTCCCATTGGATTACAGTACCGCGATATTTGATTTTATCCAACCCAACTATAGAATTCACCCGCTAAAAAAATGACGCTTTCTCATATTCGTTAACTAACAGCGCGTGCAAATCTTTCGAGCTATGGTGGGAAGTGACGCTATCCTAACGCTTCTCTGTCTAACGCTCTCTGTTTAAAATAACGGTATCTATTGTTGTAAGCACTCAGCTTTCACAAGCTTTCACCTATTTTTTGCTGTTTTTTAAATATAATACAATTTTATGGGTCTCTGTCCCGTACGTGACTTTTTCGTTCTTTTAGCCGTCTAGTTGTCGCCAGGACAAGGGTGCGTTCTTTTGAAAAAACACCTCTCTGATATCTTCTAACGGTATTCTCTACAGTTATTCTCTACATATTTGTGTTGATATCTATTTAATAATAATAATTTCTTGTAAAAATTGAGTCTCATTCAATTTTGACGTTACATTCTATAGTTTTTTTGGGATGCAGCGGTCAGCCAAGGTGTCATAAATATTTTAGCCGATCTTGGGCAATACTATCAAGTGTATTCATAATATTCAATTCCTGCCATACATCAACATTTATTTTGTGTTCTATAAGAGTATATCCTGCCATGTTTCTGAGAAATTTCATTTCGGCAGATAAAATATAGAAAAAGAAATCTATATGAGGGTCAGTCAGTAGCTAAAGAGACAAACGCTTGTAGTTAAAAAAATTATTTAAGTCATAAGTAGATGTCCTTCAATGTAATAAGTTGGAATGACTGTCACATAATAGCTGATTGACAGATATTTTAAAATTCATAGGCCTAAGGTAAGTCAATCGTTCAACAAGACAAATGCATTGAACTCTTGAAAATTTCACTTTTTGAAGAACAACATTCGGTGATAAGATTTCTAGGTTTTTAATTCGTAAACTCTTATAAAATTACTCTCAGAGCGGGGCATGGTAAATGGTACGAGGCATTCAGATGTTTACTAGATAGTTGACGGTTCAAAAGTGTCCGAAGGATGTTGCTAACAATCAACGTTAGGGATCGCCAATTCAAGTTCAATTATAGCTTTGGAATTTTTGAATTGGTGAATTTGTTCAAGAAAGCAGTTGAGATTTAGTACAAACTGAATCACCGTAAAACATATGAAAATGGATTTCAAAACAGCTTACCGACAGATTACAAAGAACAGTAGTAATTCTCAAGGTCAGTGATTTGTGTATTTTTAAGACTTGAGGTTACTACAACAGGAAATCCTTATAGTTTTAAACAGTTTAGCGTTATTTTTTATTAAGAATGAAAGGATAGTACAATTACAAAATAAAAGTTAGAATATATTAATTGAGAAAATTTACGGACTCTTTGAAATTTTTTATGAAAAGACATCACGAAACAGAAAACTGTATATAATATTTTATATGATGTAGGTAATGGTGAGGACTATAGAATGTTGCGGTTATGAAATACGGACAATGGTGGACAGATACCAAAATAAATTATTGGCTATAAAGCCAAATTCGGGATGCGTTACGGCGAGAATATTAATACTTAAATGAAAAATAACAAGTTATGGGGTGTCACGAATGTGAGTTCTACGGTGACAGAGGACATAAAGCAAAACGAGTTTGTACGGTAGTATACGATGTGCGTAGCATGGGTGATGGCCGGCTTCCATCACAGGTACTGGAGTTTTAACCGCAGGGCAGGAGCGAAGGTGGAGACCAAATATAAGTTATAAAGAGGGTGTTAAAAAGCAACTAGTGCTAGGAATTAGTTTGAAGACGATTGGGGAAAGGTAGAAGAAAGTGGATGATGCACGCTATGCCAATGAAAGACCATGCATGTTTTCCTTTGGAGTATGAGCCACTGCGGCCTACACTTAGTTCAACTGGTACCTCTCTTCTTCTCCTTTCTCTTCCTCGTCTCCCACATCTCATAAATTCTCGATCGATGTCTCTTCCTCCTTTCGTCAGTCCAGACGGCACCTGTCCTCTTCTTGGGGTTTTCCTGAAAACCTTGGGCATTTTTTAATTTCTTTTTGAGTGGCAAACATTTTTCAATGTCTTCTTGAGTAATCTGGAGTTCTCTATGTCTTTTTCCGTTTCTTTTAACCACGTATTGGACATTTCGAGCTTTTTGAAATAGTCAAAAAGCTTCCCTGTTAGTCTGTCAGGATCCATTCTTTGAACATGTCCGTAGAAAGTAATTATTATTTTTCTAATTACGTCTGTGATTTTTTCAACACGTGGCATGTTTTGTTTGTTTTATATATTTTTTTGTTTTTCAGCTTGATGGATAGGCACTTCCGTGACAAAGACCGGAGTCCTGAGGGCACGATCCTAGCACCTTGTCTGGGAGGATCCGATGTAGAGATCTCTCGGTGTTAATCCATTTATCCTGGACCTCTAGATTAAAATTTTTCCGTTGCTGACCGGAAGCACAGAAGGTCTCCTAGGTGAGAAATCAGGAGGGATCCTCAATTCAGCTTAATTATTTAGCTAACCAAGCTGAATGTAAGACCGATTTGCATTAAAGTCGAAGAGTACATTGCATCCACCCAGTACGATATTTTTATATGAATCTTATCTACAACAGCATTTTGGGCACCAGCTGGATATGCCAAAGAGCTCTAACACGGAATCATACACAGCTGCAAAACAAGTAGTCACAATTCCTCGCTAAGCCGGGGCTTACCTCTATGGTGTGACATACAAACAAATAGAACCCTAACCCGTATTACGATACAGGGATATCAATCTCGGTATACTCTGATGGAAGTTTGGCCTACTAGTAGAAACTCTGCTGTAGCTATCACTAGCAAGCATCCCGCATACCTTTGTTGTCTTATGAGCGTTCCGATGTGTCCTAATACATCACTTGGGCCGGTGGTTATCCGCCCGTATCTTGTGGACGTAAAGACCTAGAACACATATATTTAAGAGTTGATATTTTCAGGCCTGGTAACTCTTGACTATTCGAGCTGTGATTATGAAAACTAGTCTCTCTTGCTGGGTTCATCTCAACGTCGTGAAATTAAAGTCAAACATAGTTTAGTTTGTCAAAGTAGAGGTGGACAGAGTGAAGTGGACTGTTTTATTCACAAATGGCCTTTTAATGGAGAAGAATAGAAAGTATTTTGCGTATTTTCGTGAAAGCGAAGAAGAAAAACTGAAATTTTTTGTCAAAGCCAAATTTTCATATTTCGCTGAAAACCTTATATGGCTGGTAACGAATGAAGGATGTCGTGTCGGATACACAGAGACAGACACGGCACAAGTATGTGGAACGGGTGGAGTGGAAGCCGAAGAGGAAATGGATGATAGCAAGTCGCAGCGCGCACACCCAACAGCCGCACACAATGCTCCAAACAATAGGAATATTTCAATCATTGGATTACAACCGGCCGACGCCCTTGCGAACAAGAAGACGACGAGCTAGCGAGCTGGCTGGCTGGCGTGCTCTATTAATCTACATGGCAGTGAACGACGAAATGTTCTTTTCCAACGTGAACGTTCTCTCGTAATGTAATTGCCGTTCAAGCAATTAAGTAAGAAAATGGAATCGCTTAGGTTTAATGTGCAGTACCTCGTACACGCAAGCAACGGACCAAATCGACTGACTGAGGTCAGTTTCATTACAATGAACTTTCCGTCTGCTTTAATTCGCTCGATTTTTATTCTGTTGTACAACAGTGTTTATCTCTAACATTGTGGATATCTGCCTTAACATTCCAAATCGCATATCCTAGCCATCGCCCTGTATAACACTCTAGATTATTTTCTTATTATGTAGTCATATAGATCCACGAAATAGCGTAATTAGGACCTCGCGGACCCCTCCGCGAAAACTTCGAAAACCAGAGCCCCTCATTTAACATCTGGACTACCATGAGAATACGACAATTTTATAGAACAAAAATTAAAAATTGTCATTATTTGTATTTACAAATGTTTTCTGACTCAAGACATCATATCTAAAGAGTGGTTTTCCTGGTACACCAGTATAGAGGTACTGTTCGCGTAATATATTAACGGACATGTGAAAAGTAAGTATCCTGTAAACGTTAATATTGAATACAAGACAAACATTATAAAAAAGTAAATGTAAGTTATTAACTTCCTCTTCTTCTGCCACAAGCATTAGACCGTTTGGTCTGTTGCGACTTATTGATCGATCCTTCTTCATTTCGGCCTGCCTACTCATCTTCTGTTACTTGTCATGGTCGTATCCAAAGAAATCTTGAGTCTTTAATTGATCGTGCTAGTAACTAAATCTCCCCTGGCCGTGATACGAACACTGCGCAGGTATAGTTTGATGACCACATTGTTGCTTCCAAACCAGAAAGATTTATGTGAGATTTTCTCCTCTAGACAGGTTGCCTTCTCTGCAGCTCGTGATATCTGTCTTCTTATGTTCAAGGGTGAAAGAAAAGGTATAGAAAAGGAAAGGTAAAGAAAGGAAAGGTAAGGAAAGGAAAGGAAAGGAAAGGAAAGGAAAGGTATCACAAAAATTGGAAGGGGTATGGAGATGAGGACGTCAGGAAATAGGTAAGTTAGGAAGGGACATCGCTTACCCCAGAAATGAGAGGTGGGGGCAAACCAAGAGCTCGCGTGGGCAGAGTCGCTAACCCTGAAGTAGGTCTACCTCCACCGGATCGTGAAGGGGTACCTACCCGCTACCCACGATTTAAGTTATTGAACTTCGAAACTTAATATCTTATTTGGGTTTCCGGGCATCGTAACATTGCGAGAGCTCCGGTCAGTTAGTCACGCAACTGACCCATCTCACAACCTGGAAGATCAGATCACTTTATTTCGTCATACCATCCCCCTTAAAATGATTGATGGCTTCATTACGACTGGGCGATCCTTCTTACTAATAAAAAATTAAAGATAGACATCCCTAACTCTCGAATACTGTAGTAGCGTCAGTTTTAGAAAGAGGAGAGTAGTCGAGTTTGAAAAGAGAGGTTAAAGAGAATTAAGTGAAGCCAATGCCAGCTTAGGATGATAAACCTCAGTGAATAGAAGAAAAAGAATTCGAACTCTGAGGAGGCTAGCTCAAAGTGCTACAAACCACTGGACAATGAGGTAGCCACGCAATCACAATATATACGTTTGGTATGGGGTTAACAATGATGAGAAACCACAGTATACTTTATTTTCTTGTAGTACTAAATACGAAAATTTAGTGGCATTGAACCGTTGTGACATACCCGGCTAACTGATTTCCGAGCTAAGTAATATGTAAGTGTGACACAGTGGATACAACCCACCACCACTCAGTAGATAGGTCCCGAGGTCTATTACGTAAATGCTCAGTCAGGCAGTTATATATGGGTAGACCGTTTAGACAGACAACTAACAACTAATACAACAAGCAGGTGCTACAACATACGTACATTACACTACATAAGGGTGACGCAGTTTGGGACGGCAAAATTACAAGATGGATTGAGCAGGACATGTGACTCCGTGAGGCCGGAGTGTCTAATCCATGCGGTATATTGCGACCACGATGGAATAACGAGAATATGCGGATTAGTTTATAACGAACACTTTTAGTAGGCTAGAACTGTTCTAAGTGTGCTAGAAGTGTTCTCAGCTAGCGCAAGGAACAAAATCAAATCCATTTAAAAATCCAAAATACCGGTATTAAAAACTAACACTGAAAAATGAGGATTCTATATTTCATAATTATTTCTATATATACAGTATATAGAATATATATATATATATAATTTATTTAATATTTATAATTTCTTTACCACAAGATGTTTTTCCTTCATTTGGAACAAATTTCGCGAATCCTAATGTTCCCATTCTCAGCCTTCCTAATTTTGTGTATATTCTATATAATTCCTACATTTCTACCTGACGCACGTTTCACAGAATCAATCTATATCATCAGAGGTCTCTACATTAAATACGAATAATCGATTTCGTTTCGATTTCAATGTAAATGAACGGATAATCGATTTTTTTTTCGAATTAAATTATCGATTGTTGTAGTCTGTGTGTACATAGTTAGCTGTTTTGACGGCATAAAATAAAACAAGATCATTTATTTATTTTTTACATAACAAACAAAACAAGATCATAAATATTTTCAATAAACCATAACCATGGCAACACACCTGTACTACAGACGCTGGAGTAATATAATGTCATCATGTCGTCGTCGTCGTCGTCATCATCATCATCATCATCATCATCACATCATCGTCGTCGTCGTCGTCGTCATCACCACCACCAACACCACCACCATCATCATCATGTCGTCGCCTTCGTTATCATCATCATCATCATCATCATCATCATCAGGGACGCTCCAACCCTGGTCGGGTCCTGGCTAGCTGAAGGAATCTCACCAAAGGTTTACTGTCGACTGCAGCAGCTTTCATTTGCGGATTCCAGCCCTTTCCACATCTTTTTGCACACCATCTTTCCGTCTCAGTTTTGGTCAGCTTCTCGTGGGTTATACAAGAACACACGCCTGCTTTATAGGCTTCTTTAACCTTACAGCATAATTATTTTACCATCTTTCCTTTTTCCGTTACGCGACATTATAGAAGACAAAATCAAGGTAACAGTAATAACAATACTATAATAAAAATGAAAATAAAACTTACATGACCAATTCGTCTAAGCATTTCTCTTTATCTTTTAGGTTATTCTCATGTCAGACAATAGTAGCGTAGTGCAGCTGTTTAAAAGGACGACACCTAAGATGAATATTAATGACACCGTATGAAAAATGGTCGGTCCAATACATTGTTTGCAACAATTTCTAATTAAATGACAGTTTTAACAGAATTAAACTACTTGATAAGTATGTACTTAATTGTAGCAGAAAAATTTATAAGAAAACCAATTTTACTGTCGGATTTTTTATTATGGATACTCGAGTTTAAGCGTTAATTACAAGTGAACCTGTAGGTCTACTTATAAACTAGTTACATCAAATTTTTGCGCATTTAATTTTGCGTTGATCTGTGTAAGAAACATATTTTTGAAGGTTGATTTACATTTTTTTTGCGGTTAGAGTAAAGAAGTCCATGTTTTTTTGTGTTTTTCAAGAAACCGCTCTCTTTGAAATTGTATAAATTAAAAACCCTTGGTCCAATCATAACTAAATTTTTATACAGTATGGGCACAAGTGTTTTCAATACATTACTTAAGTTGCAAAATAGTTTTTTGATCCAAAAAAAAGTTGTTATCAGTTATGTGAAACAACTTTTTCTCGGTACAGGATAGTCGTACAAAGGCAGACTTGGTCTTGTTTTAAAGCTCTTGATCGTGGTTATCAAAATCCACAACTGCTGCAAACATACATTGAGATGCCGATTTTATACAGAGTGATATTCATGCAAGGGTGTGTGTGCGCTGGACCGTGTGTAAGCGGGCCTTCCGGCGTCGAAAGCGGGTGCCGCTTGTCGCCAACCTTTTCTCCTTCACTCTTAAAAAAACATATAGCACTTAAAATCATCGCAACTTCATCCTCTGAGAGCGGAGGTCTCGGAGGCATCTTGACGTGATATAAACACAACGACCAACACAGCCAGAATGACAAGTGGCATGCGGACGAAGCAGATTTAAAGAACTGATGACTCAGACTGACTAATGTTCAAATGAATCATTTTTAACGAGCAAATCATACGTGTCTGGGAGTAGGCCACAAAAGCCAGGGCAAAGTCCGGGTCTGGGGTGAATCATCGCGGAAACACCGCACCCGCCTTCACTGCCGTATGGCCCGCTTACCACACGGCCCTCATGAGAAAAGTTGTTTCACAAAACTGATAACAACTTGTTTTTGGATCAAAAAACAATTTTGTGACTTAAGTAATGTATTGAAAACACTTGTGCCCATACTGTATAAAAATTTAGTTATGATTGGACCAAGGGTTTTTAATTTATATAATTTCAAAGAGAGCGGTTTCTTGAAAAACACAAAAAACATGGACTTTTTTACTCTAACCGCGAAAAAAAATTTAAATCAACCTTCAAAAAATATGTTTCTTACACAGATCATCGCAAAATTAAATGCGCAAAAATTTGATGTAACTAGTTTATAAGTAGACCTACAGGTTCACTTGTAATTAACGCTTAAACTCGAGTATCCATAAATAAAAAATCCGACAGTAGATTATAGTTTCGTAAGAAATATATTACATTTAAATAAAATACAACCTGTCACATACACAGTACTTTCACTACTACATTCCCATGAATGTAGTTACTACATTGAAAACCAGATGGCAGCAAACATCTGTCCGAACACAGTTTAGTTGCTTGAGCATTTAACCAGATGGCAGCTCACAACACATGCGGATACTCGTGCCATGATTTAAAGTAAAACGCCCGTTGTATTAGGCGTCTAGCGTTGTGGAAGAGATAGACTTCTTCCATTATATGTGAACAACGTTATGAAGTACAGTATTTTAATGTCTAAAGCCAGTCGTTTCTTTTTTTTTAAATTACCGTTTTAGTACCGGTAATGCAATTAGTTATTACAATTCCATTTATTTGCAATATAGTCTCAAAATATAATACTTTGATAAAATAAAATATTTGACAAAAATTTCTTTATTGTCAACATATCTAGTTACAAATATAATTTGTATACTGAGCCTAAGTTTATAGTTTATGTAAGGGTCTAGAGTTTATGTATAAAGATTCACAACTTCCTATTTACACCTTTATACACTCGATAAAAAAATAGGTGGGATTTTAATTACTTAACATTTCATTTTTTTTACTTTCGAATTAGCTTATTTCTTTCCAGTAACGATTAGTCACTGTCTTAATCGTTATTAATGTAATCTGTGTGTGTGTGTGTGTGTGTGTGTGTGTGTGTGTGTGTGTGTGTGTGTGTGTGTGTGTGTGTGTGTGTGTGTGTGTGTGTGTGTGTGGGCGCTCGCTCGTTTTTTCATTTAGGTTAGTTATACTAATGCCCTTTTTATAATGCCACACTTAGTTCATAAAGTGGATTCTCTTTTCTCAGTAATTGTAATCATCATTACCAATTGATATTAATAACAATGGTGAACGAATACACACAACTTCCCTTCCAGCAATTTTTGTCCAGTATAACAGTATTCTACAGATCATCTTCTATCTTTGTAACTATCTTCCTTTTCATCGCCTGGACAAATCTTCTGTCCAATTCCACTTTATTTTCTTAACTCATAAATGAAACCATTTCTTCATATTTGACAGATATCCATTTAATTCTCTGGTCTTGTTATTCATAGCAAACACTTTTCCCGAGTCTCTGTGTTATCTCAAGCTTATCTATTTTTTTTCATTTGTCCTTCTTTTTGAAAATATTTGTACCTTCCCCACCACCAGTCTGCAACTGATCTCAGTGGCGCTGTAGGCAAAGTGTAAGTATGGTACAATAACCATAATCAATGTGCTATTTTTGATTCAGGAGAGTCCGTCTCGTAACTGTATTCTATTATTCTATTACTAGAGCTATTCTATTATTCACCACCTATGAACTAATCATGTACTGGAAATGTTATAAACCCATAAACTCACCAATTTTAATGAAAAAATTTCAAATAATTAAAAACAATGAAACATCATGACAAGAAGTGGTGGGACCAATTATTGAAAACCTGAAGCTCTCAGCAAGTTGCAATGTGTAAGACTTAAAAAAGATCAACAAGAAGAGGAGAGAAGGAGAAGAGGAGGGGAGGAAGAGAAGAAGATCAAGAGGAGAACATTATTAAGATTTAATTTTTGTGTATAGAAATTAAATTCAATTTGCACTCTGAATGTTACAACAAATGTATCTGACTATAAACATTTTAAATGAAAGTACTCCCATTTTTAGTTAACTTTTTTAATTATCTCTAGATTTACTAACTGGATCTAAGTGGAACTAACAGACTATTATTCTGTTATTCAAAAACTGAGGTTAAAGTCACCTACAACAAACTTCACATGCTGCCAGAAATGAGACAGAGACTTCCGTTTCAGCAAATCAAACAAGTTTTCTAATTGCAGTGACTCAGCCCAGTGGCGGCTCGTCGTTATGAACATGGGAGGGGCTCTTTCATAAGGTCATAACTATCTCTACACAAACACATGCGAACGCGCACACACAGATACACACACTCATTCACTTTCTTGTATGTATTTTTATAAATTTATAAAATTGTCAAAATTAGTCTACTCCTAACATTTGATTTTACTGTAAGTATTTTATTTTTAAGATATGTGAATAATAAGAGTGGAAATTCAAAATATTTTATAGAACAGAAGTACATAGCTATATACCACAGGGAAAATGTGAAAGCTATATTTTTAA
This sequence comes from Magicicada septendecula, assembly GCA_034769895.1. Classification (NCBI taxonomy): domain Eukaryota; kingdom Metazoa; phylum Arthropoda; class Insecta; order Hemiptera; family Cicadidae; genus Magicicada; species Magicicada septendecula. The sequence goes on from CM068367.1 coordinate 1,252,657,540, forward strand.
AATTAGACCAAGCATCAGAATTCAGGAGGAAGTTGTATTAAGTAACAAGGTATTAATCTTCTACCACTTTAAATATACTTAGTCACATTTAATATCAAAAATAAATTAATCTACGACTGAAAATTCATACCTTTAGTTGTATTGTTTGTAGCAGAAGTCCATCCTCCCCTCCTTCTGTGCAGCGAAGTGGTTGATCACACGTTCATTGAAATTGGGGGTAGATAATAATTTCTTTTCAATTGAACACATGGCGAGTGCACTGAGTCTACCTTCTTTCATTGTGCTCCTGGTAAAAGTCTTTATTCGCTTTAAAGTTGAAAAACATCTTTCACTTTCTGCAGTGGTCATTGGGATTGTGCAGATGATCTGAAGTAATTTCACTGATTCGGGGAGCACATCTCTCAGATTATTATCATAAATAAAATTAAGCAACCGTAATGAGCCTGTTGCCTCAGAAAAATCACTTCTACTGTATATTACTACCAGCTCTTGTTTCAGTTCTATTTTATTCAACTGGAATAAATTTACAGCAATTTCTAATTCATTTTCAGGAAATTTATTTTTGAACTCGGGAAACAAACTTGGCTGAAATAACTTGGTTACCGACAAATGATCTAAGAAATTAAAGCGATTGTCAATTCCAGTCATGATAACATCACACACTTCTTTTGCCACAATGTGTCTTCTATCATCAAATCGGCCACGTTTTCTACTGGGGGCCTGAACAAGATAAATCATTTTCAGTTCCATCAAGTTCGCTAGAACTGGGCTGGTCAACCTCAGGCAAGTTTCTTATTTTTTGGATTATAGACTTAAATTCGCCTATATATTTTAAGGCCTTGATGCAGTCGATTGTCTTGTTCTGAAGCTCGTTGTACAAAATATCACAATGGGGCATTATTTTATTAAAAAATGTTACCCAGAAAATGAAATCGTTGTCTTTAAGAAGGTTGCTTAAACCAACTGCTTTGTTTACAGTTGTATAATCATTGCTGTCGTCGTCTAATATTTTATTTAAGCATTCTTCTGTTTCATTTTTATACTTAAATAATGTGCTGACAGTTCTAGACATGAAGTTCCAACGAGTGGCAGAGCTCTTTGGTATTCGTTTTTTCATAATGTCGTCAAGTACTGCTGTTCTTGTAGTCGATTGTGAAAAAAAGGATGAAAATGCTTCAACATTACTGAAAAATATTTTTATCTGTTTATTTTGTGTTGCGCAGCTTTCAATGATCAAATTTTGTTGATGTGCGTAGCAGTGTACGAAATGTGCATTTTTGTACACAGCTTTGACTCTTGCCTGCACACCTGTGTGCTGGCCACTCATGACAGAAGTGCCATCGTAGCTTTGAGCAATCACTCTTTCAGGTGTTTTGTCAATTTTTAGCTTTTCCAGCTCGTTAAAAATTGCTTCACTAACAGATGCTGCATCATGACCTTTGGGTACTACAAAACTAACAAATCTTTCATTTACAACCACATTTAACTCGTATCTGACAACAAACACTAGCTGAGACAATGTAGCACAGTCAGTTGTTTCATCGGCTTCAATAGCAATATATTTAGTTTGAGTAATTTCGTAATAATTTTACTTACATCATTCGTAATTACAAAGTTAGAATCGTGTTATTCATTATGACACACATTAATCACACACTAAACACAATAACTGTTTGCAAACAAGGAGTGCCAATAACTGCTACACTGCTGGCCGCTGGCGCTGGCTGAGATGATTTGCGCATGCGTGGCCAAGGATGGAGTCCCAGCATGTCCGTAAGAACACAGTTGATTGACGTCACCGCACGGTTAGAGCTGTATGCTGTATTTTCCATTTACACTGCACATAGTAGCTTTGGGCTCTATGGCCAACGCCCGCAACTCAACTCTGGACTTTAAACGTCAAATGTTTTCCGTTGTATTATTGTTTTGATGCGTATAGGAACTTTTTTAATTGATTTAGTGAAAAATTAATAATTAATTATTACTTTTTATTTTATTGGGAGGGCTGCGCCCGAGAGCCCTTATGGGCAAGCCGCCACTGACTCAGCCATATGTAGCTTTAACTTGTATCCTTTATTACCTAAAATTAATGTACTGCTAAAGTAAAATCTACTTTGTATTCACTTATGCTAATTGTCATGGAAATTCACTTGATATGTACTTTAATCAGTGATATGGACCGATTGTCACCAATTTTTAAACGATTTACCATAAATCCTCCACTCTTTTCACTTCTATTGATTGAGGGGGGGGGCTCACTCCTATAAAATTTAGAAGCCTTATATAACTCCTGCTACTTGCTATTTTTGCTATTAGCAAATTAGACAATACTAAATCGGTAATTGGCAATCAATAAGACAATGATTAATGAGTGTATTTTGTCAACCTGTTCAGTGTGTATTCCTTTGATGATCTGGAAAACTCTGTAACGGTAGGCCTACATATATTACTCACCCGAAACCTAATTAAATTATGTAAAAGTTATTTGAAAATATTATTGGGATTATAAATGGTGTATACGAATTGACTCAAGGTCAACAGTTTAACTGCTAGAGACAATTATTTTTAGCCATCTGACCTGTGAACTGCGCATGTTAGACAAAGCAACACACGACATCAACCAAACCCTTGTTTACGTCAGTTTGGAATGCGAGGTGCGGTCACCACCGCCTCAGAATCTGGCTACGTCAGACGACTAAAACAATGCAATGAGAACACGTGATCCCCCCCCCAACATCTCAGAATTCAACGCAGTTCATCTCGTCCCAGCAGGGGTGCCCATCCCCCCCAAGGCCCAATGCGCAAATCCCCCCAAAAGTCTCAGCACTCCCCCCCAATTGAAAAGTCCCCCCCATTGCCCACCCGTCTACAAGCTTAGCACATGCACACATTTTTACATTCACGATTTATTATTCACGTACCCTCTGACTCATTGACAGAATGTTGTTGCAGGCTGCCAGGGTCAGTTTTCCAAATTCCAAAACAAAATTTACTACTAGTTATACTGGTAGAGACATTTATGCTGCCAGTTCATTAAAACAATCATAAAGATATCCAATTGCTTTAGTTTTTTACTAATAGCTTAGTTTGTTGCACAAACACGGTAAAAATTTCCATCATTGTTGGATTTAAAATGTTATTCTTGAAAAAATCCCCCCCAAAAATCCTTAAAATACACCCGAAAAATCCTCCCAAAAATTCTCAATGCGCGACTTGCGATATGATCCCCCCCTGTGGGCACCCCTGCGTCCCAGTAATAATTACACCTTTGTGCCGGCCGGTTGCTAACAAAAGTTCCGGAATGAAATTACGGGCGCCCGTACTAAACATAACAATGTAACTTAAATGTAGAGGTGAAAGTAATCTGTTTGAAGAGAATAACGTAAATGAAATAACAGTTTTAGCGTTGAGAGTGAAAGAAGAAAATACGCGAAGTGAAAACAAAGGCGTGGTGAAGATGGACTCCTTAAAACCATAGAACTCGCAGATAAGTAATATTTGGAATAGCACAAAATTATACAAATCAAATATTAAATCTTATTATGAAAAGAAATTTTTAATCACTAAATGATATCTCTAAGGGTATAGGGTGTGGGTGTATGTATGTGTGAATGAAAACTATATCATAAAAGAGGCGCTGGTTTGCGGAACTTAAATTTAAGTTTGTGTTCAATTTTTTCTATTTTGAAGTTATGTTGTTCATATATGGAAGGATAAATTTCTCTTTAACCTATATGTTGTTTGATGGTTAAATAATGACAGATGTAGAAATGGTATAAGAATATTTTGTTTATAAAGGAAGGTAAACATAATTCTATTAAATTGAAATATCAATTTGTGTTTTGAATAGTGACTAATAAAATTTACTTCATTGAGAATAAGTAGACTAACTATTTATTTCAAACAACCTTTATTTTGTTCTCTGAATACGCTCAAACGAACTCTGGACCGAGTAAGTATACATTTCAGAAGTTTGGTAACAATGCAAGATGGCGTCAGGAATGTGGACTTAAATGAACAAAGGTAAAAGTGACAGTGTATATTTTGTTCAAATATATAATTAAAAAGTAATTAAATTATTACAACTCACTTGGGGGATACTGAGTCTTGGTTTGCGTAAGCAGTTTAAGGATGAATTGTTAATAACTGACTTCATGAAAGTTCATGTCTTTTCTACAGATTAAGTAAGTAATTTGAATAAAAAATTCCTCAATTATTTTATGTTTTCCTTCTTTTGAGGAAAGGAGCCAAGACCAACATTATACTTTTATATTCTTTTTACATCCATATAGCCAAGCAACTGCTTTATAGCAGGAGTCTCCATACTTTTTCACTTGAGGGCTGAATTGAAAAATCTTGGAAGTCAGGTGGGCCAACAATATATATAGTGTGTGTGTCTGTATTGTAAACTTTTTTTTTAAGATTACAAAATAATCAAGTCAATAAGATAGGTATTTAAATAAAAATTAAGGAGACTTATCCAAAGAAAACAAATTCATTTATTCAAAATAATGTACATAAAATTAAGGAAAAAATAACATTCAAAGATATTTCTTATGTATTATTTTTTGGCTTTCTTATGTACCTATGTGATGTGAGGAGTTGCTTCTGACATACAATGTCTGTCCAGTTTGAGTCAAATTTTGATGCTCCTATCACTAGAATGGATTTCAAGTGTTTGTCTGACAAGTTAGTCGAACCATGGGGGGAGTTAGAGGCTGAGTGCACAGGGGAGGGGGAATAGGAATCTTCGCGAGTGAAAAATGTGATTCATTCAAGGCAGCCAGACGAACAACCACATTAACCAAATTATTAACCACATTAACCACACATTATTTTGTAAATGTTTTAACATGTACAAAATATTATAACATTTTACTGAACTTATTTCTTGTTTAGTTATTTAGTAAAATGTTATAATATTTGAAGTATTTTGACGATCTATTTAAAAACTGCATGTAGCATCGGCCGGGTTGCCGCGGGCAGGACAATGACCCTTTGTGGACCGGATCCAGCCCGCATGCCATAGTTTGGAGACCCCTGCACTGTGGTTTTAGGCATTATCTGTACGTTTTTGTTTTAAATTTTATTTTAAAGGTTGATAATGTAGGTCATCTATTAGATAATATGTTATATGTGACTATGAAGTTCTTATCATTAAATGGTTTCACAAACAAATCTTTGATGCCATAGTAGCATTTTTTCACTTGACAATATAATAGATAGTCTACTAGCAACAAAGCCATGACGATTTGTAAAATTCCTATCACCTAAGAGCAGAAGCAATATGGGTCTACTAAACAAATGTCAGAATACTTACAGCAATACATAGAAACTACATTCAGACTTGAAACAGGAGCAGTTGTAAACAGCGTGCTTTTATGTTACAGCTTCATAAATCAGTGCTTAATTATTTCTACATTATTTACAGCTTCATTTCACTAACTACAGTCTTCTTCTGGCACTGGCATTAGAACCCAGCATGGCTTTTAGCCTCGTCAACGAGTTTTCTCCATTCTTATTCTTCTCCACCTTCTTATACCCACATTCCTCAGATACTCCTCAGCATCACCGATCCATATCTTCCTTGGCCTTCCTTTGATCTGCTCTACCTATTGGTCTCCATTTTATAATTTTCTGGGAATCCTATGTTGTTCCATCTTCATTGTGTGCTTCAGCCAGCCTACCACTCTACTCTCTATAAACATAGTAACTGTAATCATCATATAAAAATTATTTTAGGCTACTTTAAATTGTACAAATTACTCACAATACTAATGTGGAAACTTTACTACTGGTTTTAGTATACAATGCATGTGTATAGATCATACTTGTGCAGTTTTTTTTTTCAGATGGGCTCAGCAGATTTCACAGAGTCAGTGAAGAGGTTTATAATTTTTTAGAACATGGGCTTTTGAAAAAATGAGAAAGAAGAATTGCCGGATGCATGAATAACCTTATATGGAATAATAAATACCTTACACAAGAAGCAAAAACTAGGGTTTACAAAAACACAAACCCATTACATCACAAAAGCATATTATGTCCAGTAATATCTTATGCATCAGAGTCCAAGCCAGATACAGCAACAACTCAAAGAAAACAACAAACTATAGAAACGACTATATTATGGAGGGTACTAGGAAGTATAGTCCTAGTACAAGGTACGATAGGTTGCCAAACAATAGTATAAGAGAAACATGTAATGTAACAGATATTAATTCTTGAATTGCAGAAAGAAGAAGGATATGGAATAAACCAGTATCAAGAATGGATGACACAAGGCTAGTGGAAATGCTGAGAGATAGCCAATAAAAGAACAAGAGGAGCATTGGTCTGTCAAGGAAGAGGTTGAGTGACATCATTTAGGGCCATTGTTATCAAACAGGACAGAGTTCTAACAAGGAAGTTAAAGAAGAAGAAGAAGAAGAAGAAGAAGAAGAAGAAGAAGAAGAAGAAGAAGAAGAAGAAGAAGAAGAAGAAGGCACATATCACGCCGAAATGTGTACAGGAAAAACAAAGTAAGTTCACAAGTGAAAGTTTAACAATCAATATTAATGAAGAAGAAGAAGTAAATATGAGTGATGTACGAATGCAACCAAGGAATTCAAGAAATATAGGGCCTTCCAAAATAGAAATATCAATTATCTGTAACTGAATGACCTGTTAAGTTTCAAAATTTGTAACAATATACAGGTAAGATATGGTGCAATGCAAACATGTAACAATTCTTGCCAAGATGCATAACAAACATCAGATGCCCATTTTAGAAAAAGTGTTGTGTTATGTGTTGTACCAGTATATTTTATGTAAGTGTTATACTGAAAGTGTACATTTTCTTTACTTTTACTTTTACAATAATTGTATACTTTTTCTGAGCCTGCTACTGAATGTGGATAACAGACACTCAGTATAAACAGATTGTAAGCACTAACTAGTGAATGTATACAATGACTAATGAATTTCTGCTTTCTCTAACATGAAGTAATGAATAAACAGTTTTTTCTAAAAATAGTTTTTGTTTAAATTAATGCAACAATTCTATTAGTTCAACATAAGAAACAAAATAATAATTCAAACTATTTAAAATTATATGTTGTAACAAAACAATGATCCACTGTGGGATTTAGAATTACACTAGGCATTGATTTCTGAACCTCTCGGGATGAGGGCCCATTCAGATAATCGATATTTTGGATAATAGATCGTAACTTGAAAACATTATTTCTTTTTACAAATGAAAGGTTTTTATTACAAAATCATTTCTAACATACTGTTATATAATTACAGCAACCTATGTAATACATTAATGTAATGTATTAATTACAATACTGTAATGTATTACTAAGACTAAACATCACTGAATTAAAATTGAGTGTAATTAATAAAAACCAAAAATTAATTTAAACAAAATTAGTGTTTAATGACAAACACTGTACAGTACTACAAAAATAATTAAAAATTAAAACAAAACATACAGTACCATGAATATACACTTTTGTGAAGAATTGTTCTATCACAGTCTGCCTCAAACCAATACCCCATTTTCTCGCTGCTAAAGACTGAAGTCATTTAAGGTTCATTAGCTGAATACAATCTATCTCGTCTTCTGTTTCAGCCCACTTTAGAACAGTTTCAAGTAGAACAGTCTCAGTCTCGATTCTTTGTTTATCGGTTGTAAGGCTGTATAGGTACAGCGTTTATTTATTACTGTACAGTACTGTAATAATTTATAGTATACAATTTTTTATGTTCAATAAATATCCAGTATGCCTACTCATGTCCAATACATTACTGGTGCAGGACATTACGTACTTGTACTTTTTATTGAGTTCGGATAATAGATCGTTTGGTTAATGGAAGTCCAGATAATCAATGCTCTACTGTACTCAAGACTTTATTTTTTTTTTACATGAACATTTAAATGTCTGGCACTTGTTATAGCATGAGAATTTAAAAAACCCTTTTCCAGTTCCTGTGGACCAAGCTCTTACCACTATTCTTAAAGTCACAGTTTTGTCCTACCCTCCATAAAGTCCCACTACAATATACTAAGCCATTAACTATCCATTTTCTTTTCTGGTGCCTCCACCCTCTCAGCACCCGGTCTCCACTAGCATGTGACGCCACACATATCAAAACCAACCAGCTGAAGGGGCTTGTCCCCAAAACAGCCCGAGACTTGACCATATCGACAATCCTCAAGTATCACAAAGAAAACCGTGAGGAACTACATTTTCATCACTATGTTTAGTGTACAAGTAATGAATTGAGATTTGAAATTATATAAAAAAACTATTTTAAAATTTAATACTGTGTCAAAAATTATAAATCTTTATTACAATCCCTGTACAGAACTTGAAATTTTAATATGTTGCAATAGCATTCAATTTACAAATTGATTGTTGATTTACTTAGTTATAAAATTACTTATAATTAATTTAATTACTGGTAGGTCTACATTAAAATTCATTATGAATTAGTTTATTTATTCTAACTAAAACATCATCATCATCAATCTCAAGGTTTAAACCAAGAATGGTTTGTTCCGGTCTCAAATAGGCAAATATTACAGCTGGTCACTCCAGCTGGACGTCCCACACCTCTCCGTCCCCTCGGCTTATAGTTCCATAGTTGTTTGGGGATGCGGGAGTCATCCATTAGGCAAAGATGTTCCCACCAATTCAGCCGATACTGGGCGATCCTGTCGAGTATACTCATAATATTCAGTTCCTGCCGTATATCTGTGTTTCTTCTATGGTCATGGAGAGTATACCCTGCCACTTTCCTGAGAAATCTCATTTCAGCCACTTGGATGCGACTGGCCTGTCCTTTCATTATAGTCCAATTCTCAGACCCATAAAGAAGTGTGGGAAGAACCATCACCTTTAGAATTTTAGGCATGTTCCTTTACTTGCTGACTTAAGGGTTCGCCTGATGGTCCCGCACATAAGGTTGAACTTATGCACACGTCGTTGCCTGCATTATAAGACACACCTTAGCCCAGGTATTCAAAACTGCTAACTTGTTCCAGGACAGTACCATCTATTACAATTTTTGCCTGTACGGGATCAGTTCCACAAAAAGCCATCACCTTGGTTTTAATTGTGGATATCTCCAATCTAGAGTCTTTGCAGATTCCATTTAACAAATGTATACCCATCTGAAATCTGTTTTACTAACTAAAACAAGTACAGTAATTCAACTGATATGCAGAGTTTGCAGTAAACACCTAAACAAATTCAGTAATTTGAGTGAAATGTAGTATTTAAAAAGATAACATTCACCATAGCATTTGTATACTTTCATTGGGTAAAATCAGTTAAAGTATACAATCACTAGAGAATATTACTTTGTATAATATTATTGTATACTTTCACTTCACATTTCAGTCCAGTGACTGCATGTATACAATCTCCAAGGATTGTAGACTTACCTAAGCTTCTGCTTTCATTGTAATGCATGCATTTTGTCTTAATGTTCAAACAACCTCCCATTGTCCAAGAAGCTTCCATTGATGAGGCACATACTTCAAAATGTGTAAAATAAGAACAATGTTACAGGATGTAATTAGCAGTAACTTTATGTTTCCAGCAGTGCTGGCTTTAATGTATTTGACGCCCTAGGGCAAGTTTCCTGAGCCCCCCGGCTGTGATTTTAAAGTAATATATGTACTGCAGAAGTAATTTTATATCAGATTAATACTATCAAATTTAAAACCAGTAGGCTACTATAAAAAAGCGTACTTTCATTTAGCAAACGTTTTCAAAATATTACGAACCATGCAAAAGAATTGAGCAAATTAATTTATTTTTTAAGTAGAGTAACTTAACTAAGCTTATTCAGAAATTTATTTCAGAAGCTTGTTCATGATGAATACATTTAGTGTACGGATTGAAATCTATGTTCATAAAGTTTTCACACTAATACATATCAACGAAACAACACACTGCCTACCACACAAAGCTAAAAACCTTCTTTACATTCAAAACAAAATAAAAACATAACCTAAAATCACAAACCATTCAGTCACAAGACTGATAAACAATGATAACAAACAAGGGTGGTACCACGGTCATGTAAATTCGGGGGCAATTTAGTGGACTAGTTTTAAAGGATGCCATCTTAAAAATAACCGCGCAATATTTAAATAAGAACTGTCTTCCATTTGTATTATTAACAAAAATGTATCATTTAATTTCAAAAAGTCATACTTAAATAAATCACAGTGCCTCCTAATTTTTTAAAAATACTTGTGTTAAAAAAATATCTATAGCTTGTGGCGTCCTCTCATAGTCGTCCTAGTGGTAAATCCGGCACTGGAAAGTGAATCAGGCACTGCAAGTCCAGATCAGAATTATATTAGCATATAATTCGTGTAAGCAGATTTTGCCCAGTAATATACTGAGAAAAGCATGTAGTCTATGTACTATACTATTTTATTCTGACCACAGTGCAACTTATTCTTAGCTACATATAGGTCACATGTTTATTAATTTCATTTCCTGCCTCTCCTTGTACTCCTTGCATAGACCTTTATACACTTCTGTGTATGTGGAAAATAGTTTTTGTCATGTCTAAAATGTTTTGAACCTTTAAAGACAACAAATTTATATATGAGACAAAACTTCTTGCACATATTAAAATTGTTCTTTCAGGGCTGTAAGGCCTTGGTCTAAAGCTGTTGATTGTATCAGTACTGTGGTCATTGACCAGACATCTGTGTCAGTGTGTAGCCTGAATTAGCACTGAAGATGGTTGTCAAAGGCATAGCTGAAACGTCTACTACAATCAACAGCTTTAGACCATGGCCTTATAGCCCGGAAAACAACAATTTCAATAACATTGACTTCAGCCGTGTAAGCCTTGGACAAAATTCTTGGACATATGTTTGAACCAATTTCTTATCCACAACCATGCCTTTCAAAACTGTAGCAGCATCCATGTGCCCAGTTTAGTCTGAACTTTACAAATTAATTGTAAACAAAACCACAAGAGGAACTGAGGGTATAAAATAACAACAGACATTTTTATTAAAAAATAATATGTATTTAATAACAATTACAGCTTCATAAAAACCGGTTAGATTTTTTTCCACAGTGTACGTAAAAATACACTGCATTTGTTTTTCTAAATAATGACTTTTGAGTATTATCTTGGCTTTCATTATTATTATTGTTGTTGTTATTGTTAATATTTTGATGTGGCTGTAAATGCAGTTTGCTAGCACTGCTCTGCTCACTATAAAAGAAACAACCAAATAAAATAAAACAGAAACAAGGATATTTTTAAGACAAATGTTTATGGTAACCTAAGAATATCCTACTTTTTCAGAATCAACAACTAAGTAACAAGTAATACATAATATACTTGAAATGTTATAAACAGTTGTCAGGACATCATTACATGCTTACTTTCTTGTGGCTTTACTTTCTTGTACACAATTGTACCAGTTCTACTCACATTTGACATTTTAAATTCAATAAACATGTACATACATATACATAAATTAATCAATGGCACACTCTTTCTTCCATAAAATGGCATCAACTGTGGTTGTTGTTCGTTTTTTATATACTTATACATACATACATATATAAACAACTTATATTACTCATAATACGTTAATATACAACTTAGAAGATGAGAAAAATCCACTGTTTACAGCTCACAAATTGAAACAATATTTGTTTTATTTCAATTGGTGTTGAAAAACAACAGAATATTTTTTTATCACATTCATACATAATTTGCTCATACATACAATACACCAGTCAACATAAATATTTCTCAAGTCTATACATTATTTATTTACAAAATTAATCAGTACAGCAATAATACAAGCACTGGGTTTGGGTTAAGCACCTTTCTATGTTTGGATTACATGAAGAAGTAGGAGTATTACCAGCCAAACAATCCTGTTTTTGTTGAAATACAGAAATTTGCAAATATACTGAAGAGTTCTACATAACAAATTTAAAATTTCTCTGTAAGAAGCAAAACGGATGTGTCTGCTGCTTGTTTTAGCAGCAGAGGGTCAAATGTTACAAATCTTTTTTTTTTTTTTGCACAAACGTTTGCTGAATGATGACAAATGAATAAAGAAATTTTATGTTTATTTACTATTATTCAGATATATATTCTCTTTATTATTTTTTTCATTTAAGAAAAACAGATACACGTTGAATAATTGTTTGATTCAATCAATAATTTTATAAAAATCATATTGAACAATATTTACTTGTTATTTTTCTTTTTATCCGTCATTGTTATTTGTGAGGGTAAACAATACTGAAAATGTGGCAATAATCTTGAAAAGATACTTTTGTCCCTTCTGACCAAAGTTTGTGTATTGGTTTAAATTATTATATCATTATTGGACTAAATATTGATATTTTAAATTGCCCTGAATATTCACAACTGTTACACCGATTATTTATTACAAACTGTAGTGTTTATGTGTATTTACATTCTAAAGTAGAATTCATGTGGCATTAACTGTTGAGTGTTGGAAAATATTTGTTAAAATAAGAATTACCAATTTATCTGTCCTGTGACCCACATCTTTGTACAGATAATCTTCACACCTGTCAACATGTGATTCATCTTTAGAATCACACAAATATATCTTACTTAAATTGTGTAATCACACAAAAAAAGACATAGTCGCAGAATGAACAAATTATTAATTTTATTTTATCTACATTCATGACTTGAATACTGGCCAACACGACTTTCAAATAGTAACCACGAATTTTAGATATTCATTTAATTTTAAAATTTGTTTTAATCTTATTCGATTTAAGTAATTACAATTTGTGAGATTGTTAATGTCAAGGAACTGAGGTGCTTACCAGTAATTTATGTGTGCCAATCATGAAGGTCATATGATGGAAGTGAATCTATGTCATCTGCAGTGTATAAATCCAAAAAGTGGCCTAGGCAAGCTGGCAAAACAATATCCTGTTTATTGACAATTGGCAATCAAATCAAAACACATTCAACAGACTAAATCCTGTTTGCTAATAACGTCACAGACGAATACAAAATGACTAATTACCAATGGTTTGAAATTAATTTTATTACCCACTTGCTTATCCAATTCTACATCTATCAAAATTATATGTTTCCACTGCTGTTTCGTGTACTGTCAACTCCTTGCCTATTTGGACCTACGGCAGTTTCCATTGCATTTGCAACTATTATTGAATCTGTAAATACTGTGTTAAACATGACTGGATCATCAACCACAACTGATTACAATTAGGTCAATCAACAGATCTCTGTCTAATATACAACTTAATATTATAATTTCTACATACACAAATATATTATACTTATATTTTTTTAATACCAACACTGAAAATTTACAATGTAGATTTGTTTATTTAATATATATACTAAATAAATAATTAGGCATACATACACAACTTTTTTTACGTTTTAAAACAAAATCACTGATCGCATGATGAACATAGAAATTATTATTGTCATAAAAAACTGCAGTTTAAAAAATAGAACATAAATTTATAAAAGAACATCTAAATTTTGAAACGCCAAACCAATGAATGTTAGGTTAGGGAAGACTTGTACAAGACCAAAACTGATATGACTTGGAAGACATAAGCAAACGGAAAGCAGAAGCAGAACTATATTTGTTAAGAATTCAAAAAGATGTAGTAACTTTCCATTTGCAGCAATAAATATTCATCACAATAATGTGAGTGTCCTAAACAATTCTTTACAAATTTTCAACAGAGAACAACACAATGTTCAAACTAAAATCCAAATAAAAAGTTATGATTTTCTTACTTTGTGTCTCAGCATTCTTAAACAAGAGTTATCCTACTTCAACTGTAATGGAGTGGTTTCCCATTGCCTTCTTCATCCTATACAATTGACTTGACAGTCATCCATCTTTAGGGATAGTTTACCATTCCAAGGGCAAGAGGGTACCCTATCCTTTTACCTGTTCATCTGCCCTCCTTGGAGGCTGTTGGCACTTGGTAAAGGGGGATCTTGTAAACCCGGCAACTGCTTGGTTTCAGCATTCGTTAACCACTTGTTTATTGAATGAACAAAGAGAGTCATCAATTTCAACTCGACATTTGTCTGTCTGTATATCTGTCTACCTGTCTGTCTGTTTGGAGTATATCTCACGATAACTTCGAGTACATCAACCAATTTTCATAAAATTTGTCATATTTGCCCATACTTTCACACTACAGAAACCTATTGTTTTGAGATTGATCCCCTAAAAAATGGGGCGGGAGGCAAAAATGTGAGGGGGTCAAAATTGTCAAAATTTGTAAAAGCCCATGTAGGATATCAGATTAAAGAGAATTTCATACAATCTGAATATAGAGTTCATTTTGGAACATTTCAAACTTTTTGGATATTAGGGACAAAAAATAAGGTGAAATTTTTATAAGATCACAAACAATGATGTGACATATGAAATTAAAGGAAATTTTAATCACGATCTGAATTTAGTGTTGATCTTTGAAAATTTCAAAATTTTGGAAACCAGAATCCAATAAGTGGGTGAAAATCTAGATAAAATCTGAAATCGCAAAAATTCATGTGAGGTCGAATCCAGCTGGATGTCAAACTATGGAATTTTAACCCAAATCCAATTGTTTGGAACTTTTAGCATTTATTCTGTGATTTCTCTACCGTCATTACTTTACTAAACAAAAAATAGTAAATGGGCTTTGTATAAAATAATAAGTGAGTTCTGTAGCTCAGGGAATATACTAGCATGATATGTTTAAGCACACAGTGTCCCCTCTCTATCATGGGGAAGTTAAAATGGAACACAGAAGACTGAGATATATCTGGAAGGTAGGAAGTTGGAAGTTGATACTTTTAAATATCATTCCAAGAAAAGATCGCATCCAGAAATGTGTCCCTAGAAACCAGGAAGAAATTTATAAAGTTTCATTTGGAGCATATGCACATACGGCTTGGAAACCTGGACTGTGAGGATACATACATATACTACTCGTGAGGGTGGGGTTTGTTCATATATGTATAAAAATTACAAAAAAACAGAAACTGGAGAGAAGCTATCTTAAAGCATTTGTCTTAAGAATATTATGGATGGAAAGAATGCCTAATGATGATGTTACTAAAAGAGTGGGTGAAAAGACACTGATTGGAACCAATGTGGAAAGGAGAAGTAGTATGGTTGGTCACCTGGTATTCCATTCAAACTGCTTCATTGCCCTGACTGAGGGAATGGTCAAGGGGTGTATTGGGAGGTGAAGCCTCGCACAGGAGTTCCATGGATGAGATAAAAGAAGGAATAAGTTATGTGGTGATTAAGAGGCTGTCTATGGAGGGAAGAAATTGCAAGCCTACTAACCTCTGGATTGAGGAGGATGAGGAGGACGAAAAGGGGAAGATGATAATGATGTTTTCTGTCGGATCTGTTGCGCTGATTTACATGATGTGAATGATAAAAGATCAGCATAAAGACAGACGTAGTAAACACACATGCAATTACATAACTAAAGATTTAAAACCACAATGTTAATTAGCTAGATGATGCTGACTAGATTAAAACATCATAAACACCCGATGATAGCTTCTGTTCATTGGAAGCACTAGTGTAGCCCTGTCATTTCATTACAGATAGAAAGAACATATGTTTAATGATGTTATTTACTTTTGACACTGTTATTATTAGTAAGGGGAAAGTATGGCAGAGGGATCAGATACCATGATATCTGTATTAAATAGTTGTGCAACAGTAATGAAATGCCTGACTAGACCGCTATTACTGCCCTTCCTTGATTACGCCAAGGTTATGCATCATCGTCATCATCACCACAACCACCATCACCACCAGCTGCTAAAAACTATTAATGACTTCTGGCCTCCTGAAGGAGACTCTACTAGGTTGGCTGATCCTGTGCTGCTGGTCACATTTTCCAAACTGAAATTTTTTTATTCAGAATCACAACATTATGAATATATGATTTGAAATGTAGCTTTGGAACTAATATAGTACAGAGTAGAAATCAACTATGATCAAATAAATGATGTATGTATAAGAAATGCTTTAAAAAAGGACACAACATTTTTAGCTACTCTGTGTGTATGTGTGTGACAGCTCTCTTTACTTACATAAACATTTGTTTTGAGTATTAGTAAATACTTTCATCACACAATCAGTGAACGTCGTAATGACAATACTGAAATTTCCAATAACACAAATAAATGTACATATAAACAAAACAATATGTTACAGTTTACTAACATTATACATATACTACTCGTGAGGGTGGGGTTTGTTCATATATGTATAAAAATTACACAAAAAAAACAAACAATTCAATTCTAATTTATATGTTATATATAAAAAAAGATAACAATAATAAAATTACATATAGGTACACTGACTGGACTTAGTTGTGTTTTTCGACATTACATTAGTTATACAAAGAACATATTAGTTTTATATAAATAACATTAATATAATTATACTATCTATACTTATATGACAATTGAAGTACACGTAATACTAGGTATTATATTTATCATGTTCTGTGTGTGAAAGAAACGATGACAGTGTGGTGTGGTAGTGGAATGGCAAGAATGGGAGGACACTAAAATCTGAAGGTCTTTTTTTTTCTTTCGTTTACACTTTGTTGTGGCAGGCCTGACAACACGAACTGCGGTAGTACTTGTATTTGCAGAGTCTGGCCTGTACGACAAGATGACAGTTGCGGAACTTATCAACACATTCTGTTCCATCTGTAAAAAAAAATATATGAAGCAACCAATTAAAAACTGTATGAGGCACTTGTAATATAATAAAAAGAACTTTGTTTAATCTTATAGTTTAAGGTGGCTGATTGTTACGCAGTGGGATAGTATAAACTTAAAGTATATGGTCAGCTTGCAAGTTAATGATGTATGGTTGTGAATCTAAAACTATGTCAGCACTTGATGAAAATCAATCTAAAAGCCGCTGAGAGAAGTAAATTGATAAATATCTGTGTATTTGTGCACAACAACGTCCACTGTCAAGGGTGATATAGCACTATCTCTATACCTTGACATGTAAGGTTCTCATGTTACATCAGTTTCAAGACTACTCTCATCCTGTTTCTTAGTATCACTGAAAAAACCACACACACTTACCAGGGAAGGGTAGGAAATGTCCCACCTCTCCATCCACTGGAGACATCAATCAGCAGGCTAGAAACCTCTACTTACAAGGAGACTAATGCACTTCATCGCAGTGGCATGTAAAATCATAAACTGTTGGTACAAGACATAATGTTGCCCAGCGGGAGTGTTGTGGAGGTGGTGTTTTGGTACCCAGACAAGCAGATGGATGGTGGGGGGGGGGCTGAGCCAAGGACAGTACAGGTAAAGGTACCTCCACCTTTAATTACTACATTGAAGGTAAATGTATCATTATTTTTAAACATAATATTTTAGAACAAAAATGGATGAAATTGATAAAATAAAAAGAATAAAGATTGAAAAATAAGAATTAAACTAGCTTCTAGCATAACTGCTGCACACATAATAAGATGTATCAGGTATTTTACTCATTTCATTGAGTGTGTTTAATTGATCCAATGGAAAGCTTGTTAGTGCTACTTTTTACAAAAATAGAAGCGAATATAACAGTTGACCTAAATCTGTCTTACAATAATTATTAGAAGCAGTTTGTATTATATTTACAAGATATAAACTACTAGTGAATGAGTTATATTTCAAGTTACATAGTTAATTTGAAACTTTTGTCGCAAATAGGTGGAAATTAAATTTATTTTGAAATAATTTACTTTACATCTAAGCAAACTACCTGTCTGCCTGTGATAGCTGAAATTAGAACTTTTACTTCCATGTTCCTTAAGGAAATGTAAGTATGGTGATGGCAAAAAAAATCGTGTTCGAGATTATTGCAGAATATGATTGTACTACACTCAAAACATGAAAAAAAGTCATTTTTTGAAAAGTGTCTGTGTGTGTGTCTGTGTGTCTATCTGTGTGTGTGTCTGTGTGTGTGTCTGTAGATTTTTTTTTTGGCAAACGATAACAGCCGCAAATTCGAACAGAATCAAACAATTTTTTGCATACAGCCCTGATTCATAGAGTACTCGCGACCTATTGTTTTTGGTGAAGATCGGTTGAGGGAAAGGGGTAGTTTACCGGCAACGGTTTTTTTTTATCAAGGGTAATTTTGTTTGCTTGGCAAACGATAACAGCCGCAAATTCAAACAAAATCATATTATATTTTACATACAGCCCTGAATTGTAGAGTTCTCAAGACCTATCGTTTTTGGTGAAGATCGGTTAAGGGAAAGGGGTAGTTTACCTGCAACGGTTTTTTATCAAGGGTAATTTTTACTTCCATATTCCTTAAGGAATGGAAGTATGGTGATGGCAAAAAAAATCGTGTTCGAGATTATTGCAGATTCTGATTCTACTACACTCAAAACATGAAAAAAAGTCGTTTTCCGAAAAGTGTCTGTGTGTCTGTCTGTGTGTCTGTCTGTCTGTGTGTCTGTCTGTCTGTGTGTCTGTCTGTCTGTCTGTCTGTAGATTTTTTTTCTATGGCAAACGATAACTGCCGCAAATTCAAACAGAATCAAATAATTTTTTGCATACAGCCCGGTTTTGCAGAGTTCTCGCGACCTATTGTTTTTGGTGAAGATCGGTTGAGGGAAAGGGGTAGTTTACCTGCAACGGTTTTTTTTTAGCAAGGGTAATTTTGTTTGTTTGGCAAACGATAACAGCCGCAAATTCAAACAGAATCGAATAATGTTTCGCATGCAGCCCTGAATTGTAGAGTTCTCAAGACCTATTCTTTTTGGTGAAGATCGGTTAAGGGAAAGGGGTAGTTTACCTGTAACGTTTTATGTTTTAACAAGGGTATTTCCTATGGCAAACGATAACAGCCGCAAATTCAAACAGAATGAAAAGATTATTTGCATACAGCCCTAAATTGTAGAGTTCTCAAGACCTTTTGTTTTTGGTGAAGATCGGTTAAGGGAAAGGGGTAGTTTACCTACAACGTTTTTTTAACAAGGGTATTTTCTATGGCAAACGATAACAGCCGCAAATTCAAACAGAATCAAATAATTTTCTGCATACAGCCCTGATTTGTAGAGTACTCAAGACCTATTGTTTTTGGTGAAGATCGGTTGAGGGGAAGGGGTAGTTTACCAGCAACGTTTTTTATCATGCGTATTTTCTATGGCAAACGACAACTGCCGCAAATTCAAACAGAATCAAATAATTGTTTGCATACAGCCCTGATTTGTAGAGTACTCGCGACCTATTGTTTTTGGTGAAGATCGGTTGAGGGGAAGGGGTAGTTTACCTGCAACGGTTTTTTTATCAAGAGAAATTTTTTTTTTTTGGCAAACGATAACAGCCGCAAATTCAAACAGAATCAAATAATGTTTCGCATACAGCCCTGAATTGTAGATTTCTCAAGACCTATTGTTTTTGGTGAAGATCGGTTGAGGGAAAGGGGTAGTTTACCTGCAACGTTTTTTTAACAAGGGTATTTTCTATGGCAAACGATAACAGCCGCAAATTCAAACAGAATCAAATAATGTTTTGCATACAGCCCTGATTTGTAGAGTACTCAAGACCTATTGTTTTTGGTGAATATCGGTTAAGGGGAAGGGGTAGTTTACCTGCAACGTTTTTTTATCAAGCGTATTTTCTATGGCAAACGATAACAGCCGCAAATTCAAACAGAATGAAATAATTTTTTGCATACGTCCCTGAATTGTAGAGGTCTCAATGACTTTCGATTTTGGTGAAGATCGGTTAAGGGGAAGGGGTAGTTTACCTGCAACCTTTTACGTTTTAACAAGAGTAAAGTACTTGAAAATTTATTTAAACTTTTTGAAACAATGGTAATTGTTAAAAATAAAATAATTTTGTTGCTAGGCAATAAAATTATAATTTTTTCATTTTATTGTAATATAATATTTTTCATTTAATACAGCAATAAAAAGGCAGGTAAGACACAGCCTGGTTGTTTGGCTGAAAATGATTTTAAATATAAATCTTAGAATATGGAAGTCATGTATGGTTCTCCATACCGATATTTTCTATGGTAAACGATAACAGCCGCAAATTCAAACAGAATCAAATGATGTTTTGCATACAGCTCTGCATTATAGAGTTCTCAATATCTATAGGTGTTGGTGAAGATCGGTTAAGGGAAAGGGGTAGTTTACCAGCAACGTTTTATGTTTTAAAAGGGTATTTTCTATGGCAAACGATAAGAGCCGCAAATTCAAACAGAATCAAATACGTTTTTGCATACAGCTCTGGTTTGTTCAGTACTAAAGACCTATTGTTTTTGGTGAAGATCGGTTAAGGGAAAGGGGTAGTTTACCAGACACGTTTTTTGTTTTATCAAGGGTATTTTATATGGCAAATGATAACAGCCGCAAATTCAAACAGAATCATATAATATTTTGCATACAGCCCTGAAATGTAGAGTTTTCAAGACCTGTTGGTTTTGGTGAAGATCGGTTTAGGGAATAGGGTTGTTTACCAGCAAAACTTTGTTTTATCAAGGGATTTTACGAACGATAACTGCCGTACATTAAAACAGAATCAACTACTCTTCTGCATACCTTTTTGAATTATACAGAACTCAAGGTCTGTTGATTTTGTTGAAGATCGGTTAAGGGAAAGGGGTAGTTTACCAGCAACGTTTTATGTTTTAACAAGGTTATTTTTTCTATGACGAACGATAACTGCCGTAAATTCAAAGAGAATCAACTAATGTTTTGCATACAGCCCTGAATTGTAGAGTTCTCAAGACCTATTGTTTTTGGGGAAGATCGGTTAATGTAATAGGGTAGTTTACAAGGAACGTTTTATGTTTTATCAAGGGTGTTTTCTATGGCAAACGATAACAGCCGCAAATTCAGACAGAATCAAATAATTGTTTGCATACAGGCCTGAATTGTAGAGTACCTAAGACCTGACGTTTTTGGTAAAGATCGGGTAAGGGAAAGGGGTAGTTTACCAGCAACGGTTTTTTATCAAGGGTAATTTCTATGGCAAACGATAACAGCCGCACATTCAATCAGAATCAAATAATGTTTTGCATACAGCCGTGATGTGTAGAGTACTTAAGACCTGTTGTTTTTGGTAAAGATCGGTTAAGGGGAAGGGGTAGTTTACCTGCAACGTTTTTTTATCAAGCGTATTTTGTATGGCAAACGATAACAGCCGCAAATTCAAACAAAATCAAATAACTGTTTGCATACGTCCCTGAATTGTAGAGGTCTCAAGGACTTTCGATTTTGGTGAAGATCGGTTAAGGGGAAGGGGTAGTTTACCTGCAACGGTTTTTTATCAAGGGTAATTTTTTCCTATAGTAAACGATAACAGCCGCAAATTCAAACAGAATCAAATGATGTTTTGCATACAGCCCTGTATTGTAGAGTTCTCAATACCTATTGGTGTTGGTGAAGATCGGTTAAGGGAAAGGGGTAGTTTACCAGCAACATTTTATGTTTTAACAAGGGTAATTTTTTATATGACGAACGATAACTGCCGAAAATTCAATGAGAATCAAATAATTTTTTGCACCCTTTCCTGAGTTGCAGAGAGCTCAAGTTCTGGTGATTTTGGTGATGATCGGTAAAGGGAAAGGGGTAGTTTACCTGCAACATTTTATGTTGTAACAAGAGAAATGTTTCCATGACGAACGATAACTGCCGCACATTCAAACAGAATCAAATATTTTGTTGCATGCTTCCCTGAATTGTAGAGGACGGAAGGTCTGTTGATTTTGGAGAAGATCGGTTAAGAGAAAGGGTGAAACATTTTATGATTTAACAAGAGTAAAGTACTTAATTTTTATAAATAAAGTATCCTGATAAGAAACTCATAGTAATCCACTGTAGAAACGTAGATGAAATATCTATAAATGAAGAAGTTAGGTGAACGGGGTGGGGGTAATTTTCTATTATTAAAAATTATAGTTGAATGTGGAGGGTAGAAATTTTTGTATGTGTACTACGTTATCGGCAACAAAGAAGTAGTTTTTTGTTAAAATTGCTTCCCGGGCTCTTTAGCCGTAGTCCAATGTTTTCTGTAAAACCAGACTTTTCGGCAGTGCCATCGACTGCCATCATCGGTGAAAATCGAGTGCGGAAACATGAGGTGGTATACGTTAGTGACCATAGTACTGTGGTTAATGCTGAAGCAATAAGTAGAAAGACGTAGTTTCTATGGAAATATTTCATTTCGAATATGATTTTAAATATAAATCTTAGAACATGGAAGTCATGTATGGTTCTCCATACCGATATTTATATTAAACACATCAGTACTGTCACGTGTACGTTTTATGACGTTTGTATTTCAAGAAGCTTATTTCGTGTTTCGCTGAGTCCTGTAGCTTACTGTTCAGTTTGTTTGTGTTCACTAAACCTAGTGACCACGATAATATTGCTCTGTAATCGCACATCGTTAAGTATGTGCATGCAGCGCATTAGATAAGATAACAGACGCTATAGCGTTACATTATGCCAGCAGTTAAAAACTATTAATGCAGGTCAGAATGATAAATTTTTAATATCAAACGACGTCTTTTCAAACATGGTTCGTTTCCACGTACCTGGAAAACCACGCTATATTTGGTAACATTTAAACGCGGAGACGGAGTACCGGACTTATGGTTATTCCGGCTAACGAAGGTACACGCACAGGCCGTCAGACAGTCAGTCCTCACACCCAGTCAGTGTATATCCAGTACACCTTAACAATTTTTACTTCCATGTTCCTTAAGGAAATGGAAGTATGGTGATGGCAAAAAAAATCGTGTTCGAGATTATTGCAGAATATGATTGTACTACACTCAAAACATGAAAAAAAGTCATTTATCGAAAAGTGTCTGTGTGTGTGTGTGTCTGTGTGTGTGTGTGTGTGTGTGTGTGTGTGTGTGTGTGTGTGTGTGTGTGTGTGTGTGTGTGTGTCTGTAGATTTTTTTTCTATGGCAAACGATAACTGCCGCAAATTCAAACAGAATCAAATAATTTTTTGCATACAGCCCTGATTTGTATAGTACTCGCGACCTGTTGTTTTTGGTGAAGATCGGTTGAGGAAAAGGGGTAGTTTACCTGCAACGGTTTTTTTTTATCAAGGGAATTTTTTTATTGGCAAACGATAACAGCCGCAAATTCAAACAGAATCAAATAATGTTTCGCATAGAGCCCTGAATTATAGAGTTCTCAAAACCTATTGTTTTCGGTGAAGATCGGTTAAGGGAAAGGGGTAGTTTACCGGTAACGTTTTATGTTTTAACAAGGGTATTTCTTATGGCAAACGATAACAGCCGCAAGTTCAAACAGAATAAAATAATTTTTTGCATACCGCCCTGATTTGTAGAGTACTCAAGCCCTATTGTTTTTGGTGAAGATCGGTTAAGGGGAAGGGGTAGTTTACCGGCAACGTTTTTTTATCAAGCGTATTTTCTATGGCAAACGATAACAGCCGCAAATTCAAACAGAATCAAATAATTTTTTGCATACGTCCCTGAATTGTAGAGGTCACAAGACTTATCGTTTTTGGTGAAGATAGGTTAAGAGAAAGGGGTAGTTTACCTGCAACGGTTTGTTATCAAGGGTAATTTTTTTCTATGGTAAACGATAACAGCCACAAATTCAAACAGAATCAAATGACGTTTTGCATACAGCCCTGTATTGTAGAGTTCTCAATACCTATTTTTGTTGGTGAAGATCGGTTAAGGGAATGGGGTAGTTTACCTGCAACGTTTTATGTTTTATAAGGGTATTTTCTATGGCAAACGATAAGAGCCGCAAATTCAAACAGAATCAAATACGTTTTTGCATACAGCCCTGTTTTGTTGAGTACTAAAGACCTATTGTCTTTGGTGAAGATCGGTTAAGGGAAACGGGTAGTTTACCGGACACGTTTTTTGTTTTATCAAGGGTATTTTATATGGCAAATAATAACAGCCGCAAATTCAAACAGAATCAAATACGTTTTTGCATACAGCCGTGTTTTGTTGAGTACTAAAGATCTGTTGTTTTTGGTGAAGATCGGTTAAGGGAAACGGGTAGTTTACCAGACACATTTTTTGTTTTATCAAGGGTATTTTATATGGCAAATGATAACAGCCGCAAATTCAAACAGTATCATATAATATTTTGCATACAGCCGTGAAATGTACAGTTCTCAAGACCTGTTGGTTTTGTTGAAGATCGGTTAAGGGAAAGGGGTAGTTTACCTGCAACGTTTTATGTTTTAACAATGGTATTTTTTCTATGACGAACGATAACTACCGTAAATTCAAGCATAATCAACTAGGTTTTTGCATACTTTTTTGAACTAAAGAGAACTCAAGGTCTGTTGATTTTGTTGAAGATCGGTTAAGGGAAGGGGTAGTTTATCAGCAACGTTTTATGTTTTAAAAACGGTAATTTTTTTATGACGAACGATAAGTGCCGAAAATTCAATGAGAATCAAATAATTTTTTGCACCCCCTGAGTTGCAGAGAGCTCAAGGTCTATTGATTTTGTTGAAGATCGGTTAAGGGAAAGGGGTAGTTTACCTGCAACATTTTATGTTGTAACAAGAGAAATGTTTCCATGACGAACGATAACTGCCGCACATTCAAACAGAATCAAATATTTTTTTGCATGCTTCCCTGAATTGTAGAGGACGGAAGGTCTGTTGATTTTGGAGAAGATCGGTTAAGAGAAAGGGGTAGTTTACCGGAAACATTTTATGTTTTAACAAGAGTAAAGTACTTTATTTTTATAAATAAAGTATCCTGATAAGAAGCTCATAGTAATCCACTGTAGAAACGTAGATGAAATATCTATAAATGAAGACGTTAGGAGAACGGGGTGGGGGTAATTTTCTATTATTAAAAATTATAGTTGAAGGTGTAGGGGAGAATTTTTTATATGTGTACTACGTTATCGGCAACAAAGAAGTAGTTTTTTGTTAAAATTGCTTCCCGGGCTGTTTAGCCGTAGTCCTATATTTTCTGCAAAACCAGACTTTTCGGCAGTGCCATAGACTCCCATCATCGGTGAAAATCGAGTGCGAAAACGTGAGGTGGTGGTGGTATACGTTAGTGAGCACAGTACTGTGGTTAATGCTGAAGCAATAAGTAGAAAGACGTAGTTTCTATGGAAATATTTCATTTCAAATATGTTTTTAAATGTAAATCTTAGAACATGGAAGTCATGTATGGTTCTCCATACCGATATTTTTATATAATAATGATTTCTTTGTTTTGGCTGCTGGGTTGAATTCTCCATGTAATTTTTTGTAAAAGTAGTCCAAACACGACCCATTACGACACAGAGATCATTATTTTATAAGACAGTGTTATTACTTCCATATTCCTTAAGGAATGGAAGTATGGTGATGGCAAAAAAAATCGTGTTCGAGATTATTGCAGATTCTGATTCTACTACGCTCAAAACATGAAAAAAAAGTCGTTTTCCGAAAAGTGTGTGTGTGTATGTGTGTGTGTGTGTGTGTGTGTGTGTGTGTAGATTTTTTTTCTATGGCAAACGATAACTGCCGCAAATTCAAACAGAATCAAATAATTTTTTGCATACAGCCCTGATTTGTAGAGTACTCACGACCTATTGTTTTTGATAAAGATCGGTTAAGGGAAAGCGGTAGTTTACCGGCAACGTTTTTTTTTTTATCAAGGGAAATTGTTTATTTGGCAAACGATAACAGCCGCAAATTCAAACAGAATCAAATAATGTTTCGTATACGGCCCTGAATTGTAGAGTTCTCAAGACCTATTGTTTTTGGTGAAGATCGGTTAAGGGAAAGGGGTAGTTTACCTGTAACGTTTTATGTTTTAACAAGGGTATTCCCTATGGCAAACGATAATAGCCGCAAATTCAATCAGAATCAAAAGATTATTTGCATACAGCCCTAAATTGTAGAGTTCTCAAGACCTATTGTTTTTGGTGAAGATCGGTTGAGGGAAAGGGGTAGTTTACCGGCAACGTTTTTTTAACACGGGTATTTTCTATGGCAAACGATAACAGCCGCAAATTCAAACAGAATCAAATAATTTTCTGCATACAGCCCTGATTTGTAGAGTACTCAAGACCTATTGTTTTTGGTGAAGATCGGTTAAGGGAAAGGGGTAATTTACCAGCAACGTTTTTTATCAAGCGTATTTTCTATGGCAAACGATAACAGCCGCAAATTCAAACATAATCAAATAATTTTTTGCATACTTCAGTGAATTGTAGGGGACTCAAGGACTTTCGATTTTGGTGAAGATCGGTTAAGGGAAAGGGGTAGTTTACCAGCAACCTTTTACGTTTTAACAAGAGTGAAGTACTTGAAAATTTATTTAAACTGTTTGAAACAATGGTAATTGTTAAAAATAAAATAATTTTGTTGCCAGGCAAACAAAAGATTATAAATCTTAGAATATGGAAGTCATGTATGGTTCTCCATACCGATATTTTGAAAAGTTTAAATAAATTTTCAGGTACTTTACTCTTGTTAAAACGTAAAAGGTTGCTGGTAAACTACCCCTTCCCCTTAACCGATCTTCACCAAAATCGTAAATCCTTGAGACCTCTACAATTCAGGGACGTATGCAAAAAATTATTTGATTATGTTTGAATTTTCGGCAATTATCGTTTGCCATAGGAAATACGCTTGATAAAAAAACGTTGCAGGAAAACTACCCCTTACCCTTAACCGATCTTCACCAAAAACAATAGGTCTTGATTACTCTACAAATCAGGGCTGTATGCAAAACATTATTTGATTCTGTTTGAATTTGCAGCTGTTATCGTTTGCCATAGAAAATACCCTTGTTAAAAAAACGTTGCTGGTAAACTACCCCTTTCCCTCAACCGATCTTCACCAAAAACAACAGGGCTTGACAACTCTACAACTTAGGGCTGTATGCAAATAATCGTTTGATTCTGTTTGAATTTGCGGCTGTTATCGTTTGCCATAGGAAATACCCTTGTTAAGACATAAAACGTTACAGGTAAACTACCCCTTTCCCTTAACCGATCTTCACCAAAAACAATAGATCTTGAGAACTCTGCAATTTAGGGCTGTATACGAAACATTATTTAATTCTGTTTGAATTTGCGGCTGTTATCGTTTGCAAAAAAAAATTTCCCTTGATAAAAAAAAACCGTTGCAGGTAAACTACCCCTTTCCCTCAACCGATCTTCACCAAAAACAACAGATCGCGAGTACTCTACAAATCAGGGCTGTATGCAGAAAATTATTTGATTCTGTTCGAATTTGCGGCAGTTATCGTTTGCCATAGAAAAAATATCGGTATGGAGAACCATACGTGACTTCCATATTCTAAGATTTATATTTAAATCTTAATATCGCCTGCCAAGCGCGATATATTTTCTCTTATACATGATTTACATTAAAATGAAAAAATTATAATTTTATTGCCTGGCAACAAAATTATTTTATTTTCAACAATTACCATTGTTTCAAAACGTTTAAATAAATTTTCAAGTACTTTACTCTTGTTAAAACGTAAAAGGTTGCTGGTAAACTACCCCTTCCCCTTAACCGATCTTCACCAAAATCGAAAGTCCTTGAGACCTCTACAATTCATGGACGTATGCAAAAAATTATTTGATTCTGTTTGAATTTTTGGCTGTTATCGTTTGCCATAGAAAATACGCTTGATAAAAAAACGTTGCAGGTAAACTACCCGTTTCCCTTAACCGATCTTCACCAAAAACAATAGACCTTGAGTACTCTACAAAACAGGGCTGTATGCAAATAATCTTTTGATTCTGTTTGAATTTGCGGCTGTTATCGTTTGCCATAGAAAATACCCTTGTTAAAAAAATGTTGCAGGTAAACTACCCCTTTCCCTCAACCGATCTTCACCAAAAACAATAGGCCTTGAGACTTCTACAATTTAGGGCTGTATGCAAATAATCGTTTGATTCTGTTTGAAGTTGCGGCTGTTATCATTTGCCATAGGAAATACCCTTGTTAAAACATAAAACGTTACAGGTAAACTACCCCTTTCCCTTAACCGATCTTCACCAAAAACAATAGGTCTTGAGAACTCTACAATTCAGGGCTGCATGCGAAACATTATTCGATTCTGTTTGAATTTGCGGCTGTTATCGTTTGCCAAAAAAAAAATTTCCCTTGCTAAAAAAAAACCGTTGCCGGTAAACTACCCCTTTCCCTCAACCGATCTTCACCAAAAACAATAGGTCGTGAGTACTCTACAAATCAGGGCTATATGCAAAAAATTATTTGATTCTGTTTGAATTTGCGGCAGCTATCGTTTGCCAAAAAAAAAATCTACAGACACACAGACACACACACACACACACAGACAGACACACACACAGTCACTTTTCGGAAAACGACTTTTTTTCATGTTTTGAGCGTAGTAGAATCAGAATCTGCAATAATCTCGAACACGATTTTTTTTGCCATCACCATACTTCCATTCCTTAAGGAATATGGAAGTAAAAATCTACACACACACACACACACACACACACACACACACACACACACACACACACACACACACACACACACACACACACACACACACACACACACACACACACACACACACACACACAGACAGACACAGACACACACACAGACTCTTTTCGGAAAACGACTTTTTTTCATGTTTTGAGTGTAGTAGAATCAGAATCTGCAATAATCTCGAACACGATTTTTTTTGCCATCACCATACTTCCATTCCTTAAGGAATATGGAAGTAATAAAAATAAAATAATTTTGTTGCCAGGCAATAAAATTATAATTTTTTCATTTTAATGTAAATCTGTACATAGTATAAAGTAACGTCGGTCCGTTTTCTCTCTGTGTTTGAAATCGCTAATCTCAGGAAGTACTGAACGGATTTTATTCAAGTTTTCGCCAATAGATAGAGTGTCTATCGAGGAACATTTATGTGTATAATTAATACATATATATTGTACATTAGCTTAGCTATCACGGTTTATGTCAAGTAAGTGGTATAGTTTACATCTTATATATAAAATGAATGTTTCTTTGTTTGTCCCGTATGCGTTCCTATACCATTCATCCGATTGCGATGAAACTTCGGGGGGTTGTTGTGCGCATGTCCGCGAAGGTTTCTTCCACATCTCCTCCTAAACCACTGTATCGATTTCATCCAAACTTGGCATAAATATTTTACGCAACGGGAGAACCAACATAGGATAGGTGTTTTTTCGATGGGGTCCTTTTGGGGGTTCTTTGGGGTCTTCCACATCGCCTCCTAAACCACTGGACCGATTTCAACCAAACTTGGCACAAATATTTTACGCAAAGGGAGAACCAACATAGGACAAGCGTTTTTTTCGATACGATCCTTTGGGGGGTCCTTTGGGGTCTTCCACGTCTCCACCTAAACCATTGGACCGATTTCAACCAAACTTGGCACAAATATTTTACGCAACGGGAGAACCAACATAGGACAGGTGTTTTTTCGATACGATCCTCTGGGGGGTCCTTTGCGGTCTTAAAAAACTATTAGATCTGGTTACTATGGCAACCCAATAGAATAGATTCTGTTCTAAATATATTATCGCATTAAATTGAAGACCACGCGAACGAAGTTGTGGGCAACAGCAATTTATTTTTAAGAAGCCTACTTTAATTAAACTTTATTATTAATTAAACTAACATTTTCATTACGTACAACGTGAAACTCCGTAGCGAAGCACGGGTATTCTGCTAGTCATGTATAAGAGAAAATATATCGTGCGTGGCAGGCAAGCATATCTCAGTTATGTACTGTTTACGTTTCCATTTTATTATTATCACTACCGCAATAAAAAGGCAGGGAACACACACACACACACACACACACACACACACACACACACACACACACACACACACACACACACACACACACACACACACACACACACACACACACACACACACACACACACACACACACACACACACACACACACACACACACACACACACACACACACACACACACACACACACACACACACACACACACACACACACACACACACACACACACACACACACACACACACACACACACACACACACACACACACACACACACACACACACACACACACACACACATTTCGCGTTATTTCTGGCCTCATTCATGTTTATTTTCTTGCATTTGCACGGTTTTTAAATGGAAAGTGCCGAACCCATACCAACATAACGCATGCAAGCCGAAAAAGTGTGCAGCGTGGATAGCGATTTGCTTCCTGTGGATCGCTGGGCAGTATAACTGCACGTGTTTACAGAGGAACGATTCATAGACAGACTTTTTGTCTTTAGGGAATGAACCCTCTGCAAGATGCTGAGGGTCCATGAGTGACTTCGGAGCGCTCCTTCTTTTCCGCGTGTTTGTTCTGTGAAACGTACACTGTAGATTCGCAGATTTATTCTAAGCAACGCTCAATAGGAAATGTTGAAAATTTTTGTCCACGGTGAACCCTCATACACACTAAACCTGCTCTGATGTTTTAATTACGGACATCATAATATTAAAACTTTGGAAACTTGAGCACTACTTAATGGAGATCAATCATTAACTTATACAAGCCATTAATTTTATGCATATTTTTTATATAAATGTGTACAACGTTATCGGCAACAAAGAAGTAGTTTTTGTTAAAATTCCTTCCCGGGATATTTGGCCGTAGTCCAATGTTTTCTACAAAACCAGACGTTTCGGCAATGCCATTGACTTCCATCATCAGTGAAAATCGAGTGCGATAACGTGAGGTGGTATATGTTAGTGACCACAGTACTGTGGTTAAGGCTGAAGCAGTAAGTAGAAAGAAGTAGTTTCTATGGTAATATTCCATTTCGAAAATGATTTTAAAAATAAATCTTAGAATATGGAAGTCATGTATGGTTCTCCATACCGATATTTTCTATAGTAAACGATAACAGCCGCAAATTCAAACAGAATCAAATTATGTTTTGCATACAACCCTGTATTGTAGATTTCTCAATACGTATTGGTGTTGGTGAAGATCGGTTAAGGGATAGGGGTAGTTTACCAGCAACATTTTATGTTTTAACAAGGGTAATTTTTTATATGACGAACGATAACTGCCGTATATTCAAACAGAATCAACTAGGTTTTTGCATACCTTTTTGAACTAAAGAGAACTCAAGGTCTGTTGATTTTGTTGAAGATCGGTTAAGGGAAAGGGGTAGTTTACCTGCAACATTTTATGTTGTAACAAGAGAAATGTTTCCATGACGAACGATAACTGCCGCACATTCAAACAGAATCAAATATTTTTTTGCATGCTTCCCTGAATTGTAGAGGACGGAAGGTCTGTTGATTTTGGAGAAGATCGGTTAAGACAAAGGGGTAGTTTACCTGAAACATTTTATGATTTAACAAGAGTAAAGTACTTAATTTTTATAAATAAAGTATCCTGATAAGAAGCTCATAGTAATCCACTGTAGAAACGTAGATGAAATATCTATAAATGAAGAAGTTAGGTGAACGGGGTGGGGGTAATTTTCTATTATTAAAAATTATAGTTGAATGTGGAGGGGAGAATTTTTTATATGTGTACTACGTTATCGGCAACAAAGAAGTAGTTTTTTGTTAAAATTGCTTCCCGGGCTCTTTAGCCGTAGTCCAATGTTTTCTGCAAAACCAGACTTTTCGGCAGTGCAATCGACTGCCATCATCGGTGAAAATCGAGTGCTAAAACGTGAGGTGGTGGTGGTATACGTTAGTGAGCACAGTACTGTGGTTAATGCTGAAGCAATAAGTAGAAAGACGTAGCTTCTATGGAAATATTTCATTTCGAATATGATTTTAAATATAAATCTTAGAACATGGAAGTCATGTATGGTTCTCCATACCGATATTTTATTATAGTGGTAGTACACAGCGCCGGATTTAAGGGTAAGCTGACTAGGCTGCAGCCTAGGGGCCTGCACCACAAGGGGGCCCACACCACATACAAATTAAAAAAATAAAATTATTGTAACAATAATAAACGAATATTCTTCAAGCCTTCGATCAGCCTGACTACATCACTTGTGGGAGGGGTGGTGTTTCTGGACAGTGCTGTGCTCTTCACAGCTAAACAGTGAATTAACTAACTAAGGATAATCGTTCCACTCAGAGTTGAGTCTGAGAATTTAGTTATCCAATTTGGTAACTTAAATTTGGTATATTTTCCCTAAGCTTATAAAAAAATCAGTTCCCCAGAATTTGTCACGACTGAAAAGTAGGGGGCCCGCACCACAACCTCAGCCTAGGGGCCCACACACTCTAAATCCAGAGCTGGTAGTGCATATGTAGATAACGTGATAAGGATGGCCAATTTAAGTTTATTAAAAAATAATACTCAAGCATTATAGTTATCATCTGTTTATATCATAAACAGTGTTTATATCATATTGACTATGATATCAGATTTATGTGTTGCAGGCATCTGAAGAAGCAGACTGTTGGATACAAATTTTTTACAAAGATAACTCTTTGTAACTGTAACTTGTGTAACTTGGCACCATTAACTTGACTAGTCACATATATCATTGTAAGGGCAGTGTACTTCTTAACTTACCACTGGAATTAACAGGTTCCGTATGTACAGCCTGTTCATGTGAGCCACTACTGTGACTTGGTTCAACTTGGCTGGGTTGCGCAGCTGGAAGTGCTTGGTTCTCTTGGTGATGTGACTGCTCACCAGTTGATTCATCTATATGACAATTATATATATATATATATATATATATATATATATATATATTGCGACAGTACAAATAAGTGATGTACTGAGCATGAAATATAAAAATTTAAATTTACTTAATAAACTGTAAATAATTAATAATATATTAGAAATAAGCATGTTATGGATTGCAAGCTTGACTCAGACAAAAATATGAACAGGTGTTTCGACCTGAATCAACGTGCACACACACACAAATGTAACTGAAAGTGTGTACACCAGTATTTTGCTAGTGTGTGTGAACGCAGGTCTGTGCAGGCAAGTTTGCCACCCCAGTATGAATAATT
This sequence comes from Magicicada septendecula, assembly GCA_034769895.1. Classification (NCBI taxonomy): domain Eukaryota; kingdom Metazoa; phylum Arthropoda; class Insecta; order Hemiptera; family Cicadidae; genus Magicicada; species Magicicada septendecula. The sequence continues at coordinate 1,252,690,616 of CM068367.1, forward strand.
GCACAATAACTGTTTTTCCGTAATTATTCATAAACTAGAATGAAGAATTAAAATCCAAAAGCACCATAAAATGTAAATAAATTTAATAAATACTGTGTGCGAAAACCACGCGAAAGTGACACGCCGTACAAGTGCAATAGTGAAATAACTGTGTACAAATCAAAAGGGTTAAGTTGCAATGTCCAAAATTACAATGAACATGTGTTGTAAAATTAGTTATAAGATAAGTATAAAAAAATACTTACAGGACTCTGCAATTCGCAGAAATATAAAAAATAATGAATTTGACAAAGAGTGGGGGAACTGACGCCAAAGACAGTTTCTAACATGTCGATTTTGTATCACTGAAGGGTGTTTTTTTTTTTTTTTTTTTTTTTTTTTTTTTTGCTGTTTGAGACTGACCAGTATGGTCGGACTCGGGCTGTTTTGGAGACGAGCTCCCTTCAGCCGTGTGGATAAGGGGTTTTTGGGGGGACGTACGCCAGACGATCGGAGCGCAGAGAAGGTGGAGGCACTTAGTTGGGAGAGTACTGTTTGTTGGTTATATTGTGTGAGGTGTAGTGTGTAGCCATACTCGAGAGGGAGAGGTAGATGGATGTGGCCGTTATAATGTTTCTGGGGCATCTTTATTTAAGCATTTTGTTGATTTAGTTTATTTCTTCTTCATATTGTTCTGCGACGTTCTTGCAGGGGGGGGGGGGGGCGGCCAAGACTGGGACGTGAGACGCTGGTCGCCAAAGCTGTTGGGTGGCGACAGGGAGCCGTCAAGGGAGGCGGAAGGAACAGATTCGGGTTATGTTCGGGTATGTAAGTGTGGGGAACTAGAGTGTGTGTTTACTGTGAAGAGAAGAGAGTGTTTATCGCGTGTTGGGTATTGAGGCTGCTTTAGGAAGACAGGTCGCTACTGCCTGGGAGAGATAAGTCCGTGGCGGGGGAAAGGTATGTGTTACTGCTTAAACCGGTCTGTGTCGTTGACGCCGGCGTGGTTGGAGGCGAGGGGGAGGACCATTGGCTATTGCGAGGAGGCGATTTAGTAAGTAGGAAGGTCGAAAGGGTGTCGACCAAGACATGGGTATAAATAGGACACGCAAGCTTCAGTGGTTCTCTTTCTTGAATCATCCACGATGCAGCGGGAGCTTATGCCCGTCAGCACGGCATATTTATTAATATTTTTATAAACAGTTTAAATTGCTAGTTATGTACAAATACGTAACCAAGCTATAAGACAAACATTGTAATTAATAACAGCACTACTGAAGAAGTCCATAGCGATACGACGCTGGACAAGAGAAGAAGTTCTATAGCGATACGACGCTGGACAAGAGAAGAAGTTCCATAGCGATACGACGCTGGACAAGAGAAGCAGTTCCATAGCGATACGACGCTGGACAAGAGGAGAGGACGAGAGAGTGAGAGACAGCCGACGCTGGAGGCGAGACGAAGATGAACACCGATGGAACAAAAATGATCGAGTATGATTGACGACAATAAGGTGATAGACAACTTATTCATATCTTAATCATACACAGTATACAAAGACAGTTAAAGACATTAATATTTTATTTAAAAATAAGAGTAATATTTCTTGTATAGTAGAGTTAAAAATCATAGATGTTTTAGAAATACTAGTAACGTAACAAGTATCAAATTAGTATGATATAAAATGATTACAAAGAATATAAATAAAAACAATTAGTATTTGAGAAAACAGTACTGAGAAGTAATAACTATTAATCTTTTGAGTACGTACCATATATAGAAAAAAAGATTTAAAAATTGATTTTGAAACATATTAATAGACTGAGTAGTCTAAAAATGAGATTTTTCTTTTATATACTATTTAGTAGCATAGAATGTCTAGTTAGTAAGGATGTATATATCTTAAGCCTTACGGCATTATAACAAATAATAACTAATGTTTTGAAATCGAAGTCAGTGCCATGTGCACATATTTTTTTTTATAGTATCAAATAAATTTTAATTACTGTTTCAAGTTCCGTAGAGTTCTTATTGCAGATACACCTGACCCCCTATTTAAATGTTATATGTTTAAAGAATTTGTCAATCTTGAACGTGAGACCATTCACACCTATTTATGTATATGTAACGTTGTTTAAATTTGGTGCTCCAAGATCGAAGGACTCCACAAATTTAAATTAAATTAAATTTGCCAAATTGTCACGTTGCAATATATATATATATATATATATATATATGTCATCTATATGACATGCATTATCTACATGATGTTTCATCTACAACCTCAAAAAGTCTATAGTCTGTGCAAACCTTAGAAAAAAGCATTCAGATTATGACCTACAGTTTTAGCAAATGTAACAATGTAACACGATTATTGTATTGTGGTCGAGACACTGTGCACACCTCACAGACTCCTCTCTCTCTCTCTCTCTCTCTCTCTCTCTCTCTCTCTTATACTCTCTTATATTACGTGCACAAGCAATAAGCAGTAAAGCGGTAATTGTCAGTAAGTTAAGTGCGCACCACATGTGTGTCTGTGATCACTTAAGAATGAAACAAACATCTGTTTATATTTAAATCACTGTAACAGTTAAGATCAGGTATCAAAGTGACTCTTATCAACTTTAATGACTCTTTTATTTTGCCTATGTATAGTACCCACACCAGTTTTGCTGCCGAGACGCCTGAGGAGCAGGGGGTGTACTGAATGATACTGCGTGCTTGTGTTGGTGAGGTATTACTGGTTCTGAAAACATTGTTCAGACGTATTTAGTTTGTAATTTTATGTGCGTATTAGATTGAATGTTCGTACATTATATGTAAGTATAATTTATTTTTGTATTTGTGTTTTTTTATTCGTTACAAGAAATACCTCGTGAGAGACAGCCAAGTCACACCGAAACTGTGTTAAACGTATTTTAAATGTGTAGTATTACAGTGATGCATGCAGTGGAATGGAATTCGACACCACACTCCTCGTTCGGCAGCAAAGGTGAACTGCTGATAGTAGCTGTGTTGTTGACACATTCTTGTGTCACTTAAAGAAAGGCCTACACTGATAGCAAAATGCTGGCCATCACACACAGGTCATATCAAATCAAATGGTGCCATACCACACAGGTCAGTTTCATTGATGGTGGCAAGTTGCAGTTACTGAATAGTGCATTGTGTACACTGAATAGTAATGAACTAAACAGTGGATTAATGCCACAACTAGTATAACCTAATTCTTGTTAGTAAACAAGGTTAAAATAATAACAATTATGTGAAATATTACAAATAATAATAAAATCACTTGCAAAATAAAACAAATTTTGCAAACAAGATGACATGAGATTTCAAAAATGTATTGAAATACTTCAAAAATCATGTTTATCTTAACACTTTCTAAGTAAAAGATGAAATATGTATGTGCGATTTATTTATAAGTAACACTTTGAGTTTCTTGCAGGATACTTATATTATCAAACTGTAATTAGTTCGGCAAAGATTATTATTTTTGAATCGTTTCAATTGACCTGATTCATAATATTGTTCTAAGGTTTTCATGGCCGGTGTCAGTTATATTTGAAGTATTTACCGGGCTGTTTGGCCGTGGTCCAGGGTTTATAAACAAACCAAACGTTTCAGCAGCAGCACTGGCTGCCATCTTCAGTGGAATAAGAGTCTGTCTTCACCACAGTACTGTGGGCCTGACGTTTGACATCCTGCGTTGGGTAGACTCTTATTCCACTGAAGATGGCACCCAGTGGTGTGGCTGAAACGTTTGGTTTGTTTATAAACCCTGGACCATGGCTAATCAGCCCAGTAAATACTTCAAATATAACTGACCTGATTCAAGTTTCACTGAGTGTGTTAAAACATGTTTCTTCAGAGGTTAAAACAAATCCGAAACTTCTGAAGGTATTGATGGTCAATGAAACATGCATCAGGTCAATTAAAATGATAAAAAAGTAATACCATCTACTTGCACAAATAATTACAATTTGATTATATACGACACAGAATAATTTGATTTTATTACATGCAATTCTCGTATATGCATAATATAATTTCTGTGTAGGCCTTAACCTGTGTATTCTGTGTGTGTTTCTTATATATAAAAAAACAATGGCTATGAATTTAGTAAGTAATATCAAACCAAGTTTAGGAACATGAATTGCAATAATTGTAGGGTTATAAATAATTTCAGTTTCAAACACTATTCAAACATAAGTAGTTTACACAGTAGAAGGTTCTGGTATTAACAATACTTTTAGTATATTTCTGCCAGGTTCTTGTAAATTATGAAATATAATTTTCTTTTTAATAAAAGCAAAAGGTTCAATTTGACTATTATTTGATGATAACTGCAATCAATTTGTTCTTGCTGGCCGCTGATTACTTTTGTTACTTATGAGTCTAAGAAAAGTTTGCTCCCTCAGTCAAATATGTCATCAGTTGCCATTGGGCACAGGACTACTAGCATGTAAACAAAAATGAAGTAAATTAGTGTGTCCAATTCTGTTTTATGGCATAATTATAGTGAAACAATAACAGTTTTTTTCTCAGCAGTTTTTTGTTTTGTTTTATGGGTGTAAATGTTGTTGTGCGTTGTTGATGTGTTCTTCAGGAAGATGGATGTTCAGCTGTATCTGTGCTATACCTAACGTCACCATTGTTAAGGAAAAAACATAGTAAAACATAGCAAAAATAACTGACACAGCTATAATCAAAACGTGCATATGAAATCACAGTCATCTACAGGCCATGATCTCATCACCCAGAAAACAAAAGATAAAACCAAGATTCAATTACAACTATGAAAATATTGTTACAAAACATTCTACATGTTTCTCGGGTATCCCAGCCCCAGCAGAGTCCAGCTGTAATGTGTGTGTGCGTACATATTGCTGCCACTTTCAGATGAAAGACAATTACGTGACACTATTCACGCGTCCGCCACGGTCGGCCCACTGTGTTCAAGGCTGGAAGCAATTACGCTCTAGTGTTTTCTAATAGTGTTGACGCGTAGTATGGATTATTCTGGAATCTCAATGGGGTATAAATATAAGCATTCAGCGACGCTTAGTTTCAGTCTTACGTCGGCGATTACTCAGTGCGTCTCAAGTGGGGTTATTGTCGGGCGATTTACATAGTGCGTCTCAAGTGGTGTATTAGTGAAAAGTGATTATAGTGCGGAATCCTTTATTGTTGACATTACTATTTGTGTGGACAGATTAACTTGAACTGTTGTACGAGAATAATCTTGTTGAATAACTTGTTGATTACAAACTGTTAATTATGATTAATTGAAGCTGATATAATTAGCGACTTCATTGGTGTCTGTATTTTGTTTTCCACTGTACCGTACGACGATCAGTGAGACCGTCGTAACAATATAGAAGATACAAGTGTTCAGTGTTTTGGAATAGGGTTACATTGAAACAATTTAAGTTTCTGTTTTTAAAAATTAATGCTGGACTAATAAAATGAAAAAATAATACTAACCTCCAGCAGACTGGCAGTGATGACTGTTACAAGATCGACGTGTTGGCGGTTTAGTGTCTTCACTACACAGATTGGATATAACTTGGTTCTCATCGAGACAGCGCACTTCTCGCCTTTGCAGTCCAGTATCACATGATCGAGAACACTGTAGACGTAACAAATAAAAGAATTTTGTAACTGTAAATAACTGAATATAAAATATTAATTTTTATATGTAAACAATATAGCAAATAGAAAAAGTACAAGACTTTTATGGCAACTTGTATCTTATAATCTTTTTTTTTTTTGGTTTTATGAAATTGTGTAAATCAGTTCTGACTGATTCATAACTTGATCCTTAAATCTCTATAAGCTAAAAACAACTAAATAACATGTATCATTCTGTATTAAAAGTGTTAGTTAAATAATTTATTCTATAAATGGGCCTATATCAACACTTATGAAGTACGCAGTATATTTGAAGGTGGTTTCTTTATTTGAAAACAAATACAGTAAAGTACCGATTATCCCTGTGTGGCTTAACCGTGCGCCCATTAAATATGCATTTGTAATATTTATGACTGTAAAAAATAGTTTCGTATTTGTGCGTGGCTGTCCACAGTGTTTACAGATTTAAGATTAGCTGTAGCTGCAGTTTCTGCACGTTAGGGTGACTCTACTGCACGCTGGGAAATGTGCTACTGACAAAGCAATAAATACATTTTCCTTTGCCATGTAGTAGTACGATATAGGAATCCTCTGCTTCCCTTGTGGTCAATGCTCTCAAGTGTTTGTTTACTAAAATACAATACAGAGGTTGAGTATGGAGTGTCGTACCCATACGCTATTATTTGGTTTTCTGTTGTTGCATGAAGTGCCGTTTTTCGCTTGTAGTTGTATTGATCATTTTAGTTTCTATTCTTTGTCGATTTGCTGGTGTTTTTGTTGCTTTTTATTTTTAATACAGCATGAAAACTTTGAAAAATGATCGCAAACCGGAAACGTGTGGTGGTATTAACAGAAACAAATTATGTCATTAAAGGTTTTGGAAAAGCCGGAAGCGCGTTAAAACTGGTGAGTATGGGGTACAAACAGTACGTGATTTAAAGACCATAAAAGTAAACTTAACGACTTTGCAGCCATGAAAATCAGTTTACATCTGAACAAATATACAATGCTGACGAATCCGGTCTCAGTCATTGTCGTCTACCGTCAAAATCTCAAGCCGCCAAAATGAAAAAAGCGTTCCTCGACACAAAATCAGCAAAGAGAGTATGACAATTTTATGCACTGCTAACTCTGCCAAATAGAACTGGCAGTTGTAGTGAAAGTTCATGTAGCGATGGTTTCATGGAGTTCACGTAAGTTTTTACCGGTTTAATATTATAAAAAATTGTGCTTGGATGGACAGAGACATGTATAAAACATGGTTCTTTAAAACGTTTGTACTGACTGTATGTGAACACTTATCATCAAATGGTTTACTGAATAAGCTAGTTCTATTAATTGATAATGCCCCTTTCCACCCATTAAAATAAGATCTAATATCGGATGATGGTGAAATAAAAGCTACGTTTTATCTCCTAATGTCACTAGTCTTTGTCAATCCATGGACTACATTTGGAAATCTGTCGCCATGAAAGACTCTGCTTATTCAGTACCAAAAGCCTGGGACGCAGTGAAACAGACGTTGTTGATTCGTGCACTGTGTAATTCACAAAGATTGATGATGCTGATGACAAAGATTTTGAAGTTTTAGAAAATACAGAATCCTGTCTTTCTGAGTTGCGATTAATTCTACTGCATTGTGCTACTGCAGACTTCGGAAAAGTCGAAGATAATTTCCGACATTAAGGAGTGCATTTTGAAAGTGACAAAAACGAATTTTTATTGGCGAAGATATTTTACGGAGATTAACGGGCAGACGGAAGCGAAAGACAACGAGACGATGATGAATTAATGCCAAAAGAACGTGTTAGCTGTAGGACCGCATGTAGACCATGATAACATATTTCGAGCAGAAGGCGAATGTAACGTACACGGACATTTTGCAAATCCACAAATTTCAGTCAAGGTTTCAGGAGGAAGAAAGGCAATTTGTAAGTACAAGATTATGACGGATTTTTAAAAAATTGGATGTTAATAAATTGTATTAATTTTCAATAAAGTTAATTATATACATATATGTATTATTATATATAATATTATATTATATTATTATATATTTGTATTAATTTTACATACTGTATTGTTTTCCTGATTTAAATAAGTTTCGTTTTTCTGTATACGTATTTTAAAATGTTTTTTCTTGTTCTCGGAACTTGAATTCTTAGTTTAATAAAATACAAATTACGTTAATCGAAATAAATTATATTTTATCTGTTTACGTCTATTTTCTTTATTTACAACACCTATTTGTTCTCATCCGCAAAAATATTTTCGTTCAATATCAGTACCCGTTCGTTTAGTACGTGTATATTACGCACGCAAGTATGGGGGGAGGGGATTTGTCCGTATCGCGGACGCAACTCTGCTGACCGTTACCTATTTGGGAGCCACAACGACTCGCGGAGGGATTAGGGGATTAACCGTGTTTTCCGACAAACGTACGTTGTAAATTCCCAGTTAATAGGGATAATCGGTTCTTTACTGCATTTCTTTAATTTGAAAACAGGAAAAAATAATTAGGAATTATTAAAAATTAATTAGGAACAATCTCTCTCTGTCTATCTCTCTGCCTGTCTTCTCAACCTGTGGCTGAAGGTCTTTCATTTCAGTTTCACTATTTAATCCTTCCATTACTTTGAGGTTTACTTCATTATCGTTATAGATTGATCATCATATCACTTTTTAAATTAATTCTTATTCTAATTTTTATCATAAAAATATGGTAATTTATGCGCGAATGCACGAATGCACGAAATAGTATCATTTGCTGTAGCGATATACTTTAGTACCAGTATCGTAAAAGAAAAATTACACCACAATAGCAAGGGATATGTTGTGTACACTTATTCACTGTTTTACAGTCAGTACCTGAGACCAGTCGGCAGTGTACCATTCGGAGCCACACGGCTGTAGTCTGCACTGTTGTTCTGCAACTGGCTTGTCTTGACCGGCACAGCTGCTGTCAGACGTTATGACTAGTTCGCCCTTCACCATGGCAATGCACGTCACAGTACGGCTGTGTCTACCCCATCCACAACTCGCTGAACACTGTAACAAAAGACAGTAACGTTTTGTTACAATAATAATGCATAACACTAGTTCATTATTAAATTTATTAAAAATTGGCTATGATATGTTCGAAATACAACCATAAGAACAGGAGAAATAGAAACTTATAAAGAAAGGAAGAGACTTAGACAGTGCCGGATTTAACACTAGGCCGACTAGGCCGTGGGCTAGGGCCGCGGCTCAGAGGGGGCCGCAAGCAACAGATATTTCTTTTTTTTTCACAGAAGTATTTTTATAAAAGTAGGAGGCATCTTTAGTCAAAATAAAAAAAAATCCAGACTAATTTTTTTAATTATATAAAAATTATAAGAAAATTTTAATGTGTTATACCTAGACATTAAAAAAGAATTTTTTATGTTAAGTTTCTGAATAAGCTTAGTTAACTAAATAAATAAATTTGCTCAATTCTTTTGCATGGTTCATAATATTTTGAAAAAGTTTGCTAAATGAAAGCACACTTTTTTATAGTAGCCTACTGGTTTTAAATTAATCTACCATAAAGTTACTTCTGCTGCATCAAAGTCACAGCCCGGGGGCCGCTCAGAAAATTGGCTTAGGGTCTCAAAAATCTTAAATCCGGCACTAGACTTATTAATAGAGGTAGGCATTTAATAGAGGTAAAGATCTCCAAGACTTAGAGGTAGGCAGATAGATTTAAGGGAGCATCTGGCAATCAGTATAATATTAAACAGTTATCTCGGGGTTTTGAAAAGAACAAATTGTTGTCTAACACCTCCCCAAACTGTTTCACGACAAAGTACAATACATATGTGGAAAACCCTGAATAAAAAGAGATACTGACAGCTGAGGCACTTATTAAGACATAATGATAATAGTGTATTTGAAGGTGGTGTACAAGCGCAAATTCACACAAATATGTACCTACTTCAACTAGGCAATTATTTTATAATTTGCGACGTAATTTTATGATGTCCATATACGTTTTGAACAATTATTTGCTAAAAGATAACATTCTTAAAATTACTTGCGTTGGTGAATCCTCTTCCATCTTCCCAAAATAAGCGAATCATATTTTGACACAAGTGTAGACTCATGAGGTTTTTAAAATATATAGACCTGATGAGTCAACGAATTTCTGTATCAATGAATTTTGGTTGATCATCTAATTTCGTTGTTTGTATCGTGGATTTAACTTATTTTTACAGTGCTAAATTCTGAGTATGTGAGGCCCGCATCTGAAATTATTTTAATATCACACATGGCATTTAGTAGGATGTCTGTTGCAGCTACAGTACCTGTATACATCACCAAATGTAAATGTGTACATGTGGATTGATGTTTCAAGACATTACTAGAAACACTAATCTTGGAGACAGCCACTAGCGTATATTTACTGATTCGTTCTTAAAAGTCTTTAGCTTAATTTAATACATTATTACATTAACGATATTTATAAGAAACATTATATTCTTCTTCAGCTGAAACCCTGAGACAGACATGTAAAAACAAGAATTTCTTTCTGGATGCACCATATAAAGTTTCACTTGATCATACCTGACCCCACGGTCCAGTAAACCACTGTCCTGCACACAGCTTATCACTTGAACAGGCTCGTGAGCTCTCCGGTTTTGAAGCACCATCGCACAGTGACTCCAGTTCAGGGCCTGCTGAACAGTGAACTTTTCTTGTCTGCACACCTGTTCCACAGCTTTCTGAACACTAAAAAATATGTGAATTGTATTATACTCAGTACGGTGATATAATAATTTTTATTGTAAGTTATAATTCATAATTTAATTGCACTATACTGATGACACATGCAAGAGGGAAGCCAAGAAAAGATGGATTGGATGGTGTTCTGAAAGAGGTTATAACAGTGGGAACACATTATTGGAAGCACATCTATCAGGACAGTATGGAATAGTCCGGTGAGAGAAGCCAAACTCCACAACGGCTGTAGTAATAGTAGAAAGAAGCTAACATACCTGATTTGACCATTCAGTATAGAACCAGTTATGGGAGTGTCCGTGAGCAGCGGGCTGAGATTGCTGTGTATGAGGTGTGCAGGCACCCATGTCGCAGACTGCCTGTGAGATTGGTTTGTCATTCAGTGGACAGTCTCCAGTGGGACAGCTCACTTTTCTCGTTCTCACACCTAACCCACACTGTGCCGAACACTAGGAAACAAATATTTTTGACGTTACTAACACGATAAATGATTTTTGTTTCAGTATTGTTGAATCTGTGTCACATAGAACAAAACTGTTCAAGTTTTGTTTCAATATTCAACATTGGAAGATACATCAGTTTTTCAATGTGGAAAATTTTGTCACTAGAATCAACTGAGTAATCACATACTTAATACACTAGAACAAGTTACACTTAATTTACGGTAATGAACTAGTCGTATATTTTTTATTTTAATTTCATAATGGTTTGATGGTACAATTAGGTTTTAGTATGTGTTGTTTCCAGTATTGTCTAATCTTGATTTGCCACATTGGTTCCTTGTGTACATACAAAGAAGTAAACTTAATCCAACACTTCAAATGACACCCGTAATCCTTTTAGTACGTCAGGTCGCCGTGGTCTTACGTTTGACGACATCTCGCTGATACAGACCAACCTCATAGACCTAAGCCTCTAGGTCTTCATTTAAGGTTTTCAGCCGTTGCCAGTTCTTCTGAGTATACGTTCAAAGTAGTTTAGATATGCCATATTTATAAATTTCTGTAACTCTTTCCGTCCATAATTCCAATAGTATTTTTGGACCTGTGTTTTATGAATTTATTTATATCGTTACAATGGTCTCGCGGATCGCGTGTTTGAACAGTGGAACAGAGTAACCTACACCAGATGAAATCAGTATTTAGAAATTCAGTTATATTTTATAAAAAAAGACAGCAATAAACTATCTGATACAACGATACTCCAACCTCATGATTGTCCAGCACACACTAACGTAAGAAACATAAATGTTTCCTCATCAACAGTATCAGACTAAATAATACATAATAATCACTTCATATCTAACTGTAAGTCACAATCACCATTATCATCTGTAAGGATTAAACCAAGCATGGTTTGTTTCGGTCTCAAGCAGGCAAAGTCTAGAGCTGGTCACTCCAGCGCTTCCTCGAACGTCCCACTCCTCTAGGTCCCCTCGGCTTATAGTTCCATAGTTGTTTGGATATGCGGAAAGTCATCCATTCGGCAAAGATGTTCCCACCAATTCAGTCGATACTGGGCGATCCTGTCGAGTATACTCATAATATTCAGTTCCTGCCGTATATCAGTGTTCCTTCTACGATCATGGCGAGTATACCTTGCAACGTGCCTGAGAAATCTCATTTCAGCCGCTTGGAGACGACTGGCCTGGCCTTTCGTTAAAGTCCAATTCTCAGACCACATACAGAAGTGTCATAAAGAAGGGCCACCACGTTGTAGAATTTTACTTGTAAAGTGTTTCTTTACTTGCTGACTTAAGAGCTCGCCTGATGGTCCCGCACACAAGGTTGAACTTCTCCAACTTATTCACAACGTCGTTGTTTGTATTAAAAGACACACTGTGGCCCAGCTATTCGAAGTTGCTGACTTGTTCCAGGACAGTACAATCTATAACAATTTTTGCCCATACGGGATCAGTTCCACGAAAAGCCATCACCTTGGTCTTACATGTGGATATTTGTAACCCAGAGTCTTTGCAGATTCGATTTAACAAATGTATACCCATCTGCAACCTGTTTTCCGAGTCACAATAACAACTAAGTTGCAAATCCAAAACTGACTAATTGGACGCTTCTGAACCCTGTATGCTGCCGAGATGCGAGATGAATCTACTTCTGGATGACGAGCCTAGAAAATGCTGGAAACTACACCATTGCCGACGATGTGTAGATACGTGTAGCGCACACGCTGCGCGGGTTACATATCTCGCAGGCGAAATAATATGTAGCCTATATATTATAAACAACTGTTGCATTTTATAGTATAAGCGACTGTTGTTTACCTACAGTATGTAGAAAACGACTGTGCTTGACTACATTTTTTGTGGCTTAGTTTGAGTTTTATTTATTATTTAAAATCTTAGCATTCTAGTGGCTTTCTAACTAATCCATTGCAGTACTGTTAAGAAATGTAGTTAATTTTATACGCGTATAGCATTAATTCAGTCATTCTCAACCTTTTTTTTTCGCGAGACATTATAATTTGTAGCGAGTTCCTGCGACACACTAAGACAAGTGTTGGTAACAATGCGGGGGAGTCAGTCGTGCAGTCAGCATTTGATGTTTGTCAACTTGCAGTTGTAACGCCATTTAACCCATGTTCTGTCATGTTTTAAGATTACTTGTTAGTTTGTCACGTGTTATGTTCAATTTAAGATCGTGTTAGTTTTGCTTTCTAAAAATGTAAGTTCAGTACCGATAAGTTTCTGATTAAAAGATAAGACGTTGAAGACGAGTCAGTTGCAGAACTTCAGCCGGACTGAACACTTCATCTGAAATATGGTTGAACCGCCACTTCTCAAGTTTTTGATGTTGCCGAAGAATGAATACCCACTAATGGCAGTGGAAGCAGTTAACGCCCTGTTACATTTTTCTACCATATACTTGTGCGAGCTGGTCTTTTTGACACAAACAAATATAAAAATCAAGAAACGCGAGTGAGTTCGTTTTTAATTCCACCACGATTTGAACTTTTGTGGAATAATGTCAAAGTCAAATTTCTCATTACTAACTAAAATCTTTTATTCTAAGGGGTATACTAATAGGTTCCTTGTAAAATAAATATGTTTTAGGCCTAAAATATATCTCGCCTATTCCTTTTTGAAAATATATATTGAGTAAGATTATTTAAATTACTTTTACCAGGAATATCACAAAATCTCGGAAGTTTCGCGGCATCCCGTGAGAACCACTGCCATATTTCAACAAGGATTTTATTTTAAAATGTTAAATAACATTTATGAATCCAGATTTATTACACAAATACCAATTACAAAAAATACTGCCAATACTTATTTACTTCAGCTTTTAGTTATTATATTTTAAATATTCCTAAAACTGGTGTTGGTAGTGTTAGAACTGGATAAATTAGTAAACATTAACGAGATACGTACCTGGCTCCAAGTACCGACTTCCCATTTTCCAGGTTGCAGGGGCGACGAGTGCAATGAATGTCCAACCGGGGACAGGCCAGGAGTATCCAAAACAGACGCGCCCGGACACGGCGGCCGCTGACACGGCCTGGTTCTGTGCAGCAGCGGTGACGGAGGCGTCAGGCAGGCTCCTTCCGCTACAGTCATAATCAGTGTCGGCGATATCTCTTGGCGACAGATGATTTCTCGAGTCTGCACGCCTTCACCGCATGTCACTGAACATTCGTCCCAATCACCGGCTACCCACCTGTTAAACAAATAATTGCGGTATTTTTTTTTTTTTTTTTAACTTACAAGTTTTGTTATTTGAAAGCCGAATACTAACGTGGTAAGCATCTTGTTACACAAACTGTTTCTCTATCTGTTTTCTTTTTTCAGGTCTGTGACTGACTGTTTTGCCTCATACGATCAACACACGGTTGCGCAAGCGCATGTTCACACAAATATGTACCTACTTCAACTAGGCGACTGTTTTATAATTTACGGCGTAATTTTATGATGTGCATATACGTTTTGAAGAATTATTTGCTAAAAGATGACATTCTTAAAGTTACTTGCAGTGAATCCTCTTCCATCTTCCTAAAATAAGTGAATCATATGACACAAGGTTTTTAATATATAGACCTGATGAGTCAAGGAATTTCTGTATCAATGTATTTTGGTTGATCATCTAATTCGTTGTTTGTATCGTGGAGTTAACTTATTTTGCTGTGATAATTCCTGGTGCTACAGAAGAATATTCAAGATAAGCTGGAGGGAGAAGATAACGAATTTAGAAGAGCTCAGGAGAAGAAGAGCTTTCTGCGAAATTTAAAAGTCAGAAGAGCTAAGTTTATAGGGCATATACTACGACAAAATGGGTTGGTTAAGAGAATAATAGAAGGAACAATTGAAGGGAAGAATCACAGAGGTCGACTCCGTTTAGACTACATGAAACAGCTTATGGTCGATATGAACTGCACATCATATTGTGAGATGAAAAGAGAAGCAGAGAAGCATGAAGAATGGCGAGCTGCTGCTGCCAACCAGCCTATGGGCTGCTAACCTAGAAGAGAAATTCTACGTGTGTGAGGCTGGCGATGTTATGCTACCATGTGGTCAACTTGATTACTCACTATATGCGAGTATGTTGTCTTACTTACTCGGCAACGCACGGTTTCACGTTACACCTGATCGTCTGCACTGGAGGCTTCTCGAGTGCTGCGCACCTTCTCTCAGGAACAGTCATCTGATTGTGTTCACGCACGCACAGCACAATCGATGTTTGTACACCTGAAATTAACAAACTGTCTGTTTATACAGGGACAAGGTACTAAGAAAAAAAAGTAAAACTGTATTACACTAGTTAAAGTAAAACTTGAGTAAAAACCCTGTAGAAGCCTGACAGCGTTTTTAGACAGACAGTCTGCGCCGAATCAGCCAAAGAATTACCTACACTTACAAGTATAGCGTAAAATGTTTAGAGAGGAGAGAAGGAAGGTAACAGTTCACCGCCTCACTCATGCACTACTTCTGTCTCTGTCACATACATGTTTCTAATGTTCTCGTCAGCCTTGTTGCAGCTGATGTTCACACTATGAAACACTGTACAAGACCGATGTGCACCATGTGCGAAATAACTGCAAACGTTTGTTAGCCTCGCAACGAGGTGTCTGCCCACTCAGCATCTCTAAGCGACTGTTCAAAATCATTCGTCAGGTCTATAATTAAAATATAATCAAGTATAAACTGTACTAAATATTTGAACTATTAGGCTATTTAGGCTATCATATTTCGGAATTATATATATATTTTAGTGTGTTAAATATTTGAACTAAGCCCAAATAATACAAAATAATCACTTTACACTAAAGCGTAAGTCACAATAACTACTCCGGTAACGCACACTAACTCTGTCAACTAATAACAACGTAATAACTGCTACGTACGATCCTTGCTGTAAACGAACCCCAGTGGAAGCAACCATTTTACTACAGAGTTCGCTACATGACACTGAAGAATGGGCAAACAAATGGAGAATACAATGAACTAAGTCAGCTCACATCAACTTTACATAATGCTACGGGACAACGCTAACTGTGAGATTAAACAACAAAGCTATCCCTGTAAAATACTTGGGCCTCTTAGGACAACAAGTATTAGGACATAGGCTACCTGGACATCAAGTTTCCAGCCAACATTGGCTCCTGGGCAGGAATTGTTACTGTCAACGAGACATAAGCTGTTAGCTTATAATACTGTCTTTAAGCCTGTGTTACAGTACAGTACGGCTTACAGCTATGGGGAACTGCTTCAAAATTCAACATCGCTATAATGGAAACGTTTTAGATCAAGGTGCCGCGAGCCATAACCAATGTCTTTGATGTCTTCTCAGCAACAAAGACGTCTGTAGTGACTTAGATCTGCCTACATTCAGTGAAACCGTTGCAGTATAAAGCTGAAATTTATATTGGTAGAATACCGTTGCAAATCCTAGTGAAAGGTATGTGAAACTGTTTGAAGAAGGCACATATTCTGTAGCCATAAATCTGCTAGATAACAGCTTGCAGACAAGACGATTAAAATTATCGTTTCCCCTGGACTTACATAGACTTTATATATATATATATATATATATATATATATATATATATATATTCGGGTTAAAACATCCTGCGACGTTGTCCGATGCCTAATTGCCAATATCTCCTGTCGATGCAATTTTCTTCGGTTAGGCCTCGTACAGTCATTGATCTCCTTACCCTGTATCCATGTTACTTTTGCCCTTCCCCTTTTTCTGTTTTCCTGTGGTATCTATTTCATCACTCTCTTTGGCAACCTCTCCTCTCCCATTCTCTGCATTTCCCCATACCAAATTAATTGTTTTTTCTCGATGTGTTCTAAAACAGTATCTTTCATATTCATTTGTTGCTTAATTGTTTCGTTTCTGACTCGGTCTAATTTTGATGTTCTACATATTCTTCTTAAGGCGTCCATTTCTGTGACTTCTATCTTTCTTTTCAGATGTTCTTTCATTCTCCATGTCTCAGACCCATATGCTAATGTGCTCTTAATCATTGTGTTGTATATTCTTATTTTCCTTTGTTTTCTTATTTCGGTGCTCCACAGTATTCCATTTAGAGACTTATTGTTCTTGCTTTGTTCACTATACACTTTATTTCTGTATCGTCTGTCCCTTCCTTGTTAAAATTTATTCCCAGGTGTTTGTAATTCTCACATTTTGGTACAATTTCACCGCTTTCCAATACTATGTCGGTCGTGTCCTCTCCTATACACAAATATTTTGTTTTTTCCACATTCATCTGCAGTCCCCATTTTCCGTATTCTGCCTTCAGTTTGCGTGCCATGTATTCTAAGCCATCTTTGTCATTTGCGCATATTACTTGATCATCTGCAAACTGAAGTGTATATAGCCAGGTGTCATCGTCGATTTGGATGCCCATTCCACTGCATTTCTTTTTCCTGGTTGTTAAAGCTTTGGCGACATATATTTTAAAAAGTGTTGGGGAAATACAGCATCCTTGTCACAGACCTTTGTTGACTGTAAAGGGTTCTGATATTTTATTTCCTAATTTCACTGCAGATTTCATGTTATTGTATACGTTTTGGACAGCCCTTTACGAGGGTATGATTGATGTTGATATTTTGAAGCACTTCCCATAGTTTTGATATTGGTATGTTATCATAGGATTTTTGTAAGCCTATAAACGTTAAGTATATTGGTCTATTTCTTTCTATTTTCTTCTTTATAACTTGTTTTAGTGAAAACACGTTGTCTGTACAAGACCTACCAGCCCTAAACCCACTCTGCTCTTCCTCTTCGTAATTTACATATTCCTCTTCTATCATGTCTCGTATTATTCTTGCATATACCCTGCTTATTGTATTTGTTACCGATGTTCCACGATAATTGCTGCATTTTAATTTCTTTCCCTTTTTGTTTAATGATGTAATGTAAGCTGTTTTCCAGTCTTCGGGTACATTTTCACCACTGATATATTTTGTAAATATATGTGACTTACATAGACTTTAAGACTCTAAATACATTGTGCCACTATTAAATACTCATACAGAGAACTAGTCAATGGATGAGTTCTCTCCGTGTCTTCAGGTTCTCTTCATTTTCACGTATTCTGTCAACAATTTTACTTATTATTATGTAGTAACACAAATTGCATTAATAAACATTAAAAAATTGTCTTCATTAATATTACGTTACTATTTAGTAATTATACTATTATATAATATTAGATATTACTTTAGTAATTTAATATAATGGGAATTTAGTAGGAAAAAATTACTTGCATTTAATGTTGATAAACTTACCTCCACCACATGATTTTGAACATTCTGTATAGCCAGTCACTTTCCATGCAAATTTACGTTTTCGTTTTGGTCTAGACTTGACGGCTTCATCGCCCGAGTAGCCTTGAGTTTCCGAGCCAAGAACGCCGTTGCCATATGGAAAACTTACTGGCCTGTTATGCCTGCCGCATACATGAACGTGCAGCAATTTCAGTATTCACATTTATAATCATTTATTTGTATACTAATTTTAGTAAACAGCAAATTTTAATATTTATTTTGTTATTATTACAAACTTTTAACACTAGATAAACACATCTAGAATAAATATTCTTACCCAAATTGTTTTCATTCATTTAATTCTTTTTCATTAAATTATAACAAAATTATGATATAACTGACTATGATATTTTTATGATGTACAATGATGTATAAAATGGTACTTACCTCGTCCCTTCAACGCTATTTTCCTTCACGGAAGGGAGGTCTTCTGGCAAAGGATTCGTGCCTGTAAATAATTAATGGTAAAAGTAAATTTGGGATTGCAAATTTATTGGAACAATAACGTTCGAATATTCAAAAAGTAACCAAATTATTTTAATAACAATGATTATAATCTATTTAACACCAATGTAGGCCCATTAAGAACACTAATGGATAGTGTGAGATACTGTGGATACGAAGAGTTGGTTACCTGGGGAGTGGCGTATCAGTGGCGGAGCAATCACTGCATCTTTGGGCGGATACACAACGGAGTCGGTTCTCAGCATTGGCAGTTGGTACTGGTACTTAATGCCGGGATTTGGTTGCTGGTAAATGACCTGAATGATGTAAATATATTCATTAAATCATATGACTCTTATTTATATCAGTCTATATGTATAGCAAGTAGTTAATTAGACTAGCGATGACGAGAGAAATTCAGAAACTCACCATGAGATCGAGTGGTTCCTGCAGCGGACCTGGTGAGTAGATGGATTCAGGAGTGTGATCGTCTTCTCTGTGGTACGTAAACTTTGTGCCTGCAGCTTCATAGTCACCGGACCAGTTGATCGCCCAGTTTCCGTTCAGTACAAACGAACCGTCGTGTCGCCTCAGCGCTGAAAATATAATTCTCATAAATACAAAATGAGGAACTAAATGGAAACTAGTTATAAGGGATTAGTGTATAATCCTATTTAGTACGCACTATGTGAAACATGAAAATGGAAATATGAATGAAAATAGAATTAAAGTACACTGGATTAAAGAAAATTGAAAAAAGTGTTTTTTAAGTACACTTTTGTAGGTTGTCTCATGAAAGTAATATCCTGTTCCACATATTCTAATTGTTACATAATTATATTTATATGTCTATGTGTTTATGTGCATATATTATATTTGATGTAAAATTGGACGGTGTTATGCATCAATAAATCAAATGCCATTTCATAAATAATGATTTAGTGGCGCATTCTTCGAGGCCAACACTACAACTAACGTATTGTATTAACGTAAAATTGTAAAAATTTAGTGTATTTTATATATGCGCATAATTTCAATGAACTTTGAAAGTAAATACTGGAAAGTTGTATTTTGGTGCTTGGTGGCTCATAACACTCTCCGATTGTATTAATAATGGATTTTTTAAACTGGATTAATTACATTAAATTTAATGTCAGTAAAACTAAAAGTTTGCACATTTTGCATATTTGGTCATATAGTGCATTACCGTACTTAAAAAGAAACAAAAAAAATTGTCCTTTTATAAATTCTTATTGTAGTAAATGTATTATTTAAAAGAAACATTGTTTTAAAGTTATCTTTTAGAATCTGTTTTCATTACAAAGTATTCATTTTACCATTGATATCTTGTGGAGTAATATTGGTTAAAAGTTTTAATTACTAATTACAGATTTCAAATAGCGGTCAGAATAATTAAACAACATTAAAAACATCGTGTAAATAAATAAATAACATTTCTTACTCATTTCAACATAAATAAATAGTAGTAGTAGTAATAATAATAATAATGGTGATAATAATACAAATGTGAATAATGTTTTAAGGTACTGAAGAACTCGCACAGTTTACGTGCGTGAGCTGAGTCTTTTCGTCCCATGTAATGCCAGTTTTTCCTACAGTTAGGTGTCATTACAGAAACTCCTAAGAACAAAGTAACTGAAATGTTCACACAGTATTACACAACAATAACGATCGGATTTACTGCAATAATCGACCGATCTATGTTTCAGTAATTTTCAATTTCTTTCGGTAAGAAAACAAATTTATTCATTTTTCTAGCAGTTTAAGGAGAATGTGGATAAATCTAGTACATCTTACAAGTACAATAATACTACATGTTTGAAAAAAGCCATAGAGTCTTAATTTAGAAAACTTAAGTATCTAAAAAACAATTTTTTAATTGAATTTTTTGATTCTTTACCTGAACAAAAATTGTTTATTCATTATTTGTCGGTTTGTGAAGAATAAGATTAACCTAGTACACTGTAATACACATATTCACAGCAAACTTGAAGACAATATGTCCTTGTATTCTTTAAGAAAATATACCTAATTGTGTTTGCCCCAAAATATGACTGTTTCATAACTTCATCTCTCTCTCTCTCACACACACACACACACACACACACACACACACACACACACACACACACACACACACACACACACACACACACACACACACACACACACACACACACACACACACACACACACACACACACACACACACACACACACACACACACACACACACACACACACACACACACACGCACGCGCACGCGCACGCGCACGCACGCACGCACGCACGCACGCACGCACGCACGCACGCACGCACGCACGCACGCACGCACGCACACACACACACACACAATCTGGAAGCTACATGTACACAGTTACCTAGATAGTTCCTGCTTTGCTTGAGTTCAGAAATGGTGAGATTACAGGCGGACTGCGGGATCTGAGTGATGTGGTTGTAGCCGACGGGAAGCTGGGGACGTGTGAACAGTCCCGATATGACGCGACAGGTGGAGTTGTCGCCTCCGCACACGCCGCACGTGTCCAGACGTTTGTCCGACCCGACCACTCCATCACAGCCGACGTGCTGAAACAGATAACAAATTATGTTACCACTAATGTCATAATGATTTTGGTTGACAAAATAAACTACTTTGGTTTTCTTTAAAGTGTTAGAGAAATATAGGTATTCGTAGTCCTTCAGTCTTCGACTGGTTTGTACCCTCCCCGCATATACCCGTGGTGCGTGTGGTACTGATTCTCTCACAGGTATATGGGACCTACAGTTTAACGCCGGATCCGAACGGCATAGTTGGGGAAGGTTTATACTAACCAGGATACCTCTCGCTGGTTTGCCATTGACTTGCGAGGGGGAACGGTCGTATCTAAATCAGATGGCAAAAATATAGGTATATAAATTGTAAATCAACTCGAACATACAGGCGGGTGCAGATGTAGTCATTGATCAAAAACTCGGAATTTTACAAAATACCTCAACATATGTTGGAAAAAAAACATTAAAATCTGTCTGATACTGAAGGGTTATTGTTTAAAGAAACCAGACTCCAGAAAAGTTGTATAAGTTTAACGACTCAAGCACACGGGTTAAACTTTAACGGTTTAACTTCCCATAAATTTTTATCAGCATTTGCTACTATCACGTTATTGTTTCTGCATCAACTTTTTTATGTATTGTTCCTTTTCTCATAAAACTGACGCGGATGTTTTTTATGAGTTAATAGAAAAAAAGACGATAATTTAAACTTTTTATAAGCGCAGTTTAATATTAAATCCACATATAAAGCAAGCAAAAGTGAAGGGGATGGAGTAAAACCAATTTCCTCCCCTTTCAGCCGCCAATGACAAGTTTACGCGACAAGTTTGTAACTTGGTAGTGTTTGGACAGTATATTGTTTCTGTGCTTTACAACAAGACACTGTTGTTTGTTATTATCCACTGTGGCCATCATCCGACATGAATTTAATTAAAGTTTGTGGCGTTTGGGTCAAATATCAAATCTGGCTGTGAAATGAGATATTGTTTCCAAGAATATTGTGTTATGAAGATAGCGTCGACCGCCGTTTTAGAACAGTGGGATAAATGGTTAACGCCAGAGAAAACGATAGTTGCAAATTTCCTTACATAACAATCTCATTCTTATTTTGATAGTTTTCCTATCTTATACATATTCCTAATATCACATTTTTACTAACAAATAGTAACACTCGCTAAGATAAATAATTTTACTAGTCCACCAAGGACAATCACGTTGATGTCACTCGCTGAAATAATAATCTCTTTTACCTGTCGCTAAATAGGCCTAAAACCGCTCGCTTAACTGACTGCATCACATACGAATCGCTTTAAAGCAATTCGCAGAACTAACTCATCTGTTGCAGTTCACACATACCCATTCAAGGTCACCTGTAGTGAAGTTTGACTAAACATTTCCAGATGACTAATTGGGGGTTTCAGGAATGTCCGACCGCAAGCTTGTTTTTGCTAGAAGCTATTGGGATATCGTGTCTATTCGTTTACTCACCAATACGCAACAAGCTGGATGAAACATTCCGACTTCACGTGATATAAAATTAACGACTGTAATTGTGGACACAGCAACCGATTCAGATATATGACAAGGATAGGAGAAGAAAGAACGATTGAAGTTATTATAGTAATTAGCAAAAGAAAGCATGGAAAGAAAAGAAGGTGGCACAATGAGGTAACTAACATAATAAAGAAGACCCGACTCGTATAATACGCTTATAATATATACTCGACTCGACCCAAGCTTTGACTCAAACGAGTGTGACAAAAAGGACGGCTTCGATATCATGAATAAAAGTACACGTATAACTATGCGTCAGGTGCTGATTGTCAAATCAAATGTATTACGTCACCGTTGCTTGTGTTATTCCCATAACATACGACTTAGAACTTTACAGACTAGAATAATTATAAAATATTTACATGTAAAAGGAAACAATACCCTCTTTGGCGGCAATCAGGCAGTACAATTTGACATCTGTAAGAGAAATGAAACAAATAAGTGTATTTATATTTCAAAGTTGCGAAGCGATACATATAAGTCGAGAATGTGGACATCAAACTGTCAGTGTTTATAGGATTATAGTAGTGTGGAGTACCACGAGAAGGGCACTAAACCAATTCTGGAAACATGTTCAGGTCAGTTTTTTCAAGACAGAAGTGAAGTTCGCCTTGTTACAAAAAGATACAAACTAAAAGTCTTTTCACGCAAGGGGCAGGTATTTTTACAAACAGAAACTAGTATTGTTCATTATTCTGTTGAGAGAAACATATCTTCAAGCTCTATTAACCACTTCGCCCAAATATGTCTCCCTAACCACATCTTCACAAAAATCTTCTCCCTATCTTACCCAACAGTTTTCCTTAAAAATGTTGAGAATAATTTCAATACGCTGAAGATAAAGCCTAGAAATTGTACGTTATTATATCCGATTACTTTTATTTTTTTTAATTACAAAAATTGTTTTTATTTCAGCCCAACAGTCTTTATGATTCTTCTCCTCAACCGTGTCTTCCAGCCAGGCTTTCTCCCCATCTCTTCCATGGTCCAGAACTTGCTTAGGAAAAGCGAGGTACTCCTGTTGAAAACTCTTGTAGAGTTCCAAAGCAACACGTTTAGTCAGAGGAAAAGAAATTCTTTAGACCGGCGAAAGAATGCAGTCGACAAGACCGTATCCGTTATTTTAATGTCTCTCGATGAACTGAATATTTTATCTGTAAACTATAGAATAAATGAACACCGGATGGTACAGACCGGTCTTCGAATATAAACCTCACGGCAGAGACGGAACTAGAAAGAGATAGCAAAATAAAAACAGAACACGGAAATGATAAGTGAAGCTGTCGACGACGACTCGCGGCATTGGTTCTTATACATACAACGGTGAAATATAAATTTTATGTTAATAATAATAGCCGTAAACACACAAAAATAACAACAAAACCAGCAATAATGCAAATAACAATAAATAATAACAACTAGGACACAACGGTGTTGCCTGTAATTATTACTGCATATAAAGAGGACGCACACAAATACGCCAGTACGTAATTGTATGCCTGCGGGAAACAGACATGTATGCACATAGTACCGGATATGACACAATATGCACAGGCGCCACCAACTCGAGGTTACCAAGAGGCCCCTCGACTCTCCATCTCATTTACTTGGAAAGCTGCCGGTCCTTGGAAACCTGCGTCTTACACAATTCAGCGCCGCCATCACTTTAAGGTAACACTGGTCGAAGATGGTAATTCGGTTGAAGCGTGAAGTGTAGGATAGTTTTTCCAAGGGAGAGGTCAAGGAAACGATGGCCATTAATGTGACAGTCAGCCTTAACCACGAGATTGACATTGTTTAAATGACGAACAACAACAAATTATAACCGTTGATATTTACTAAATTTAATGAACAGAAGTTACTTTAACAAATTGGTTAATGGAGGAAGCGGGGTAAAAGTGGTAAAAAGCTTCAAGTCTGCAATGGATGATCTGTCTAGCTTTTGCTATGTAGATTATCACTAATTGATGAGGTTAGGAGCCTTCCACTAGTCACATCTACCATGCGGACTTTAATACTACTAAATATAGTTTTGAAAGAAATAATATTAAAATGTTATTAGGTAATGACTAACCATATATTTAGCAATTAATATATGGGACTGAAACATGGGTAATATGTAAAACAGAAGAAACCACACGGTAAGCGAATGAAATAAAACATTTAAGACTGACAACAGGATAAATTAAAACAATTAAGGAAAGTCACAGATATCCAAAAAGGAATTTAAAATATATGATTTACACATTAAAATAAGATAAAATAGAAACATAGGGATTTTTCGCGTGCAGAGGGTAGCACCAGAATACTTCCATAAGTTTTTAAATATTTCAGGCTAGAAATACCGGATGTCCGAGGAAACGCTGAACGAACAACTGTAGACCAAACGCAGACGCTACAAGTTGATATGTTTCGACCATGACGCCGACGATCAGGCCCGGCTCCAGGCAAAGGCGAACCGTGCCACCGCCCAGGGCGGCAGATTCCGAGATGTTAAGTTTTGAAATTGAAGGAAAAACTAAAATTGTTCACTTAATTTCATCACAATATGTAAGATCAGTAAGAATTACTTTATGTATAAAAGTCAGCGGAGTTTAACGAAGAGTCGAAAACTCTTGAACGAGGGAACGCAAACCTGACAATGAGTGCTGCCTTGCATGAGTCATCAGCAGATAATACTGCCCTTTAATATTGCAATTTGATAAACAAAAAAACGTAAATATTCCTAGTTATCATTTGAAGGCAATCGCCGTATCTTTAGAGTAGGTCTAGTGTGCGTGAATGTGTTCAGCGTTAAAATACGGAAGGGGTGGTACTCAGAAATACTGCACAGAGCGGCGGAAACACTGGGATGATGGTGATGGTAACGACAATGACGATGATGATGAATACCAAAGTGTTTAAGCGTTCTTCGATGATGCTTTGTCTTATTTTTACTTTTTAGTTTATACATACAGAACAATTCCCAGCAAAATTTAGGAACACTCAGGGAAGGACTAAGAGAATGCTTGGAGTAATAAGTAAAAAAAGAAAAAAAGAAAGAATTCACAAACTAGAAGAGACGATTTTTCAGTATACATTTTGCACTGTAAGGGTTAGCCAGTATATAATCCTTCTACAATATATAAACAAATTATATTTTCATTTTATTTACCAACGGGGGGGGGGGGGTGATTCAGAGACCCGTTTACCAATATGGTGTCACTCTTTAACAAATCTCAGTTTACATTACAAAAACTGTATTAATTTAAACTTACGAACGTCACCTAATAAAACACATCACTTAATAAAATACATTCAGTCAGCTTTGTTTAATGTCTACTAAAACACATGAAGACGTTCATTAAAATTTAATTATTCACCACTAATACTTCAGTAATTCGGGATTGTCTGCTGAACACAAACTCACGACATTGTTCCTTACAACTCGACAATATCTTAGACTCACTCCAATTTTTTCCCCTCTTCCCTGAAAGGTTTCCCACATTTCCGCCAGCCTTCCACTCTTCCTCTGAATTCTTATTTTCTTGGTCTGCCATATATTCTTCGTCTGTCTGTCTGTCCATTTTCAGTAGATGACCTTACTAACTTAGGTGCTTTTGTTCTAACATATACACCAACTTAGACGCATTCTTAGATCGGTGTATCAGAATACACCGGTACCGATGTATTCTAATTCAATGTCGGTTGCATTTCATAATCATTTATCATTTCTACATTTATTCGTGCTCTTTAGTTATCTCTCTCACGCATCTCAAGTAGCCTATTCCATTTCTGCGCAAATAAATTATAAAGAAAGATAAACAAGATACAAGTAAAGTACGTAACAAAGACAAAAAATTCATACTTCAGCGCCCGCGCTGGGAAAATCAGAACTGGAAGAAACGCATAAACGCTAAAAAGAATTACAGAACGTACAGAAAATAAGGAACAAAGAAGAATTTAGTGACTGGAAGAGAGATAAGCAGATTTAAATACGTAGCTAATATGTTATTAAAATTCATTCCCGGGCTGTTTGGCCGTGGTTCATTGCTTCTTACTAAAACAGACGTTTCGGCAGTACCATCGACTGTCATCGTCAGTGTAAAAAAATCGAGCTGTACTAACGACGGGTGGTACACGTTAGAGATCACAGTACCATAACGACTGATGATGGCAGTCGATGGTACTGCCGATGCGTCTGTTTTAGTAAGAAACAATGGACCACGGCCAAACAGCCAGGGAATGAATTTTTATAACGTTGACTCCGGCTGTATAAGCCTACGAAGTATTTTACGTAGCTAATACGTTCGTGTAAGTGTGTGTAGTTACAGACAAGTCGAGAGTCTATAAAATAATTTAACTATTCGGAGTGCACCTCACACAGCGACAAATGTCGTGGCTGAGCGTAATTATACGATCTCTGCTGTTCCCACTTCCGGTCAGTCAGAGGATAAGAAACAAATTTTATCTAGTTTTATAGTAGATTTTAATTGAAAACACAATGTCTGCGGACGATTCTACGTCAAGTTGTCGGTGAGAGCAAAGTACCGGTATCATTAATTATATAGACTACAATACAGCCTGTTTAGTATGCGGTGCACACATGACTTAGCCTCGTCCAGCTGGTTTATACGTTTATTTATGCCGCGTATCATCCGTGTAAACATAATAGCTTAATAATCTGTTGGGTCGCATTTTTAATGAATGTTGAAACGGATAGGATTTACATATTACGTTACTCCTGTCAGTCTCAGGCTCTACGGCATTCTCTAATTTGAAAGACATGTTTGAATTGGTATCGAAGTCATTTATTTGACAAAATCTGTATAATATTTAGCGTATTTCTTCCGTCGTGTGACTTCGTGTTGCGTTCGATTGATTAACGCGTTTCGAAATATATCGCGACTCGTCCGATCCATGTGTCCGATCGGTCCGACTCGAGTGCGCACTCATGTAACGCGGTTATGTGTGGAATTGTTTTCCAATATTTGCAATTTTAATATGTAACGACCTCGCTAAGAGTAAATTTTTATTTCTAAAGACGAAACATATGTTTCGAAACGCGTTAATCAATCGAACGCAACACGAAGTCACACGACGGAAGAAATACGGTAAATATTATACAGATTCTCTAATTTATTGCATTTACATAATTTTGTGTAGGCCTTACCACTGTCATCATTCATCATGGATTTGGCGAATGCGCCGCTTCTAACGTTACCTCTCTCTCGGCCTGCCTATAGGTTATTTGGTTGGAAATTGTAGTATTCCTTCATTCGCTGCAGTCACATGTTAGGAATACTAGTTTCATGTTTAATTCATTTTGAATATCTTCATTATTAACGTGATAATTTCTAATGCAGCTTTAACAAGTCACAAAAATTGCGTTCTTGCGGCCTGTGCTCGCAACCGTACGTTGCTGTTGTCATTGTTCTGTAAAGTTTCAATTTAGTACTTCGGTTTCGTTTATTGTTTAAAATTATTTGCTTTAACTTTGTTTAATTTTCCATATATTCCCCAAAATTTACTAATTCTATTGTCTATGTCAGTATCGTTATATTCTTATGTTACAGGCAAAAACTTTATAAAAGTTGTAGTTGTTCGATATCAATCGTCATAGTCGTCAATTACAATCATTAAACTAACTGGGGGGGGGGGGAGTTTTTAAAGTCCAGAAGTGTTTTTATCGAAATGAGAAAGTAAGTAATTTGTGCGATGCTCCATTAGACTTAAAAAAAAGCAGAAACAAAAAGAACAAGATGTAGTGCTAAAGAAGATTTTTGAAGATACCAGGGTTAGAGGGATTATTGAATGAGGAAGTTTTGACAAGAGTGGGCGAAATATGACACTAAGCTGCTGAAAATAACTGGGGAAAGGGGAAATAGATTGTTGATCATTTATAGATAGGCCTGTATTATAGCAGGTTCACAACTGTGTATGAGGGAATGATGGCGTGATGTAGCAGGAAGTAACGGAAGTAAGGCAACGATTAACTTACGAACGAAAAAAGTTGCAGTTCAATTAACCCTTCGAGTCGAGAGAAGTAGTAGTAGTAGTAGTAGTAGTAGTAGTAGTAGTAGTAGTAGTAGTAGCGGCGGCGGCAGCGGCAGTAGTAGCCTAGTAGTAAAAGAAGAAGAAGAGGAAGATACCTTAAAGCGATCTTTTCCAAAGAATTCCATCACCTTAATAATTTGTTACTGTCATTTCAATATTGTAATTATTACATAAAGTAGGCAGTTGTTACTATTTTGCACGTTGAAGATATTCTCTTAAGTTTTTTGAATTAGTCTTAAATCCTGGTTGTTTGCAAATAATAGAACTGTTGATGCCATTGAAATACAAAATTGGATCTTGGGTACGATATAATGGTTTCCTTGAACATTACCACGAAAGTACTGGGACACAGTAACGACTTGACAAAACCTCAAGCCAGGCATATGATGACCTGCAATGTGCGGTTTGTGCCAGCCTAAACCAACAGATTGGTGTTGAGTTCCAAGATGTATCGGCTTCGAGGCCGTGTTTAAGTAAGACGAGATGGCTTCACGATAGTTTAGAACGGTATATTATGACGTCGTTTTCAAGAATCACCTGAACGTGTACGGTACTTGCCGGGAGGTTTGGTTTTCTTACCAATCGTACGTTAAAATTACGAGCAAAGATCAAACACCGTGCACGTTCAGCGACAGGAGACCTTATAGACTCTAGCGTAACCTGTGTCGAGTACGAGCAGAAAACACAGAACAAATCTAAAGATGATGCAGAAAATACAACTGAAACCGACAGAAACCGTCGTAACAACGGCCTCAATTAACCAGTCGCCCAAGGCGTTACTCGTGGCTAACCAGGCAGACTCAATATTACAACACTTATGGCGAGAGAAAAACGACTCGCACTTCTGAGGAATATGATAGAGCAAGAGACCATAAACTGACACGTACGCAGGGGAAGAAACATGAGGTAAGCCTCGTTGAATTACAACGGCCTGTGGAAACCTACAACACACACACACACACACACACACACACACACACACACACACACACACACACACACACACACACACACACACACACACACACACACACACACACACACACACACACACACACACACACACACACACACACACACACACACACACACACACACACACACACACACACACACACACACACACACACACACACACACACACACACACACACACACACACACACACACACACACACACACACACACACACACACACACACACACACAGAGAGAGAGAGGCCTATACGTGTGATAAAGAAACTGCAGCAAGGTTTAACAAACACAAGGTTTCCTGTACATACAAAACACAAATGTTACTGTTACAATGAGAATTAAACCGCAATTTAACATTTAAATGTGCCGCACTTTGCCACAATATGTATTCACTTTATAACGAAGTATTAAGCAGATATTCAATGTCGCTTAACGAGACATTCATGGAGAGAGAGAGAGAGAGAGAGAGAGAGAGAGAGAGAGAGAGAGAGAGAGAGAGAGAGAGAGAGAGAGTAAAGGACTATGTAGCTTTAATTATGTCAGGAACAAACAAGGAGTTAATGCAACATTACATGCTTTACATTCGTATCGTAAACACATACCCCCCCCCACACACACACATACATACACATTCACACAAAACGTGTCGGACGTTTAAAGAATATTTTGCTTGCGTGACTATGGATTTCACATGACAGACATTTTTGCCGGATTATACCATCTCAAAGACACTGAAATAGATGTTTGTAAAATTCTGATCTCATCGGTCGGAATAGGTTACGGCAATAAGCAGGAAGGAAAGCATTTGTTTGACAAATGCGGTGTTTGACGAGGACGGTCTCTCACAGCGGATTCGATTTAATTTGTATGTCCAGGAAAATCGAAAAATTAAGGAGAACACACAAGTTGGGGTAAGAAACAGTGGAGAACGAGTAGACATGCTAAGGTTCACGGATGATGTAGCTACGACTGCTGAGAGTGAAACCTACAGGCATTTCTAATAATAATAGATACAGTACTGAACAAGTAGTGAAACACAAAGATTAGCAAAAAGAATTTAACTTCCCAGTTGTAAAGAAGGAAATTAGAATAAAATACAAATTTGTAATGATGTCCTATTAAACTAATTCAGGTACTTAAGAAGTAAAGTCGCGAGAGGTGGGCATAGTTCTAAGGAGTATAAAGTACAACTAATCAGGCTAAACATACATTCAATAAGAAGAAAAATCTATTCACTTCGAAGATATTATCTTAAAAGCGATGAAGATTTTGCTAAAATATTAAGTGTGAAAAGAAAAACATAAGAATGGTTTTCCCGGAGAGTTTGAGAGAACAGAAGCTTCTTTCACCTATTAAAAACTAGTACTTACAACGTAATGTATAAAAATTACTATTGCATTACACGGGTGGATGACTGTCGCATCCCCAGACAACTATTGAATTACAAGCCGAGGAGACGGAGAGGTGTGGGATGACCGAAGAAGCGCTGGAGCGACCAATTATAGCCTGACTACTTTGGTTTAATCCTTGCCGAATGTCATATCGATGACGTTACGCATCTACGACAAATACAACAGTTGAACGCATACAATTGCATATGGTGAGATTATTGAGATTGTATCTAGAGATTTATAAACAATTTCATTAGATTAATACGGACTTATACCGTGCATTTTCAGAAACAGGTCTTAATTTTTGTAACGGAGTCATCCGAATAAAACCAGAACGCTTTACTGGATCATCTGTTCATTTAGAGTTCCTTCTTCATAGTTTATAAATTTATTCTGCCGTTTCTTTTTCCGATATTGTGTCTCAAAAGTTCCAGTTCAGCCCAGCAACTTGTTCTCTGACGTTTTCTACTTTGTAATTATCAAGACGTTTTCCAGCTCCTAATCTTTATCTCCGTCGCGTCGTTTCAAACTTCGTCCTCAATGTCCCAAGATCCCTCTCTCTCATATTCCCATCAATGCCTACTCTGCAGCTTTTCCTTGCCCCCCCCCTTGACTCCTACTGTCTTTGGGTCACCACTTGAACATTTGTTTTGAGTCTTGTCTGCATTCGCCCATTCGTTGGACGTGTCTTTACAAAATCACCTGCTCATTCCTATGGTTAAAAGTAAAATTCCTATGGTTTCTATTTCTCTTCCTATTCGTTAGTTATCCTTTCTCTTCTGTAGATGCTCGTCGTAGTAACAGACTCAGACTATACATATTTGTAAGTTCAGCTTAATCAGTTTGGAATAATGCATGAATCTGGTACTAATTTAGAAACTCTTGGA
Organism: Magicicada septendecula; assembly: GCA_034769895.1. Taxonomy (NCBI): domain Eukaryota; kingdom Metazoa; phylum Arthropoda; class Insecta; order Hemiptera; family Cicadidae; genus Magicicada; species Magicicada septendecula. Next base: position 1,252,722,647 of record CM068367.1, read on the forward strand.
GAACCCAAAATTCCTAGGAACGAATAATTTGTAAATTTTATGTTGTCAGTAGGCAAAATGTTTTATACAGTAGGAACAGCACGAGTTAAAAGTTAGGACTACGAAGAAAAAGGAAGTCGTGGTGTTACAGTTATTGCATCCCTGCCGAATGCAGCAACGGTTAACATTAATTTAAATAAAAATAAGTTTAAATAGTGGCGCGACAGATAATTATCCGTGCATCGGTCAGTCCTTCCCTGACGTCACGCACCCTTCCTTTCTAACGAACTCGCTTCGCCGTTCCCCCGGCGAGCTGATTTCAGTCGACCACCTGACCGGACCGTGAGTAGAGTCACCAGCGGTCGCCTCAATGGGCACTTTTCGTTGGCAGCCGCGTCTGCCAAGGTAATTATGAATTCTTGGCCACCATAAGTCAATACTAGTGACGAATTATATACGTCAGTCACGCTTGTAAAAGAAAATCATGTATTTTATGTAAAACACTGTAACTCGTTGTAAGCAACCATGATGTAACTTGTCTGTAGCAGTTAGCCTCTTGAGTTAAACTATTTTCAGTCAGTCAGTTAAAAAAGAAAAAGAAAGATGTTTAATGTTTAATGTCAGTCACTTATTATAGAATTGAAGCTGTGATTTTGTAATTGTTGTAACTATGATCTTGTAAATTGCGATCATGCATTATGAGAGTAAATGTGCGCGTGCAGTAACTGTTCGCCTGTACTAAAGATTCTGGAACTTTCAGCATAAAGCTTGGTTCCACGACCGGGTCCACGTATACCAGAGAATATTGACTCGCTACAGTATTTCTTCGGCCTACCTTTGAGAATATACACAACAGCACTCCGTGGGACCAGCGGAGAAACACGTGCCCAGAACGGGTTCACGCACGGCATGACCGGCGACAACAGGTTGCGAGAGGACTCACCTCCGATTTCCAAGTAACATTATTAATAATTAATTACCATGCAGCAGGAGCTTGGAGTCTGCCAGATTGCTAATTGAAAAGAAAATGAACTAAGTTCCTTACTTTGTGTGATGCGAACTTATATCTTTACAAGAACTTTGTAATATACGAAGGTGTTAAAATTTCATGAACAGATTATAGCTTGTGCGCTACGCGCAACACTATTGTAAACTAGTATTGATTTATGCAGTTATTGATTTATGTAGTTATGGATTTATACAGCAATTGATTTATTCAGTAATTGATGTTTTTAGTAATAGATTTATCCAGTATTTAATTTATTCAGTAATTGATTTATGCTCCGCTGGCTGACTCATAATTTATAAAAGTAAGAGGCTGATTTTCGTTGTGTAATAAATAAATTCACGTGGACTCTGCTCACTAGTTAGTGGTACTGACTGTTTTCTAACGCACCCCCCTCCCCTTGTATTTAAGTTAGATATTACGACTATTTCAATGTATTTTGTGTTACGTTCATTTGGGCCCAGCAAGGCAGCGCGTAACAGTGGAAAATACAATCATTATTTGAAAATTGAGAAATTATTATTTTATACAGGAATGATATAATGATGAATGTGGCTTTTGAAAGGGAAAGAAAAGTAGGTTGAAGAGGTGAACGAGGAGAACGGGAAGTAAGGATGGAAAGAAGAAGTACAAATAAGTAAAAGAAAAGAAAAAAGAAGAAGAAAGAAAGAAATTTAATAAGTGGACGAGAGAAGAAACGTATAAAGGTGGACGAGGAGGGGAATGGGAGGATGAGGAGAAGAAGAAGAAGAAGAAGAAGAAGAAGAAGGAAAAAATTCATATTATAGAATTAAATTTTCTGATAATTTAGTTGTAAAAATCCCGTTTTAATATTAATAGGGAGGTGTGTGTGTGTGTGTGTGTGTGTGTGTGTGTGTGTGTGTGTGTGTGTGTGTGTGTGTGTGTGTGTGTGTGTGTGTGTGTGTGTGTGTGTGTGTGTGTGTGAATGAACTCATCAAAGATTTACCCTAGACGCGTGGTGTGTAAATTATCAGGCGTAATGTATTTATATGATTTTTACATCATTTATGTGCAGAGTGAATGGGCGTGACCAGTATAACTTGCTGTAAACTTTAAATGCTTCACCACGCATTTAAAATGTAGTTTATAGCTTCTGTTATTATTGAAACATGAAAGGCTGACAAGTTTATAGTCTCGGCTTCGTTTTAAGATCATTTAACCCACATTACACAAGCGTATCCAAACTTAAACGTACGCATCTTCCGACTAACACACACACACACACACACACACTTGTTAAATTCCAGCTCCTAAATTTTACAAGTACAAGGTTTGATGTATAACTTCAGGCAATTATCGTATATATGAAAAATTGCGATTTTATTCGTCTATATTACTACTACATAAAAACAAATATACTATAAAGACTAGATTTATACTATAATGACCCTTCGACTATAACATACTTATGACAACTTTTTCGATTCTTGAAAATATTTAACATCTGAATTGCACTTTCCGGTGTAACCTTGAGTTTTACGAGCGATTTCTGTTTGTTTTTCTTGCCTTCACCAGACGCAAATATTCATTTTTTGAAGTTTTGAACAGTCAGTGATGCGTGGGCTAGTGAATCATCTTGGTGTAATATTATAAATTATTATTTCATAAACCTCACGTGTTCTACCATTCTACATGAGTACCACTCTACAGAGTCTGTTAAGCTACAAACCATCTCAGTACATCATGGAACTATCAAAACACTATCTGACCTCCGTCTACTTCACAGACAACAACCACTTTTACAGGTGCATAGAAGGAGCACCAATGGACTTGCTGTTATCGCCGGTCACCACAAACCTCTTCATGGATAACCTCGAGAGAAAGGCACAGCTGAAACCTGAAGCTTGGCACAGCTGAAACCTTTTTTGTGAGTTAGATATATTTACGACTGTTTCGTAATCTAGCCACACGGAATGGATACATTAACAGAGTTCTTGACGCATATAAACAACATTCGCTCAAAAGTCTAGTTCACAATCTAAATAAAACAGACAGCAGCATTCCTATATTTGCCCATAAAGAAGAAAGTGGGTCACCTTAGCTTTTCCACACACACAAACAGATACTTACATAGACTGTCCCAATACCATCCGATGCAGTTATCTGTTGTGAGAACACTAACTCACAAAGCCCTACACCTATCAGAAGACGAACACAAGAAAAAGAGGTAAATACCAATTTTATATCGGCTAGTATGTAAGAAATGTAAGAAATGTCCGCGGACATGAACTGCTAGTAGGAAAACAAGAGGACAACACATCCTTGACGGAACACATTGGAGAAACAGGACACACATTTGATTTCGAAAATACAAAAAATTCCGCAAGAACAAACCATAAGAAAATCAGACGGGACAGAAAGAGAATTGAAATACTACAAAAACGGCAGGCAGCGGTCAATGATAGAAATGAATAAATTAGCTTCAATTTGAAAATTCCTAACCGACAGTTCTCAGAATAACAGAAAACAGAATGCCCTAACACGCTTATCCCCAACCCCCAAACGTTCCCGAGGCAACAACCCCACGGAAAGTCACATATATAACGCGCTCTTCTTCATGAAAATGTTCTGGGACTACGGAACGAAACGTCGGCACTTTGAATATTTCATACACGGACGTTTCCAAAAACCTGCTACATAGATGTACACCGTAAAAGAGTTAGCCGATCGCGCGCGCGCGCGCGTGTGTGTGTGGAGAGAGAGAGAGAGAGAGAGAGAGAGAGAAGAAATGCGACGAGGAAGAGAGGAGGAACGAGACGAGGGATGTATAGAGAAACGGAGTGGAAAATTAAAATTCTGCCAGAGCAATAATGTGTGTATTACAACGCAACAGAGTTCACTCCGCGTCGTCGGAAAACCTTAAGTGTATTCAATTTAATTTTATTGCCGCTCTTTTACGGCCACTTTCAATAAATTGTTTTATAATTTATTACCACTACAGTATCAAAGGCGTATGCAGCGTTATGTATTCATGTGTACACACTCGTCGTATATAAACGGGGACACTTACGAAGGATAAGATATATGTGCGACGCAAAGTGAAAAAAATAACGAAGAAAGCAGAAGGAGGAGAAGAAGAAGAACAAGAAGAAGATTACAAAGTGCGCGCAAGAATAAGAAGTAGGCAAACAGTTCATTAAACTCATACATAACGCAATAGATTTATGCTGTCAGAGAGATAGCCTCAGGGCGTGTAGTGTGTGTATGCAGTAATTACCGACAATTACACTGTCCGTGATTGTACAGCATACAACTGTACACACAACCGCTGTTGCATGCAACTTTGTTGTATTAATCCAATTTAAAGCCATCTCCGTTAGCGTGTTGTTGAAGTTTGTTCGTTGTTCAGGCGAAGCGAGAAAGTTTACCCTGAGCATAACAACGGACATTCATACTCGTGCATCTTCACACACACACACACACACACACACACACACACACACACACACACACACACACACACACACACACACACACACACACACACACACACACACACACCACCGACCAGTTAAACTGTTTTACCGACTAAGTAATTTTCTTACGTACATCTTTTTATTGTGATGTTCCTTCTTTTTCTTCTTCTTCCGTCAGGGAGTAAACGTCAGTTCGGGTCTCAAAGAAATTACATTCACATGACCAACGCTTCCTAAGGCCTCCTATACGTCCTTGTTCAGTAGGGATGCTAAACTTCTTTGAGCAACATTCTACTATACGGCATCCTATTCAGACGACCGGATCCTCCCCCTCTTTGTTCTCCACAATACGATGTTTCAAGTCCTTGCACACGTCTTCACTCCAGAGTCTATCACTTCGCGTGCAGCGCTCAAAACTCGTCGTACGAAACTTATTTCCAATGCCTGTGTTCTTCATGCCTGTGAATGTTTATTCACCGGAACCATGTTTCAGAAGCATACAGGAACAGCTGCACGCCACCTAAACATATGTGTGATGGTTCCGTCATCCCGTTTATCACGAGTTGTTTAAAATCCCTATATATTTTCCAGCTAGTCTTTTTCAATTTTCCTATTCAATTCTTTTTCTTCTCCTCAGCTCAGAGTTCTTCCTTTCAGTGGACAGCCTCTTGAGCACAATATACCTTAACACCATTACTCGTACCTGGCCCTTCCCTTTCTACTATGCCCCTCAACCATTTCCTCGATCAGAATGGAGCACTAGTTTGGACCAGGCTGACCAACAATATTAATTCTCCTTTCGACAATGGAAACCCTTTGTTTTACAATTGAAGAGTTGTAGAAATCTTTCCTGGGACTTACTCCCAGTCATCTACCGCACTGACGTTTCCGCTGCTACCATAACGATGTAGCAACTGTGCCTAGTCATCGTGATTTACTTCTGATAATAATTAGCCACCGCATTTTTTTCATATATTCTCTAAATTACTTCGTTACTGCCCACACGACCCCTCTGTGAAATCCTCAACATTTTTTCCAGTACTACCTTGTCTTTCTTCCCAATTCTTTACAGACCCACGCAACAACCATCATTAGAATGTTTTGTGTTTCGAGTCCAGCATTGCAGGTAGCAGCTTCTTTTCCTATAAAACGTTATTCGAACTATTTTTTATTTTATTCCTTCCATTTACTCTGTCACACAGAAGTAAGTATGTCTCACCTTCATACAACTTGTTGGATAAGTATTAAAAAGTAAATATGTCAAAAAATTGTTTGCTTAAAAGTGACTGCAGATTTGTAAATCTACGATTCTTAAATTGTAAAAAAATGGTTTTTCTAAATTACGTTTCTGGAAATACATTTCTCTTAATCTGTCAGTGTTCATTAAAACAAACTCTTTAATACATGTGACAGTTCGCGTCCAGTTAGAATTTTGTTTTTCTGCGGTTTCTTTTCTTCATTAAGTAGACTAAAAACGCCCAATCCAAGTTACTGCTTCTGGCCTTGAACTGAGTAGCTCAAGAAAAGTCCAATAGAAGATTTGAAATGGACGCCAAGGAACAGTTGCGATAAAATAATGTTCGAATAATTATCCTTCAAACGTTCAGCGTAGTCTGCAAATAATATTTATTAAATATTTGAGTATATTTCAATAAATCCTCAGAAAATGATAAGCTATTTTTTTTGGGGGAGCTTCTTGACACGTTTGCAGTGAAATTATTAGAAGTGTTTCTGCACAATTAAAGTGAATGTGGTAATAAGAGTGTTGGTCCGACTACTCCACTTTTATCATTCCTTTATCATTAAGTTAGGGAGAGATAGAGAAAGAGAGAAAGAGAGGGAGAGAGAGAGAGAGAGAGAGACAGAGAGAGAGACAGAGAGAGAGAGAGAGAGAGAGCGGAAGGAGAGTGATAGAGGGAGGAAAGGGTTAAAAGAGAAAGAAAGAGATGACAGATAGAAAGGACTTATTAATAATGAGAAGGCTGAGAGTGACAGACTCGAGGAAATGTGAAGGAGTGGTCAGCAGAGAGAGCGATGAGATGGCTGAACGAGAGGGAGAGGTATGAGAGACAGAAAGTTATGGAGGAGGAGAGAGAGGAAGAGAGGGAAGAGGAGGGAGAGGGAGGAGGGAAGGGGAGAGAGAGAGAGAGATACTAGATGTCGTGTGTGCAGCGCCAGACAATTACGGGCAGTGATAAATTTACAATGTTAAATGGATTGTGTAGTTGCTGGTGCAGTCTTGTCCTGCTGTAAGTGAAGTGCACACGTCGTTGTAGGAAATAATAAATTACGTGAGGATGTGCGCGCGTCGGCGCGTGGTTGCACGCGTAATGTCTTCAGTTACATGTTTACAGAGACTGCACAACAAGAACGGTACATATGTATGTCTGTAACGCCGTCCAATTACACAGTACGACACGAAACACCTGACTTAATTGTTTACTGCTCTGTCGTTGTCTGTCTTACAGAAGTCTGGACGTCAAATATTTTAGACGTTTAGTCAGACGCTCTTCAGTCCTCTTCTTTAACGATTAGCCATGATTCTTCTGCATTTTGTTAAATAAATTTCAGTTTCTAATAAACAATATGTAACGAAGTGGAATAAAATTTGCACACACACACACACACACACACACAACTCCTTCTCCTCCTCCTCTTCTTCTATTGCGCTACATCCCGAAATTGGGCCTTTTCCTCCACTCTGCTGATCTTCCAACTCGGTAACAAAGGACTTTCATTCTTGCACTCCTAGTTTCTCTCTTGCATCCGCGGCGACGCTACCCTCACATCTTTTCCTCAACGGCCATTTGTTCTTTTGTCCTCCACATATTTCTTATGAAGTTTCTTTTTAGTGTAACTACATTATCCATGCTCACAACTCGGCCAGCCCCCTGCAGCCTCCTCCGTTTTGTCTCTCTTCTTACTGTCGGTTCATTCCAATGATAATATACATCTTAATTTTATTCTATCATCAACTTCACATGTCTATAAACGGTATCTAGGATCCTCCTCAGAAGAGTTCTGTCAAATATTTTCAAGCTTTCCAGTCCTCTTTCAGTTATTGTTCAGGTTTTACTATCATCAGAACATCATGTAACAAGAAGAGCGTTCTCGAATGAGGAAAATAAGGAAAATTAATAATGAATGATGACATAAGGAACACCGTAGGAAATTACAACTTGAATGACAGGATCAAGAACTACAGACAGGGTTGGAGGGACCATGTGCAAAGGATGCATCAGGACAGACTACGTTAAGGAAGTAGTGATGTTTAACTTCCCAGGGGAAACCACAACATCTGAAGACAGAAAAAAAATGGTAGAATCAATGGCTGCACAACAGACTGTAAGATCCAAGGTCTGGAGAAGAAATAGAAGAACTTTCTCGACCTAAGGAGTCAATATTTTCCCATTATCTGTGATACGTCTTCAGTTAATGAAAAAATTAAATTATACATTTCATAGAAAATCTGCTAAAGAACACTGAAAATAACAGTACAAAATACAGTTTTATTAATATCGACGATTGCTTGACTTATAAAAAAACAAAAGCTTTGATGCTGAAAAAATTGTATTAACTATGAAAAACCGTGTTGTTATTTGTAACGTGAACCACGAAATTTTACGGTGTACGGAGTTGGGCATGTCTAAGGTTGTCCAAAGAAGATCGGATATTTAGAACTGAAGTTGTTATTGGCAGCGAAATGTGATGGAACACACGGACCCACTGCTTACCGAAGTCAAACTTCTCGAAAAGCAATAACCTTGTGACGGAGCAGTATATAAATTAAGAGGTAGCATTAAGATGGCGCAAACAGCCTAAGCAACAGTTAGAGTGGTGTAATGTATTTTCAACCAGTTTCAGGGAAAACGGGCGTCAGGCATGTGGGCAGTCACCTCTTTTATTAAACTACAGACATTTGGAAGTGCTGGATGGGATTAGCAGCAGAACCCCAGGAGAGCTTAGTGGAGATTGATGTAAGAATGAATATAGTTGCATTTGCCGATGATGTAGCTATCATACTCATCTGAGAGTATGGGTCAAAGTGTTCTTTGAGAAGACTGACCTGGTATCACTGAAGGTTAAGGATGATAAAACTAAATTCACGAAGATGAATACGGAATCGAGCGGTCAAAAATACGAGTATCATATTTTCAGGAAGGCTGACGAGTTTAAGTTTTAATTAGCAATAAAAGCAAGAAGTATCATAAATTGGAAGGCAAATAAAAGCAGCATCAAAAGCGTTTCATGCTGTCGAACAGCTACTTAAAACAAAATTATTTCAACAGGAACCGAGATTCGAATTTATAAATTGTTTAAAACTGGTAACCTTCAAAACAATTTGATCATAAAATATTTGCTTGTTCGATTTAAGTAGTTATTTTAAAAAAATCCGAAAACAAATCAGGAGAGTTGTGCTTTTAATAAAGTGTTATAAGAACTCTGAGACTGAAGTACGACAATTTCTCAATAAGCTATTAGCACTTTTGAAAATAGATTCATCACTTTGAACGAAGTAATCTCCCAGTTAATAAATTTATGAAACATTTTTGTCAATTTTACTGCTAATGTCTGTATCATGTTGCAATTAAGAAAATACTAAATCGTGTGTCAGAATGGGACATGAAAAGTATCCTCAGAGAAGCGGCGGCAATGGTCAATGACAATGATAAAAAAAAGAAACGTGTGTCTTAACCTCAAAACAGATTGTTCTCAGGAATGAAAACCAAGAATGTTTATGAGTGACAGTAAAACAGAAATTTCTCTTACACATCATTAACCTATATTATTTTGCTGATAAAACTGGCGGTCTTTAATAACACTAAGTAAGCTCTTTGAAGAAGACGCAAAGCGAATCAGTTGTGACGTGGAGAAGATGAAACGGTTTAATTAGAGAAGTTGATGTACAGCAAGAGCACTTGCAACAAAATACGTACAATACTACTTTGTGTTCCAGTTGTAATTTATTACGGTAAATAATCCGTTGAACTCGTAAAATTGTTCATTACGCACTGGGAACATTTACAACGGTGATAACTTTGTGAATGCGACCAACTCGTTTACTAACACGAGAGTAGATAATATAAATCTTCACATACACACCGAGTTAAAACGTATAACGCACTGAGGAGAACGCATTAACCCCTTGTGTGTGTTATTACATATTTACGATCGACATGTGTAACTAATAATTCTTCGGTTATGTGTGTCATATCTCTATGCGCTCTTTAAAGTCATCGCAAGTCACAGACTTGTGACGCCGGTTTTAGAATGTACGGCCCGCTCTCTTCTCACCACTAAAATCTTAATAGATCCGACGTGTAACCAGAAAAGAAAAAGTAAAAGCCTAACGCAAATCATCAGGCCCTCGCATAAAGACGGAAATGTTAATCATTTCACAGAGATTTTAAAACTGTGATTGCGTCAATATTTCTATACAAGAGTTGCGACAGGTTTAAAACAGACACGGAAGTGTGAATATTGATCACAAAGCAACTACGGCTTCCAGTAAATATGATAGCATTCTATTACACGTAACTACCTTCACTCTACTCACCAGAACATGTTCTTCTATGTCATAAAGCCATGCAGAATCCTCACAACAGTAAAAATGATAGCATTCTATTACACGTAACTACCTTCACTCTACTCACCAGAACATGTTCTTCTATGTCATAAAGCCATGCCGAATCCTCACAACAGTAAATATGATAGCATTCTATTACACGTAACTACCTTCACTCTACTCACCAGAACATGTTCTTCTATGTCATAAAGCCATGCAGAATCCTCACAACAGTAAATATGATAGCATTCTATTACACGTAACTACCTTCACTCTACTCACCAGAACATGTTCTTCTATGTCATAAAGCCATGCAGAATCCTCACAACAGTAAAAATGATAGCATTCTATTACACGTAACTACCTTCACTCTACTCACCAGAACATTTTCTTCTATGTCATAAAGCCATGCCGAATCCTCACAACAGTAAAAATGATAGCATTCTATTACACGTAACTACCTTCACTCTACTCTCCAGAACATGTTCTTCTATGTCATAAAGCCATGCAGAATCCTCACAACAGTAAATATGATAGCATTCTATTACACGTAACTACCTTCACTCTACTCACCAGAACATGTTCTTCTAGGTCATAAAACCATGCAGAATAATCACACAGTGAAATTTTACTTACACATCATCAACCTACATTATTTGTTGATAGAATACAACAGTAAAACCGATTCGATAGTTGTTTAATCTATATATATAAAAGAGAAATACCACTGACTCACTGACTCACTGATTCATCACGAAATCTCCGAAACTATAACACCTAGAAACTTGAAATTTAGCATGTAGGTTCCTTATGTGATGTAGGTATCCGTTAAGAAGGGATTTTTGGAAATACGACCTTTAAAGGGGGGGGGGGGGGGGGGAGTTTGCCTGACTGACTGACATAGAATCAACGTAGAGCAAAAACTACTGAATGGATATCAATGAAACTTTGAACATAGCTTCATCATAGGTCTTAGGTGCTCACTAAGAAACGGTTTTAAAAACTTTCACTCCTAAGAGGCAACCCCCCCCCCATTGTATGTATGTATCTATGTATGTATGTTCCACATCTCCTCCTAAACCACTGGACCGATTGCAACCAAACTTGGCACAAATATATTACGCGACGGGAGAACCAACATATGATAGGTGTTTTTTCGATGGGGTCCTTTGGGGGGTTCTTTGGGGTCTTCCACATCTCCTCCTAAACCACTGGACCGATTTCAACCAAACTTGGCACAAATATTTTACGCAACGGGAGAACCAACATAGGATAGGTGTTTTCTTCGATGGGGTCCTTCGGGGGGTCCTTTGGGGTCTTCCACATCTCCTCCTAAACCACTGGACCGATTTCAACCAAACATGGCACAAATATTTTACGCGACGAGAGAACCAAAATAGGACAAGTGTTTGTTTCGATACGATCCTTTGGGGGGTCCTTTGGGGTCTTCCACATCTCCTTCTAAACCAATGGACCGATTTCAACCAAACTTGGCACAAATATTTTACGCAACGGGAGAACCAACATAGGACAGGTGTTTTTTTCGATACGATCCTCTGGGGGGTCCTTTGGGTCTTAAAAAAACTATTAGATCTGGTTACTATGGCAACCCAATAGAATAGATTCTGGTTACCATAGCATCGGTGGAAGTCTCCCGCGTAGGAAATAGCGCGGGAGTCGTCCGACGGGCCTTCCCCGGAGTTCATCCACGGAACCCGGGGAGTCTTAGGTCGGATCCCGCGAAAGACGGCGGGGCCGAGTCCACGATTCTTATAAATACAGATATAGGTTATGATATCAAAGGTGGTGTATGCATCTTAAGAAACGTCTTAATAGTGTGTGAATTCAGAGTTGTTTCAGTTTGAATTTAAAAGTGGATAAGTTAAGATCGAAGTAAGTTATAAGCGAGTATAAAAAACAAAGTTTTGATAGCGAATGTATTCAGATCATAGTGTTCAGACAATATAAATGCACTTGCTTCAGTTTGAATTTAAAAATTGATAAGTTGAAATCTATAGAGGTATTGTATTGTTAGAATAAGTTTAGGAGACACTAATTTAACAAATGCCTTATTTCAACATTAACACAATGAATTATAAAACAACAGTTAAATACGCAGCGCGAGCGAAGTACTGTAGACATTTTATTGAAAACTAATTTAGCTGTTCGTCCTCTCCCAGAGTTAGAAATCGAGCAGGAGCATCACGCGCAACAGAATTCTTCTCCAGATATAAGAATACAGTATATGACATGTTCTTAAACAGGTGCGCTACAGAGTATTCCTCCAGTGAGAATGCGAACGTAACAATATAAGGAAGATTATACAATATACAAGTAATATAACATTAGAACAAGAATATGTGCCTATGAGCCTATGAATAAATTATGAACCCGAGCAACGCTGGGTAAATCGGCTAGATATAGGTATCTATATAAGCCAAATACCACTGACTGACTCACTGATCACGATATCTCTGAAACCACTGAATGGATATCAATGAAACTTTGAACATAGTTTCATCATAGGTCTTAGGTGCTCACTAAGAAACGGTTTTAAAAACTTTCACTCCTAAGGGGCAAAAAACCAAATACTGAAATTTATCGCGGGAATTGCATACTTTGTAAATGAAGTGGTTGACATCTCAGTTTACTGGAAACCCCGAATACATTTAGTTCTGAGTTTTTAATCATTGTTTTAAATTGAAAAAAACTTCGTTGTTTGCAGGTTCTTATAGTCGACAAAATTGCGAAGTTCAATTAATTAATAAATGTATGTCCTTTTTTTCTCGGAAACGGCTCTAACGATTTTCTCGAAATAAATAATAAATAGCTGTTGCTATGAATGTAAATAAACAAACTAAGAGTTGAAACTCCGTAGCGAAGCACGGGTATTTTGCTAGTGCAAACATAAAAATACTTAGAAAAATTTCTAAAAACTTTGGATGTTAAATCATTACCACTTATGTGTGGGGTCGCGCGCGTGCGCCTACACACACACATGAATTATAATGTAGAATGAAATACAGGTCTGCATTCAAAAAATATATTTACATAATTTTTACACTACACGCTAAAATTATTAACATTTTATCATCTTCCTATAAATGAATAATTTTGTTTTAATTTAGTCTTAATAAAAACATTTTTTATGTTAACCAGATTACTTATTTGAATTAATTGATACCAAAGATGTGTACATTTTATGAAGACGACTGAAATTCTTATAAAGAAACTTATGTAAAATATATCTTTTCAATCGGAAAATATTATATTACTTAAAAATTATTATATAATATTATACTTATAGGATTTTATGGAGGAATAGGGTGGATGATGAAGTGTTCAGAAGGCTACACGAAAACACACATTGGGAAGTCTTGTCAGAAGGAACTGTGACTAATGAGCTTGCTTCTCAATAGTCTACTGTTAGCATAGTATTCCCTATTTCCTATTTGTATCCTGTCACGTATTGTCGCGTTTACGCACCCTTCATTATTTATCAAGTTACCCCAGGTATCTGAACGTATTACCTTCATCAAAATAATAAATCCATGAACGTATTACCTTCTATGTATAAATTATGTATATTTCCTCTTTCTGGTATAGAAATGATCATGTATTCCGTTTTGCTGATGTTTACATTCAGTCCCATTCCAGCGAATTTTTTATTTAGCTCCTTGGAGACCGCCTACACATATATAATTTAAAAGACCCCTAAGCTGTTTAGATGGTTCACAAGGGGTCTATTATTATGTATTTTATCAGTAGATGCAGACTTTGGCATAGACGACGAACTTCACACACACACACACACACACACACACGCGCGCGCGCGCGCGCGCGCATACAATCAAATAGAATTCAATATCAATTCTGATAGGCTTACTACATTCTCTTCTACATTCAATTCCGAGCACGCACACACCAAGCTATCCCCCCTCATATACCTTTATCTCTAGTGGATTTTTACACACTTCTATCGCTACGATCGGTGTGACATAGATTTCGTACAGCGCCTTTACTTATATCTCTCCTCTCGTTTATGCGAATACGTGTATACGCGTAAGCAGAAAAACGTATCTGAAATATCGATTTCTACAACCCGTACCTATCGATTTCTCGTCGATCGTTACGAAACGAGAGATTTTCACTTACTGCCAACAATTACGCCATTGACCGAGCGTTCGGCGTAAGTGATTATTAAGTTAACGTGTGGTAATAAATCTTGTCTTGGAGAAGAAAAATGTCCGCCGTTCATGTTATTGACAATAATAACCATAATAATATGTATATATAATTATATAATTTTAAAGCAATTTTTTACGTTTTTCTTTCTAGACGGTACTTATTTGCCTTTCACTTTACACCACATTACTCAACAATAACACATATACACTGTGTTCGTTTGTGACTTTGAAGCAAGCTTCCTTTAGAGATAAAATGTTTGTTAGTTTCTTCTCCATTTTTTTTAACTTTTCCGCTGATGAATTAATGCATTATTTACATTCAAATAATAGGCTAGTGGCCGCCACATTACCCTATTTGGGTACATTTGTACTCTATAACTTAACGTGTCCTACATTGACCTTAATCTTATCAAGTGAATGAAAGTGGTAACTATTTTCCACAAACAACGGCATTTCACACACACACACACACACACACACACACACACACACACACACACACACACACACACACACACACACACACACACACACACACACACACACACACACACACACACACACACACACACACACACACACACACACACACACACACACACACACACACACACACACACACACACACACACACACACACACACACACACACACACACACACACACACACACACACACACACACACACACACACACACACACACACACACACACACACACACACACACACACACACACACACACACACACACACTAACCGTATTATCTCTAATATCAAAACTTATCTTCTTCTTACCAATCCCTTCTGTCATTAAACGTCGGGATACTTCCTTTATTGTAGGCGAGACGTTTAACTTGCAACACGGTCTTCCCCTTCTAACAACCAGCTTCTCAATATAGTCGATCCACTGCTTGGTCTTCATCTTCCTCTCGCTCCGTCTGGGCGCGTCATCTTCATTTCAGTGATCTTTTCTATACTATATCTGCAACTTATTTCCGATGGAACAGCTTCCTGATGGTCACATTCCTAGTCCTGTCCTACTCCCCTTATAAATCTTATTTCATTGTCTTGCAATGGTCTTTTATGTTTCTTTAGCTGGGTGAGGTTTACCGTCCCGTATAGTAGTATGGGCAGAAAAACTGTCTCCTGTCTTGTACTCAAAACTTATGTAATAAAAATAAAAAACAAGACTCTAAAAATAGAAAATTTACTAAAAATAAGAAATGGTCACATTACCTAGTCTTACGTGGGGGCTGTTGTTTTCCTACACTACTGAAGAAGATCGTCGAGAGACGGCCGAAACTTCTGGTGTTGTTAAGTTTTAAGATTTATTGACCATTATCGTTATGTGTTCAATCATGATGAACAACAACAACAACAACAACAACAACAACAACAACAACAACAACAACAACAACAACAACAACAACAACAACAACAACAACAACAACAATAATAATAATAATATAATAATAATAAAACCAATAAGAACAACAACAACTGTCATTTTAATTAATTTAGACCAAGGCAAAACAGTCTGTAAAATATTAATCGATCAGATTTCGGCCGTGAAAAATTACGTTCTTTACTTAAAAATAAGGTGAGAATATTACACAGTGTGCTGAAAGACATAGCAGAGTTACAGTGTGGTGTCATAAGAGAGAGAAATGAAGTCTCGTACGAGAAAAAAAAGGGATAAAAAAAATGTCAATGTGAATCATGGTAGATCAAATTATTACGGCGATCGAATGGATCGTGATCTGACACAATAGAATAAATTACTGAACGCGATATAAAATTTTAATATAAAATAAATAATTACATTCAAATTTGCTCAGTTTTTCTTGTGTATACATTTTTTATATTATTATTAATAATAATAATAAAACTTTTGGTACAAGTATATATATATATATATATATATATATATTCAAACACTTTTTGCTACAGTCCGTTTCTTGATGTATATAATATATTTAATATTTATACTGGAATTACCTCAAGATATTTTATTTTCCTTATTAGGAACATGTTTCGAGAACCCCTGTGTTCTCATCCTCAGCCTTCGTGATCTTGCGTCTGGTGAAGTATTTGTGTGTTGGCTGGACGCTATTTTGGTTTCTTGTTGGTCTCTGGTATTTTAAAGTGGTATTATTGTGTGTGATTGTGGTGTATGTATTAGTATTTTGTGTATTTTCTATGTTGAGTGCTTTGAAAATTGTGTCATGTTTTGTATTGATTTGTATTTGTTCAGGTATTAGTTTGTTTTGTGTTTTATGTTTGTATATTTGTAAATTTTCCCAAATGTTCATTTTGGTGCCTTTGTGTGGTATGTGTTTTCTTAGTGTCATGTTGGTTATGTCTGGGAATTCGTATCCCGTGTTTATTGCATGTGTGACCAAATTATATGTGTATATTTCTGGGTTTTTGAATGCGTTTAGGTGTTCAAGATAACGTTTTTTTAGTTTGTTTTTTGTTTGTCCTATATAACATTTATTGCAATCTTGGGATTCAATTTACGATACACTATTACGAGATCTTTCAGCTGTTTGGGAAATTTTAGCTGTTTGAACCCCCCAAAAACTTTCCTCTCCTAATCTCATACCCCTGTCCTACTAATCACAAACATTTAGCAATATAATTATTTAACAACAGTTGCATTATCGTAAAGAACCCTGGCGCCCAGACTACCGGCACGGATCGCTTACACACCAGTCTACTTTTAAATACACTTCTTATTATTCTTCTCATCGGTCGTGATCACGCGTGACACGCTGCCGCGGGGTCAAACGTGTGCAAGGGAAAACATTTCAGATTAAACAAGCAGCGAGTGCGCGCGCGTCGTTCTCACTAATGATAATCCGATCAAAGCAGCTTATGTCAGGGAATAAGAAGAGCTGACTGACTGACTGTCGCTGATAAGAGATCTACGAAAGTCGGAATGTGACACCCATTTCGTGCGTTACCTAAACTTGCTTTTGGCCGCCCGTCTCGTAACTAGAAAAAGGAAGTAAAACGAACGAACTGTAGTGAAATTCACAAAATTAATTATAAAAAAAAACAATAACACAGCAGGCTTTGTTATACAAACGTACGTACATAGACTCTTTGCATAAGAACATATCTATTTTCTTAATGTATAATACGTTTTTCAATCAGACGCACAAATCGTTTCAAATAATGTACTATTTAAATGACAGTTCTTGTATACAATTAGCTTTAGTGATCTGCACTACCAGTTTTGTTATTGTTAAAAAAACTTTTATATTTTAATGGAAGTTATATTTTAACGAAACGTATTGCAAATTTTGTCTTTCAGTTACAATTATTTCAACTTTATAATTTTAGATCTGCTTACTTTATAACAAATTTAGAACAACTGTAACGTATATTGGATTTTAACGTGAACTTGGTCTTTAATTAACTCAATATTTTTATTGTTTTCATATAATTCTAAATTTTTCTAAATACACTTTTTTACTTCCAAGGAAATGGAAGTATGGAGATCGCGAAAAAATCGTGTTCGAGATAAGGGCTGATTCTGATTGTACTACCCTTAAAACTTGAAGAAAATTAATTTTCCGAAAAGCGTCTGTGTGTAGAATTGTTTCTATGGCGAACGATAACTGCCGCAAATTCAAATAGAATCAAATAATTTTTTCCACATGTGCCCGCGTTGTAGAGGACTCAAGGCTTATTGATTTTGGTGAAGATCGGTTAAGGGAGAGGGGCAGTTTACCTGCAACGTTTTACGTTTTAACAAGAGTAAAATACTTAAAAATTCATTCAAATTTTTTCAAAAAAATGGTAGTTGTTAAAAATAAAATAATTTGTTGCCAGGCAACCAGGTTGTTCGGTTAGGAGGGAGGGGTATTTTACCTGCATTGTTTTGTGTTTTAACAAGAGTAAAGTACTTAATTTTAATAAATAGTGCCCAGAAAAAAAGTCATATTAATCCACAGTAAAATGTTAAATGAGAAAATTATAAATAGAATGGGTAGTTGAAGGGGGAGGGGGTGATTTTATGAAAATTACTGTGCTGAAATCAAGTAAAGCACGAATATTTAATTTTGAAGGATAAAATATCTTAGAAATTACATACGATAAAACTGTTACTCTATGAAAGTGCAAATATCATTAATGGTGGGGATCGGTTGAGGAGGAGGGATGATTATCTGCATAGTCCAGTTTTTTTATAAGAATAATGTACCTAATTTTTATAGATAAAGTGATTCGGAAATAGTATTATATTAAACGACTCTCCCATAATAACAAAAATATCTATAAATAATGAAAATAGTTTGAGGGTGGGTGATATTTTTTTAGAAACTATCGAACCGAATTCAACTAAATAATTTTAAATATAAATCTTAGAACATGGAAGTCGGTTCTCCATACCGATATTTACTTTTAAAGATGCGATTAAATAAAGTCATCTTTCTTGAGTCTACTTGAGTCTTGAATCTAGAAAAGAACGATTGGTATTAATTAACTGGTTTCGTTTCTACGTCAGACTTCACATTTATTGTTTGAAGTAAGAATTTTTATGCTGTATATGTCTATTAAAAATTTTTTAGTTTATCTTAGTCAAGACATCTCATGTATACAATTCAGTGCCGCTATGATATATATGTATATGTGTACATATACCTCTTAGATTATATGCTAAATTTTTGTAACGGATTACTGGCACCAGCCAGCTTCAAACATTAATTTGAATAAATGTCTCTTTACAAAGTAAAACCAGAACACTGAATCAGTCTTTAATTGCTTGCTATTGCGAGCCTAGTCCTTTGCTTGACTAATCGTTGTCTAACAGTGTTTATATATTTAATATTCATATAAATATGTTTATTAAAACACTTGTTTCTGGATAGCAGTATATATTTTGTTATTAAAATTTTCTTTAAGCTACAGGTTTATTTGTATGGTTAGCCTGTATGTTATGTGTGTGTGTGTGTGTGTGTGTGTGTGTGTGTATTTTGCATTTTTAAGAACTTGAAATTGATCTTTAAACCTAACTTTTGATGGTACGTTAACAATACCAGATGTTAACATGGTCGTACTACAACTATCGTTAGAATTTGCCACACAATGTTTCGACCACTAAAAAAAATCTTTGGTCGTTTTCAGGTGTAAGTTAAACTAACACAAACACAACTATAGAAATATAATAGTTTTTATAGCATCAGTGTGGTCGTGCTTCCCGCTTCTGTACAGCGGACTTACACTGTAAGTAGCGGTTCTTTTTTATACAGTTTTCCTACAGTCGTGTTCAACTTTGTAGGCAGCTGTGGTTTATTATTTTGACTGTTTATGCGTGTTAGTGAACGAATCTCCTGAAAATTACACCTGAAAACGACCACAGATTTTTAGTTGTAGAAGCGTTGTGTGGCAAATTCTAACGATGGTTATAGTTTGACCCAAACCTTCTGATAATTGACTTAAAATTTGTATACCTACCAAGTTTGTTTCACATAAATTATAGTAATTACCAAAAGACAATTATTTTGCTACGTTAGGTCAGAAATTGTACTGGCGGACGTATGTGTCACGTACTCATGTCTCACACCACTACAGACTGAATATTTTAGCAATTTAAAAGAAACAACACTTTCAATTTAAAATCATTTCGATTGCTATAACGTTGATTAATATAGTCAGCTGTTATAGCGCCGATGATGAAAATACTTTGTATATGTTTTCTCGGTTACAATGCTTATCAATAATGTTAATTACATTATTTTGTTTACTTTTCGTCTGTAGTTTTTAAATAATTTTGTGTGTTTGTGTATATGTATAATTATTGCTAAATTAGATTTAGAACTAGGTATTTGGCGTCAAATATATATTGTACTATAATTACTTACAAGTATTGTAATTAAGATATGTTCCACGTTGGTTGTGTCATTTATTGTACTGATTTCATTTTTATAAATATAGTATTGTATTTCTATCTGCCCCTACGTTGTGGGCCATTAATTGTGCTGATCTTTATTTACAGATATTGTGTTATTATATGCCATACATTGTGGATGCCATTTAATGTACTGTTATTTTATTATTTGTATGGTATTTCTATCTGCTCATAAAAAGAAAACTCTATCTCAGGGTTGACAATTACTAATTTGATTTATATTATTTAATACTGTGAATGATTTATTCTTTTCTTTAATCTGTACCAAATAACGTTAGTGCATAAATTTTTTAATTAATAACAAGGTAATAATATCTACCGTGTAAATTTATCTTCGTGTTTTATTCCTTCTCTGGTATTTTTTATTAGATTAAATGTCGAATTCTATCTTCTTCTTGGATTACTAAATTGATACTTCTTTTAAATATCGAATTTTATTGTGTTGACTATCAAATTATATTCCAGGATAGGCTTCCTCCTTTATATCGGTGTTCAATAAATGATATACTCAAACTTCTTGAAAATATTGATGTTTATTAAGTTGTATAAAAATTATAATTCTTTCAATGTTACAGGTTTATATACTGATATTTATTCTATTACATATTAATTTAAATTCTCTTCTTTTTGTGATTACAATATTGAATATAAATTTAACTCTTTGACGTGTATCTTCTTACATATAAAATTAAATTCTTTTACAGGACCACTCTTAGATGTTGATCATAATAAATATAATTTTTTGACTTTTTAATGTGGCTCTTCTTAAATATAAAATTAAACTTTTTGATGTGTATCTTATTACATATCAAATTAGACTAAACAAATTTTCTTCCATCTCAATACAATACAATCCTAACAATTTACAATTTGCCATTTAGATACCTAACTAAATTTGTCACATCTTTTCATCATATGACTCTTAAAACATATATAATTTTACTAATTATTATTAATTACATTTATTTTTTTTTTACATTATTCATTATAATTAGTATATTTTAGATTACTATTCTATTAATCTTTCATTTTATTTTAATATTTATTTCAAATTTAATATAATAATTGTCAACACATATTGTTTAATGCTGTTCTATATAATATTGGAGTCTACCTCTATGTTGGTCGTGACTAACAACTCAGTTTTTTTGTTTACAATTCTAACATATCTTCACCATACTATTAAATTTATACCTTTTCTTCTTTTAAAATTATTATTTTATTCTTATGTACTGTGGTGTATTTTAACAGCAGTACATAATACCTTCCCTTATTTCATAATCTCAGATATAATTTGATATGAGATTTTGAAATAAATAATTTCTTATCACAACCATGGTCTAACATTAATATTGAAAACATCTGATTAATTCACTAATTGTATATAACAAAGTTCTTTACATAAATTGTTTTTTTTATTAACACAACAAATATGGTTCATCACTATCACGAATCACCGTATCTTACACACTCATTTATGGATTAAAATATCATTAGTCAAACCAAACCAACTGGTTTTACATCAACATAATAAGTACAATTTAACAATTGTGCCTACTTTCATGGCTAAAAAACTCAAAAACATGAATACAACATTGTTTTGTTTTCTTTTTAATTTCACCTTCCCAATCCTGGTTATAAATTTCATGTGTGATTTATCTTGGAATTATTTTTCTTTTAATTATTACTTTATTTATACGGGCGAATCCGATTAGTATTTTATGTCTCTTTAACCTTTCCACCTTGGTATTTAATTACTATAAATCCACACAATTTAATTCTACTGGCTATGAAATTATTTAACATGAGTGTCATTCTATTTTTCCCCAATTTGGTAAGTACCCTCTTAATTCTATTACAATATTCTTCCCAACTGTTTGATGCAATTACTAACTCATCGACATAAACCGTAATAACTTCTAAAATCTCCTTGCCCCATACTTAGTCAAATCATTCTATAAATATGGCCACATTATTGACCAGCCCAAAAGATAACTTATTGACTCTTGAAATGATAACTTATACCATTCACATATTCTGTACTTTCTGGATGCAATTCTATTTGCCAGTATCCAGGTATAACATTACAATTATTAAAAAATAACGTTATTAAAACGTTTTAAAACTACTCTCATATTTTTTGGGGACGCCTTATCAGGAATTATCATCTGATTAATTTGACGCTCATCCAAACACAATATTAAGGACTTATCCTTATATGGGAATTACTACTAACGGGCTCGTGTGTTTCGACTGACTTATTTCAATTATATATTTTTTTTTACTAATCCTTTGTCGATTTCTTCTTTTATATGCTCTCTTACTTTATAGGGTATTGGGTATAACTTCTTATTTAAATTCACCTTCTCTCTTATGGGTCACTTGTATTGCACTCCTATTATCTTGGCAAGTTTATTTTCCATTGCTTCATTCAGTAACTGATGGTCCATTTCCTTATGCCTTTGCAATATTAATTTTATTTCAGCCTCCTGCTGGTCTAATTTATTATTCACAACATTTATTTGGTTTTGATTGGTTTATTTTAACTTGGTGTTCTGTTGATCCATTTCATCTTAATTCATAGAATAATTTTTGTTTTGTAATAACTTTCATATTATGTCGTCTGTATTAATAATTAATCTAATCTTTGTTCAATTAGTTTGCTTTGGTCAATACCCAGAAAATCAGTCCCTTTTTTCCATATTTTTCATATCTAGTTCATCCGTTGTCAAATACATAAGTTATCCTTGTTGCACGGATTATTATTGTCTCCATAATGATTTCTGTTTTTGTTACATATCTCTCTGTCACCCTGTACTGCAAGTTTTCTTCTATAAGTTTGCCATAGTATCAAAGTTTAGATCACTCACTTTATCGTCTGGTTTACTATACAGATGTGTTAATGGTACATTATTTATCGGTAATGTCACTGACCTTTTATTAAGTTTTTCTTTATCTGGTATTGTTAATTTAAATATTAATTTCCTTAAGTTTTTACTATGATTTTTTAATTCAGTTATTTCCCTGTAATTAATGATTGTGAGATTAAATATATTAATTAAACCACTTCTAATCATATCTAATTCTTCCTGTGTATTTTTCTGTTTCTTGGGACGCCTTTGACCTATTTTCTTCGTCTTCTTTTCCACATACTTATTATTCTCTTTGTTTCTGCTATGCTTATTCTTACATAATAATACACTTTTGTCTTCTTTATTTTCTATTTCTTTACTACTCTCTTCTGTTTTCGGACTTACTTGTTCCCTGTTTTGATCGTTAGGTATTTCTTCTATCTCCGTTTTATCATTTATTACTTCTTTCGTTATCTTATTCAATGTTTCTACATTTTGCTTGTCATCTACTATCGTTGTTTCTATTGACTGGTTTCCATCACTCATTATTTCTTTCATTGTTTTATGCATATTGTCTATCACCTTACTCTGATCTTTTATTAATTTATTGGTACTCTTTAATTCTTCCTTCTGTATTTTTCCTTTAATGCCTTCAGAAGCACTGTCTACAATTTCATTCAATTCCTAGAAACAATTATTTGATGTTTCATTATTTCCCTTGAAAACATTACTTGTTTCTCCAATTATTTGTTTACTATTTCCCCTTATTGTTTTTCAAATTGTTCCTGTCTTTTTTCGTATTTTTCCACCCACAGTTTATGATTATTTCTTATTTTTCCATATTCTTATTACTTCTCTCCATCCATTGTCGGTGATCCTCCTGAATTCTCTCCATCCTCTGTCGGTGATCCTCTTTACTTCTCTCCATCCCTTGTCGGTGATCCTCTTTACCTGTAACTTCAGCTCTAAATTGGTCTAATTTATTATTTTGCTGGTCTAATTTATCATTTTACTGGTCAAATTTAGCAATTAACTGGTTAGAATTATCAATCATACGTTGGTCAAATTTACTGGTTATTTCAGCCTTTAACTGTTTAGAATCAGCCTTTTGTTGGTAAAATTTAGCCATTTTTGCATCTATCAGATCTCTCAAAGTTCTTTGTTTAATTTTCGTAGGTGGCTGTTTCATTTCAACTTCTTCCTCTTCAGCACTACTACTTCTTAATTCATATCTTTTATCATGTTTGTTAGCCATGTTACAATATTTAAATTAATTTAAATAGAAGTAAATTTTTTATTCTAATTAAATTTAACAAAATTATTTTATTATAATTTAATTAATTCAGTTTGGCACTATTGCCTATTATTTAATTTATGTTATTTGGTGCTGGCTTAAAGAAAATCTTTGCTTTCACGTGTGGGCGCCATTAATTGTAGTATAATTACTTACAAGTATTGTAATTAAGATATGTTCCACGTTGGTTGTGTCATTTGTTGTACTGATTTCATTTTTATAAATTTAGTATTGTATTTCTATCTGCCCCTACGTTGTGGGCCATTAATTGTGCTGATCTTTATTTACAGATATTGTGTTATTATATGCCATACATTGTGGATGCCATTTAATGTACTCTTATTTTATTATTTGTATGGTATTCCTATCTGCTCATAAAAAGAAAACTCTATCTCAGGGTTGACAATTACTAATTTGATTTATATTATTTAATACTGTGAACGATTTATTCTTTTCTTTAATCCGTACCAAATAACGTTAGTGCATAAATTTTTTAATAAATAACAAGGTAATAATATCTACCGTGTAAATGTAAATAGTTTGAATCTGAGCTCTTCACAACTGCAATGGGTTCAATTCTTGCTTATGTTTATCATCTTAAATATAATGAAAGGCTTCGTGTTTTATTCCTTCTCTGGTATTTTTTATTAGATTAAATGTCGAATTCTATCTTCTTCTTGGATTACTAAATTGATTCTTCTTTTAAATATCGAATTTTATTGTGTTGACTATCAAATTATATTCCAGGATAGGCTTCCTCCTTTATATCGGTGTTCTATACATGATATACTCAAACTTCTTGAAAATATTGATGTTTATTAAGTTGTATAAAAATTATAATTCTTTCAATGTTACAGGTTTATATTCTGATATTTATTCTATTACATATTAATTTCAATTCTCTTCTTTTTTGTGATTACAATATTCAATATAAATTTAACTCTTTGACGTGTATCTTCTTACATATAAAATTATATAGCCTATGTATTGGTCGTGATTAACAACTCAGTAATTTTTGTTTACAATTCTAACATTTATGTTCACAATACTATTAAATTTATACCTTTTCTACTTTTAAAATTATTATTTTATTCTTATGTACTGTCGTGTATTTTAACAGCAGTACTATATATATATAGTCTATTTTGTGTTCGTTAAATATGTAAACCACTAATATAAGAAATGATTTTACTAATAAATAATATTTCACGTAATTAACGCACGCTTGCACGTAGCCACACATACAAAATTATCGTATGCTCGTACAACTAACATAATATGCTACGCATCTAGGGCCTTGAAACCAAGACCCTACTACCTCCAAGAAAATTAGGCGTTACTAATCTCACAGTATTGAGACAATTGTTGACTCAGGCCACTTGAAAATCAGCATGGTGCAACGTTGATGTGTTTACTGAACATACCGATATGCCTATGTAAAATCGCGCTTAAACACGGGTACAGACATACACAGAGAAACAGAACGAAACTCATACAAGGACAGGTCGTCGGACACACGGAAACATAGCGAGAAAGAAAAGAGGAGGGAGAGAACAAAGGACAGTTAAAGAGAGGGACAGGATCATTTAAATAAAAACCGTAAAAAATTTCATCGTACTGGAAAACCTGTAAATTGTCAGAATGTACCAATGCCGAAACTGAACTCTTCTTCCCTGTCATAGTAGCTCTGTGTCATATTCGCAGACGTGCACTGCAAGTAAGGACTAATACCAAGAATACCAACATACCAACCACATGTGGCCAAGAAATAGCGCACGGGTCGGAATTCGGTAGGCGTAAAGCCATTTCACACACACACACACACACACACACACACACACACACACACACGCGCGCGCGCGCGCGCGCGCACACACACACAATCTATATAATGTGTGTAATGTCTACGTAACCCAGTCCCACACAGAGTTCAATACAATTGTAATGCCAACGCCCCTAGAATAAATTTCAGCCGTTCCTTACAATATAAAAAAGACTCATGATCAACGACTGAGGGTACGAGTAAGGAATCTGTGATGTTCTGTCAGTCTGTCTTCAGTGTCCATATGATTTCAGGCACTGAGATATTCTCGGGGGTTTGCCGCTTGCAAGGTTAGTGTGCTTTTGAGTAACTTACAGCTTCTTCTTCCCCGTTTACTCTCCCTTGGAATATTAGCTGTTTCCAATTATGCGGTCCTGAAATGAACGTTTAATATGAAAATTTAATATTCTTTTCTGAACAGTTGACTGCATGGTTCTCAGCATTAGTTTAGAGGCCTCTTAATACGTAGACATTTGTACTGCGACTGGTCTATGGTCCATTGTTTCTTCTTTTTCTTAGTCATCCGCTTCTACCCGGCGAGTGTCGAGGTTTTCGAGAGCGCTCTCCATCTCGTCCTATCCAGTGCCAAAACCATGAAACGGGCTCAAACTGCTCCTCTCCCTTATATACTGTTCTTGATGTTATCCTCCCATTTCGTTCCGAGCCGTCCTCTTCCTCTTCTGCCTTCTGGTTTTGCCTCCCATGCTCGTCACGAGTACCTTTCCTCATTCATCCTACAGACGTGGCCAAACCAACGCAGATGCGAGCTATTAATTTTATCGTTTAAAGAAAATATCTTCAAATTCTTCTGGATGTTAACGTTTTTCACGCTATCTCTACGAGATTTCTTCTCAATCCTCCTCAGGAATCTCATCTCCATTGCTTGTATTGTCTTTTTATGTCTGACATTCAGAGTCCGTGACTCGCAACTGTACGTCAATGTTGGAGCATATGGGCCCTACAGCTTTGTGTAATGCCAGTTTGGTTTTCTGTGACACTTCGCTTTTTCCCAGAAACTTCCTGTTGATAGCACCGTAAAGCTTGATTGCAGCTGAGCTCCTCATGTATAACTCTGACTCGCTTCATTGTTTCAAAAATGGAAATCAGAATTTCAGCATTGCAATTGAAAATATTCGGACTTCACTAACCTTTGTTTTTTTTTGTACTTGATAATTTGGTTATCTTTTCAAATCTGTTTAAATTTTTGTTTACAAGTTCCGTTATCTGATATTCTGGACCTGTTTTCCTACATATTTTAGGAGGAATCCTTGTAATTAATTTTCCAACTGGCCCTGTTAAACCGATGAACATCAGGGCTCACTTGGAATAGTCTAGTTTAATGTGAATTATGAAGCGATTATCAAATATTCTAATCCGTACGACGTGATTATCGGGTGATTTATTTATTAGTTATCGTAATTGGTTTTAAAAACCACGTGACAGCATTTCACTATCATTACTTTGTCACTAGCAGGAAACTTACGGAAACCGCCTCCTTTATATTTATATTTCCATGTTACAGGGTAACGTATTTAGAAATGCACGATCTGAAAACAAAGGTCGCTTGTAATTGCACGTTGGGAAAAAATTGAATTAGGGTGTATTAGATATATCAAGCTTGCATTATCCAATGCTGGATATAGTTACCACTATATAAGGTATAATACAATATAGGGGCATATTAAATTATTCAGATTCAACGCACACTGATATTAGGCCTAACAAGTAATTACATTAATTAACAATTTTGTTATTGATAATTAATTCTGTTTTTATGTATTTTCCTGAAAACCTCAAACGGGAATATGGATAGGAAAACAAAAAAGTTTATGATCAATGTGGCGTGTTATGCAATTTTAGGACCCAGTTTTTCAAACATTTCTTGATTATAAAAATACATGTGTAAAGGTATGTATGTGTTTGGTATGGCTGGTGATTCATAATTTTGAGCTGATTTTACAGTAAATGTGATTTACAAAAAACCGTGTTCAGCAAACATTACTTTAAAATATTTTTTGCTGCTAGGGTCACTCAAAATTTCACATTATTTAACAACTAATTGTTCGAACAATTGAATTTGCAAAACAACACAGCGTTGTTTTAAGATAATTTATCGAAATATAAAAATCTGTTTTGAGGGGTCTTGAAAATTTGATGAGAAATTTTTGCCCACTTGCTGAAACAAAAATTTTTTTTCGACCGTAGCTTAGATCCACAAAATTCGTAGAAATACAAGAAGTGTTCGTTTTTGCAAATGTATTATCTGCCAGGGGCACAGATGGTGATAATAAACTTATTATCCATTATTTGTTAGCGACTTAGTTTAATAAATTCAGCGATTATTTCATAATTATTATGAACTATGAGTCAGCGCGCTGGTCGAAAGTATTTGTGAAAAATAAAAGTAGTTACATCGTGCGCTAGTCGGAATAAAGTTACTATGGAAACTTATGATTAATTGTCTGCGGCTTTATGTTTTACGTCACTGAAGATCAGATTAATCCGCCATAGTACACGGATAGAGAAATATTATACTTTCAGTTGGAATTTAATCATCGCGTTGTAGCGGATATTCTTGTAATTAAACTAAATCGCGAGTAGGATTGTAATAAACCCAACGAAAGAGAGAGAGAGAGAGAGAGAGAGAGAGAGAGAGAGAGAGACTGGTGAGGGCGTATCAGTTTAATTATTAATTAATTTATACAGCATCATACAGCTCACGAACATGTTCACATCTGTGCGTATGTGTGTCTATGTGGTGTGTGTTTATATATAAACGGACACATAATTCTCAATTACGAAATACAAAGTTTTCAATTAAATTCAGGTATTAAACTATTATTGTTATTACAGTATACCAGATCGTGTTGCTAAATTACACATATTTTATATTTATTTATAATCCATTGTGGATACAGACAGAACAAGAATTAGCGGATTATGAAGGATAAAAGTAAGAAATATTACAGCGTTCGTTCTCCTGCCAATTGAGAGCTGTCGCAACGATTAAAATGAAAATGTGACCGGAATTCTTACACGCTCTGTTTCCTTACACGTCTAACGTATATATAATAACTGTTATTTATTAATTAATACGTTATGTATTTATAATCGATCTTGAATGAGTGGTGCGCTGATAATTACAGTTATTAGTTTAATTAATGCTAATATAAAAAAATGATTGTTAAGCCGTAACTACTGAAAAATAGTATTATTACCACACTTAATAAGCGCATTCTTGTCTACTGGCGCCAACTGCGTCTAGAGTGTGGATATTGGCGGTGTAACGTTAAACAACCCGGTAAATGGACACGTATTTGTACAACGAATACGCATACTATTGTTACGACGGTCTCGCTGATCGTCGTATAGTACAGTGGAAACAAAATACAGACACCAATGAAATCACTAATTACCAGCTTTAATTAATCACAAATAACAATTTGTAATCTCGTACAAATAATTGCAGTTACATTTATCCACACGCAATAATAATGTCAAGTAATACAGTTCCGCACTATATATAAACACAGTAATCACTTTCCACTAATCCTCAACAACCACTCGATCCGCACTAAAGAAATCGCTCACTGTAACTGACTGACAAAGCCAGCCGCTATTACATCGGTAGCGCAGGTGTTCGAGAATAACTTTCCATCGTTACTGGAGCGTGCCAGCGTAATGCGCATTTACAAGTGTTCTTCAACAGTCTGGAAGTTACTCGAGTGTTACGTGACTGGACGGCCTTGATACAGACGAGGCACGCTGAGCTAGTCTAGAAGTGTGTAGAACGACACTCTTGACTGTTCAAGAGCGTTCTGTAATTGCGTAACACTATGATGAACGCGTTCAGTAATTTACATGTCACGATCTTACGACATTATAAGCCACGCTTCGGGTTAATCCAGCTCATACTTTTCAGTTGGGGGAGTTCAGGGACAGTTAGGCGTAGTGCTAGCCACATCACCAAACTTAACTACTGCAAAACTAAGATAGTAGTAGCCTAATATAACCTGAGCTACAACGACTGGTGAGCCAAAAATAAGTAACGTTCTCTTTGAGTAGATGGCTGTAAAATGGATTGTAATCATTTGAATTTGAATCCAACTGACGAACTTTTGTCATCACAGAAATCACCCTGATCATATAAATAGGGCAGTCATCCGAACATGCTCATGACACTTCCTTTTGTTCCTCTAAAACCAATTTAGATACTGAAATTAATGACGTTTTCTGTGACTTCCACTCTAATGGTAATTCAAGATACCTAAACACTTTAAATAGTTGTTGGGTGGCGTTAGTGGGTTGTGCGTAGGCGGTGTTTGCCGCTCAGTTTCACTTTTACTATAACAGGGTTGAGCTCGTTGCGTCCCTGTCGCAGCGTTTTGTTAACCTTGTTGGTGTACAAGTATTCGTGTGCATCGTGCTTGTGTTTTGTGGGTGTTGTGTGTTTTTCCTAGTACGTATTAATTTGTATAATTTAGTCTTTTGATCATATATTTCGGGAACGTTTGTTATTATTATTCTGTTGCCAATGAATCATTCGTTGATAGAGTATTATTTAGGCATATTACTTTTCATGCAGTAGTTTATAATTAACCTGAAGCGGCTGTCGATGGTTTAGGCGGTCGGAACGTCGCATTTATATTTTTTATGTGATGGTAAAAATCCATCAGATAGATTGGAATTCAAATAAGGAACGTTTTCGTGTTAGACAGTTAAGAGTAACTGCTGACTGCAATGTTAACTAAATCAAGTTAGCTGTAAACTATTAAACACCGTATTCAAGAAGTCTAATTAGACAGCAGCTGCCAAAACAGTTCTCATAACTTACTAGCGTTATCCTGTGGTCGTCTGTCCGAGGGAACGTTGGCGTATGTGATAAATGAGGCCTTAAACCTATTAGCTGTGTAAGTCAATAAGAATCCATTTTAAGACATTTAGAGTTTGAAAAAAAGTTTCGTCTAACTTTTAAACATTAAAAACACACACAGTACCGAAGAATAACAAGTCATATGTGAGCCCTAGGGCTGAAGAACAATACGGCTTCCCGTGTTTGAAGTAACGTGTCAAACAGGTCTAGGTTAGTGTCCTAGAAGAGGAACATTTTTCCACCTGCCCTCGTAAAAAAAGACTTCTTTAGAATCCAGGTATACGTATTAAATTTAACCTATTCGTTTTATTTTTTAATATGTTTTGCTTTTAACTTAATCACTACTGATTTAAATTTCTCGATTATATTAACTTATTTAATATATAATACCAGTGTCTTACGCACACCAGGTTTGTTGAAATTAAGATTTAAAAAATATATAGGCCTACTATAACTAATAAATAATAACAAAAGGACCAATGAAATTATTTTAGTTGTATGAAACAATTTTGTTTTAATCATATTAAGCCATATTTTTTAACATCTTCTATGTAGAAAATCTATAGAACCGTTGAGATATTGGTGAAGCTAGGTTTAAAGCATAATGCAAGGCTGAGCTTAATGCTCTCAGTGGCACAAATGAAAGATAATAATTAAAAACACAAATTACTGAAAATTAGATGGGGCAAACAAAGTGTATTTCTATACCGTATATCTTAGGTCATATAATTAGAAGGTACATACAAAGAGAAAATACCAATAGAATGAAAAATCCCAAATGTACAGAAATCGCATACGTCTTTTTACTCAACGAATTAAACAAAAGTCTTAAACGTCATTTCACATACGTCTTAAACAAAGAATGCAAGTTCATTGTTGTCAGTAGTAGCTCACTAAATCTTACACAAGTAATTCGCTTGCTATGTTAACCACGGAACCGACGGAACCGATTCCTGCTACTCGGCAGTAAACTGTAAAAAACAAACTTTATATTATAAAATAACTACAAAGAGCACTTCACTTAATATTCTTACATCTACCCCTCAATTATTCTTTTATATCATATACTTTCATTTCATTCTCTGACCCGCCCACCTCCGTTTAAGTTAGTTTTCTTAAATCTGTACACGATTATGGATACGTATAACTTACAGAAACACACACACACACACACACACACACACACAAACTTATAATGATGTTGTTTATCTCTGCGACACGTATGTAACTTTCATACGATAATAAAATATTTACTTGCAGAAGAAACGTTATTATTTTGTTAACATAATATAGTTTTCGGTTACTGAAGGAAACTAAACGAAACATGAAGAGTTACTATCAGAAAACATGTATAGTATATATATATATATATATATATATAAAACAATATTACATAAATATTAAATAATATTTATAATATTAAAAATAATAATATTAAATATAATAGTAAATAATATTATATCAATTATTTATTATTAAAATAACTTAGACGACGTTTATTTACCGTATTAAATAAAATAATGTTTTATATTTTGAACAAGAATATGTATTTAATTATTTATACGTTTCGACAGTTTATTTTCTATTACTCAGACCTCCAGAAATAGAATACGCAAAATTATATTTTTTGTGAACATATTGTTTATAAATATATGCAAAAATATATAATTATATTTTTTGTATTCTATTTCTGAAGATGGCAGTAATATAAAAATAACTGCGGAAGGATCGTAGTAAATAATAAAAAATATACTCTTTTTGAAAATTAAAAATGTTATTAATATTAAATTACAAAAATAATGTGAGCAGTTATCAACACACACACAATCACTCTCACTCACTCATTTAAGTATTTAAACAAATTACACAAATTAAAATTTTTTCGTTCTTATGATGAATACAGAACACTGTAGTGCGTAATAATGATCTAATAATTTAATATACATTAATTAGTTATAAATTTTATACGCTTTTGTATTATTTATTGAAATAAAAAAATTACAAGTAATTTGTGGTAGAAGGAGATAAAATTATCTTCTATACTTTTAGCTGAGAAAATCGTTGTAATCCACGTAAACGTGACTAAGAATGTCCAGTCCACAGATGCACAGAAATCGTAATCATTTCTTATGCAATGTTTTTGCGAAAGAACATGTGCAAGTTTCAAGGACCGATTACTAAAGTTTTTTTCTTTATGTGAACATATGTGATATATGTGTTGATAAGTTTCGTATAAATTACAAAAACACAGTATACCCCACATTTGTACTTACAAATTGTAGTGGAGTAAGCCTTCTTAAAAAAAAGCAAGTATAGAATGCGGTAAGAAACGGTGAACTTACAGAGAAATTACAAATAGGAAGAGCAACGAACCAGCAGAAATGATTCCAAGAATAATTTTTAAGACAGCGTATAAAAATTATTAATGAGTTGATGTCACACGGATCATTAACTACTATTATATTTTTTACTTTCTTAGTCTATAGTGTTTTTTACAGTTTATCTTGCCAACGGTTATTAGCGACAATTATAAAATATTGGCACAGAAGCAGCAACACCAGCAGTAGTACCAGTATTAGCAGGGGCGTATTTACTGGGGGGGGGGGGAGACGAACGGGACCGGACCATAGGGTCAAAAGTTAACGAGAAATTTTGTTATCTTCTTATTTTTTAAGCCGTTTTAATAATTTCCCAGCAGTTTACGCTAATACAGTAGCAACCCTTTTTAAAATATAGGTCTACTAACAACTTTATTACAGGGCATTTGCGTTAGTCTTTTGTGATGAAGCCGAGTCGACCCCCCAGGCCCAAATTCTAGATACGCTACTGAGTAGTAGTAGGCCCTAGTAGTGGTGGTGGTGGTGGTTTCGGTTGTAGCGGTGGTAGTGGTATCCAAAACTTAATCTTGCGGATTCTATTGTCCGTTTACGATTTAAGGCGATATAGGTAATCCATTCCGAAATTGTAGAAGTTACTGAAAGCAAATCGTTCTGCCAAAGAATTGGTACGAACACGATTTCGCCACGGCAAGCTTTTTTTAATACGACAACAGAGATCGTAAGATAAAAATGTCGTCGTGTTGTCGGTACTTGACTGTCTGAAAAAGGAGAGATTTACAGTAACAGTGAGGACAGGTTGGCGGTTCATTCATAACCACGTTTGTGTACGTGCGCGTGTCTCACCATTGTTTACATTCTTGATTAATGGTGAAGACAATAATAGACGCTTGACTAAGGATTCCAATACATACCACGCGCTCTTGTTAATAGTCTGTATGTCATACATCCAAGAAATCATTTCGAATACTATTATTAATGTACTTTTTTTAAAATTTAATTTACTTTATTAATTTTTTTACTCTCATTATTATTCTTTACAAAATAACAGGTTCAAAAAGGTTTGTTACATAATCAGCGCGCGCGCCTGTCTGTGTAACAAAAAATCCCCCTCTGATTTGAGTCCTTGTATTCTTTCATTCGACTTGATAAGTGATTTGGTTAAAGAAGGTATGGTTACTTTCCTTAGAGATTACTTCTATCAATACACTTAGTTCGAAATCGATCGAACTCAATTTGATGTATCGAACTCATTTCAAGTTGCTGTATGGAATGTTTATATCACTGACCGAAACATATAGGTCTGCATGTTTAAGTTGATCAATTGTCTTAAGTTAACGGTTTCGTTGTTTACTTTTGTAGTATTTCTAAAGCCAGTCTAATGCGAGTTCTGCGTGAATCAGCGGTGTAACTAGTGCTGCACCTGGGGGGAGGGGGATGATACTAGCTTCTAAAGGGGGATCAGAATAAGTTGAAAAGTTAGAATCCCCCCACCCGCCATTTTCCTCCGGCCAAATGATAAAGCCAGGATTTTCCCTTTTCCGTATAAATAAAACCGTTCCGTCTCGAGTAAAGCTACGTGGAGTTTTGAGTAAACCTACGTGGAGTGTATGGGTTATAAAAATATATTGGAAAGCGCTGTTTTCAAAAATGTATTTTTTAATTGATTGTTATTCAAATTAAATAATTATAATATATCTCATGTCATTATGAATATCGCTTTAATTTAAATGTATGTATTTAATACGTCTTGTGAAAACAGGCCTGTCTGAAGACATTTTGAAAACCCCGGTTTAATTACCTCTTTGCACTTTCATTTGAGCATATTGTCCCAAGAATGTTTTAAGCAACTTACAGTTTGTGTTAAAGTATGTTATATTTTAAGTAAAACTAATTATAAAATCTTTTTTTCTGAACTAAGTCGACAAAACTGATAGTTTACTATGCAAAGACGACATTTCAAAGCATAGTGATATTGTACTAGAGGATAATGACAGACAGTCATAAAAGAGGAAGTGTGCCTGGGCGAAAAAAGATAATAGGTACATTAATAGGCTCTGCCTTCGTTTTCTGGCGGTACAAAATTATTTTTTAATGCTGAAAATACGTACAGTATTCGGTAAATATTGAGTAAATATTACTATTATGAAAGCTCTTTTTTGTTGAATTAAAAATATTGTAATCCCTAAAGCTACGTGGAGTTTTGAGTAAACCTACGTGGAGTGTATGGGTTATAAAAATATATTGGAAAGCGCTGTTTTCAAAATTGTATTTTTTAATAGATTGTTATTCAAATTAAATAAATATAATATATCTCATGTCATTATGAATATCGCTTTAATTTAAATTTATGTACTTAATACGTCTTGTGAAAACAGGTCTGTCTGAAGACATTTTGAAAACCCCGGTTTAATTACCTCTTTGCACTTTCATTTAAGGATGTTGTCCCAAGAATGTTTTAAGCAACTTACATGTTATGTTAAAGTATGTTATATTTTAAGTAAAACTAATTATAAAATCTTTTTTTCTGAATGAAGTCGACAAAACTGATAGTTTACTATGCAAAGACGACATTTCAAAGCATAGTGATATTGTACTAGAGGATAATGACAGACAGTCATAAAAGAGGAAGTGTGCCTGGGCGAAAAAAGATAATAGGTACATTAAATAGGCTCTGCCTTCGTTTTCTGGCGGTACAAAATTATTTTTTAATGCTGAAAATACGTACATTATTCGCTAAATATTGAGTAAATATTACTATTATGAAAACTCTTTTTTATTGAATTAAAAATATTGTAATTCCTTTTATTCTACAATTATTGATAAAGCCTTCTTTAACACGCGAACGCAACCGGTTTAGAAACGAAGTAGGCTTACGTCAAGTGATTATGGAATTTTGTAGACATTTGTAATAGCTCTGGAGGTGATCCCCGCCCCCCGTAGTTACCCCACTGACGTGCATATTGTACAACATTAAAGTTTTCTATGAAAAAAGGAAGAGGAAGTATAAGGATTAATTAGTAAAGTGCCTGTAAGTAATGGCCTAAACGATGTTGGTCGGCTGGAGAGAACGGCAATCAACAGATAAATCTAGAAACTTAATTAAGAAAGTTTTGTTACAATCACAAACAAAATTAACACTGTTGCACACCACTATAGAAAAATTATTCCGCTTGGCGCTTTCAAGCTTCACAGCTCATCATCAGATCGAAAATAACAATAATAGGACTAGACAACTTCTTTATATCCCCACTTGCCCTACAGCGCGTACACGTTTTCGTAAACAAGCTTTAAGTTAAATGTCCTTTAGTAATAATCATAGTCAGAAAGGACATTTAACTTAAAGACTGTTATCCAGCCAGCAGTTAATTCACTAACAAATCGCTGGCTTGAAGATGTGCAGAAGAATTGAAGTCGTAATTTGGCAAAGGAAGACTGCTAAGAGTTAGAGAAATGCGGTTGCCTACCTCTTTTCAGGGAGCTAAGGCACAATGGCCGTTCTACTATAGAGTAGGTAAATTTTCTTTACCACGTTTCACTCTGTTTTTGTACAATAAAACGCAACGGTTAACACGTTTGACAGGTGGTCTTGTAGGCCTACTTTTTTTATTATAGCTATTGCTATTGTGGGTCATAGTTGTTATTTTAATTGTTTATATTATTGTTATTAAACGGAGTAATATTCAATTTAAATTCATAGAAACAATCAGTGTATGCAAACAGCAGCTGTCAATCTCTCACAATTAGGGACCACACACTAACAGCTGTCTCTAACTGCACTTGCAGTGACGTATAGAGGAAGCATCGATGTAATACATCAGACGTGCAGAACCCCAACTGCAACGTGTTTAACACGCATTTACTTTGCGCCAATAAGGACGCAGATGGCACCAGTGTTTCTGATATGCCGTCGCTACTTTGATCTCAGTCGAAGAGAATAAACTAAAAAAAGATAAAATTAGTTAACTGCAGTAAAATTATGATTTAAATAATGCAAATGAGACATAAATTATGATAATCGATCGTCTCAACAGTAATGCGTTTCAATCAATATTAAGGAAATGTTAAGTGATAAAAAAATGTATCCTCTTGTTTAAAAAAAGTCCAAATTTGTATACAAAAACACAATAGTAAGAATGTACAGGATACTCATAAGATCCTGTGATACGAATACATACGAATACATACGAATACAATTTCGTATTTGGAATAGTCACCAAGAAGACGAAACTTGAGCTTTGAAACAGACAGATTACAAGGGAATCGTATCTTTCAAATTGTGAGTTACAGAATTTGTTGAGATTGTTTTGTTCTCAGACTGTTCTGTTGAGAATGCGGAACGACTGCTTCTATAGCACAGAAGCAACAGATAAAACAATCATATTCACATGGCTTACCTATTCTGCTTACACATGAAATGTAGCCGGAAGAAGAGGTGACATTTTTCCATTACCACAGGAGTTAGACAAAGACAAGAAGAAGTCCTCTTTACTTTCTGACTTAAGTTTTAGAAGCAGTAAATTAAAAAGATCGAAATTAGGGGACAAATAGGAATAAAAACCACACAAAATCTTGCTTAATCTGACGATGTAACCATTATAAGAAGAAACAAAAACCCCTTCAAAGAAGTTTAAATTAATATACGAGTTCATGGAGAGAGGACTGACAATAAGTGACAATAAAACCAAGTACAGATGGCAAGAACATCACGAATAAACAGCCTCTACAATACAAAAATTATGAATTTAAATATGCAAGTGAATTTTCCCACCTAGGTTCACAAACAAACTACGCAACTACAGTCAATGTTATCCAGGCCAGAATCTTTAGTGGTAACCGATGTTACTACGCCTACTCAAAATTAATGAAGTTGAAAGCACTGAACAAATGATTAAAATTAAAAATATTGAAGAACATAATTAGACCAGGTGTAACACATACATGTGAAACTTGGGTATTAATGAAAAAGACGAACACTAAGCCTATCTAATAATAAATTAACGAAAAATAATGAGAACCTTTGGACTAGTGTAAAGTAATGAAGGCTAAAGGAACAGCCTAGCTGGGACACACAATGAGGATGGAACAATACAGAATTCCTAAAAAAATTCTAGACTGGAGACCAGTAGGTAGGAGATGAAGAGGAAGGCCAAGAAAGAGATGGATCGAGGATGTTAAGGAGGATCTGAGGAATATGAGGGTAAGAAGAGGATAAGACTACATAGTAATAGCTATGGAGAGCTGAATGGAGAAAAATCGTTAAAGAGGCTAAAACCAATTCTAGGTTGTAACGCCAGTAGAAGAAGAAGATAAGATATAAGGTAAAAGAATTAAGGTAGATCCGATGAGATGAGAGAATGATGTAAGAAGAGAAAATAACGGAATATTAACTAGACGAAGCAACTCAAGAGAGCCCAGGGTAGAGAGTTGTGTAAAGGAAAATTGAATGCTGAAACTTAATATTACCACAACTAAGATAAAGCAAGAGAAAAAGAAGAAAATGTACAAGTATAGAAACACTTAATTTTATGATGGTAATCATTAGATCACATTCTAATCACTACCGATAATTGTTTTAGTTCTTCAATCTTAACTTTTCAGTTCGGAGGTAAAGCCACAACCCTTCCTCACACTCTCAAATAGTCGGAAATATTAATTCATGGCAATTTAGCACTGTAACACACTAATTTTTACCATAATAAATCTATCAAATCATTTGTAACGTATCTTCTATTGAAACCGAAAACAATAGACGTGGATTCTGTTTTCATCTATGCACACCTGTCTACAGGAAAACTCTAATGATGCCCTCACATCATCATCATCATCATCATGATTGTTTCCTCACAGTTGTGGAGCAGTTGTAACAGCCGTGTCATCCAACACGATGCAACTCATAAAACAACGTAATCAGGTTTACCAAAGTATATTATCTAAAAGGATAATCCATAACGATACAATTTATCTTTTTATCTCTGTATCACGCCATATTACTTGATCAGGTTGGTACAAGTGAACACTATGTTTACGCCCATGCTCTAAATCACCAGTTTTCATACCAAGTAAGTCACCATATTTTCTATTTCAAATAATAGAAGTTATGGTACAAATAATATTGTTTGCTAGATACATTCTAGCAAAAAGCAAGTGCGATACTTTAATGGAATGCCATGAATAAAGACTTTCGACTAATTAAGAGTATCTTTAATAATTTTTCGTTTTTCAAATCCTTTCCGCGTCTTCTTATTGACTTGTGAAAAGAGTCTAAAGTGTTTATGTTAATGTAAATCGCATATTTATTTTCCTCCCGTATACTGGGCCTTTCATTATTCACCTTCTAATTATTTTTCTTATTACCAAAGAGAGCCAATTTGTTCTTCAAAAGAATCTGTTATTTTTAATCTACCATGATACCCGTTCGTTTCCACATTTCCCTGCTGTACAGGATTTTCAGAATCGGATTATTTTTAATCTGCTCGTTTCACAGTATACCGTTCAAGCTTTCCTTTCACAGCGTAAAATGGTTCAGAATCGGATTATATTGATCGTAATCTGATCTCCGCGCCTATTTCGGTACAATTGTTAACAACCTGCGACACCAAAAAAATATACAATAAATTTTCTGTGTCAATGTCCTTTTAGTTATTGGGATTCATTCGTTCGGTTCATGAAACATAACGACTAATTTAACCATTAGTAATTCATTATAACTACATATATTTTTTGTAAATAACACATTTTTTAATTTGAGAAAACTGAGTTGTAAGTCTGCTTGGCAAGCCACATTAATCAAACCTTCTTTGTTTTTCCGTCTTTTTTTGAGATTTATTCAAGAACATATAACAAAAGAAGGCATTATTAGTAATGAAACTATTAATAATGAATTTGTTTGCTAACATCAATGTGTATCGACTTTGGATAATTTAATATACACTGTATTGTATGCTACAAGTCTCACAGGTTTACGTAGTGACAATTTTATCCAGCATTGTATATTGCAACATTGCTACATCTAATAACCCAATTTTTTCACATGGTTTTTGTGTGGTAAATCGTGGTAAATGGTTATTTGAAAATCGTTCAAGGCTAATCACCTGTTTTCACATAACAATAGCGTATCTATTAATACTACTAATTAAATAAATTATATTTAAATTTATCTGTATTATTAACCAGCTCTATTTCTATTTGGAGACATCAAAATTATGATAGGCTATGAAATATAAAAATTTTTCGGAGAACACAAAATTGAACACGCATTTAATAGGAAAAAAAAATTAGAATTTTATGTCAGACTCGACTTAAACGTAGTCGTCGAGGTTCATAATATTATATATAATGTAATATGTAATTATAGGACAAAAAACAACTGAAAAAACGTTATTTTGAACATCTGAACGCATACAAAAAAACAAAAATATATAAATATAATTTGGCCACACATGCAATAAACACTGGGCATGGATTCCCAGATACAACCAACACGACACTAATAAAACACATACCACACAAAGCCACCATAATGAACATTTGGGAAAATTTACAAATATACAAACACAAAACAAACTAATACCTGAATAAATCAATACAAAACATGAGACAATTTTTAAAACACTCAACATCGAAAATACACAAAATACTAATATATACACCACAATCACAGTCAATAATACCAATTTAATATACAGTACCAAAAACCAACAGGAAACCATAACAACAACCAACCAACACACAAGTAATCCACAAGATTCAAAATTAAGAAGGCTGAGGATGGGAACACTGGGTGTCCCGAAACATGTTCCAAATAAAGAAAACCATCTTGAGGTAAAGTCATTATAAATATGTAAATATTATATATATATATATATATAATGTTGTGATGTTATACAATTTGTTTCTTCTGCAAGTAGAAATTGTAGAAGAAAAACAGTAGACTGGGAATTCATGTCCAGTGTTTGCCCACACATGCTATAAACAATGGACATGAATTCCCAGACATAACCAACATGACACTAATAAAACACAAACCACAAACAAACCATAATGAACATTTGGGAAAATTTACAAATATATAAACATAAAACACAAAACAAACTAATACCTGAAAAAATACAAATCAATACAAAACATGACACAATTTTCAAAGCACTCAACATCAAAAATACACAAAATACTAATACATACAACACGATCACACACAATAATACCAATTT
This sequence comes from Magicicada septendecula, assembly GCA_034769895.1. Lineage (NCBI taxonomy): Eukaryota > Metazoa > Arthropoda > Insecta > Hemiptera > Cicadidae > Magicicada > Magicicada septendecula. The sequence goes on from CM068367.1 coordinate 1,252,764,130, forward strand.
AAAGTACCAGAGGCCAACAGGAAACCACAATAACAACCTAATAACACACAAGTACTTCACTAGATTCAAAATCAGGAAGGCTGAAGATGGGAACGCAATGCTTCCCGAGACATGTTCCTAACAAGGAAAAAATATCTAGAGGTAAATTCATTATAAATATTAAATATATATATGTATATATACATATACACACACACACACACACACACACACACACACATATATATTGCGACAATACAATCATATGCTGTACTGTGCATTTATTAGATAAAATAAATATTTAAATTAAATTTATAAATATGTAATAAATAAGCAGGTATGAGATTGAAAGCTGAGTTTATGTTAAAAATACGGCATGTAGATAGGCAGGAACTGACCTGAACAATCACGCGATTACTATTTCTTTTATGAAGTTGCTAACTGCTAAAATTTTTTATTGTTCAGACAAAGCTTTTCGTCATCACTGACATCATCAAGTCTTACAACAATCACTGATGATGTCAGTGATGACGAAAAGCTTTGTCTGAACAATAAAAAAAATTTTAGCAGTTAGCAACTTCATAAAAGAAATAGTAAGGATGGCTGCTAATTCAAACAATACGAAGAATAAAATCACGCGATTGTCGCTGAGAGTGTGTACAGTGATGTGTGTGAGTGAGGCCAGTTCGAGCATGAAAGTTTGCAATCTCACCCTAAATAATTGTCAAGTTATAGTTTTTATTTAATTATAAGAAAACCATAAATGGTAGAAAAAATTCAAAAACTCCTAAATATGTATAAAATTAATACGCATGTGTAATGAGAAAACGGCGTGAAAAGGACGCGCAGTGCGAATTCAGTGCAATTTTAAGTGCGTAGTAATTACACGGATTATTCGATTACGATGGTAATTACGTTGGACATGTGTAATTAAATCATCCATCGTTAGAGCACCCTGTAGTCCACATTAGACTTTGCCATTGGCAGAAATGTGCTAAAATATGAAATTGGACGAGAGTGGGAGAACTGACGCCACTGACCAATTTCAAACAGGAAGAATTCTGTCCCAACAGGTGCTGTACGATGCTCGAATATAAATAGGGCACGGAAGAAGCCAGCCTTCTTCTCAATCAGTCTTCAGTAGCGGCGGGACGCTGTGTCCATTATCGACGCGAATTTTTAAATTTTATTAATTGAACAGTAACTCTTAATCTCTTTCCGAATACGAATATAGAACATATTTTACGATGTCTACACACACAAACGTCCGTCAATCAAGACAAGCTACGATGTTACATCATGCAGAGGAACGCTATGCTAAACAATATAGGCGTCTGCTAGAACAACAACAGCTGGTGCAGAGCAACCTCTCACATTATACTACATCAACCAGATGGGACCTTGAGAGACGAGTAACTGGAGGACGACAAGTGGAACCTGGGGACGTGCAGGGAACTCCATCAGAAGAGGACCTACGGATGAACGGAGGACATGAGTATGAGCTACAAAATCGAAGTGACAGATAATCCATTTATAAATTTTAAATGAGAGACTAAAGACATTTAAAGACACTTTGAAATTTAAAAATGAATAAGAATTTATGTAAAATGTAGATAAAGAGGTTCAGAGATCTGATTTAAATTTAATAAAATATTTTATTTGATGTTTAACGATTAATTTAGTCAATTTAAATTTTATTTTAAAGTTGTAGAGCAATCAATGATTACTATGTATGCAATACATAAATTAACGTAGTTGAAAGTTATATAAAGAAAATAAACAAAACTGCAGTAAAGCACACTGTCAGACTGAGCAGTCGAATTTGAATATTAACAAATAAGTATTTAGAATATAACTTTGTTACTGTAGAATATAAGATTTATTTAATGATAAATGTACTGCAACATTTGAACGTCAAGCGAACAATAATGAATATTTATGGCGAAGTAAGTGAGATTTTTAAACACGCTTGTGGTTTATAAATGAAACTATGAAAACCCGTTACAATTCAAACAATGACTACTCTTATTACCATTACACCCAAACTCCATTAATTGGTACACTTTACCAGTAATATTACATGAATTTTGGCACTCCACAAATTAAACAAATTAAATTGGTAATTTGTAGTGTTATATAAAATTGTCTTCCAAAAGCGTGGGGCTACACAATTTAAATTACATTAAATTTTGTAATGAGTAATGTTACAATATATATATATATATATATATATATATATATATATATATAGATTAGAAGAAAGATAAGTATATATATATACTTATCTTTCTTCTTTTCTTTGATTTATGCGTTTTGTTCTAATCTTTGATTTACCGCAACGTTAGGCGATGAAAAAAAAACATAACGCAGGCCTCTTATGGTTAGTCATATGAAGTAATAAAGCCAGGTTATAAAATTTACAATTTTACCTAACTCTAGGCAAACATACAGATGGAAGGCAACCGAATACCTATGAAGGTACTATTTAGCCAAATCGAGGGTAGAAGGCCTGTCGGAAGACCTAAGCCTCGCTGACTGACACAGTGGCAAGGGATACTGATACTTTACTTAAAATAAAACGATGGACATCAATCGCCAAGAACAGGGAAACATGGAGGCGGATGATTATGGAGGCTAAGATTCGACTCCGAACTGTGATGCTATAGAAGAAGTAGGCAAGCATATTGATTGGATAGCTGTCTTGAGTGGTTCGACTATTTGACGTTCTTTCACCATAATTGTTCTACATTCTAACTGAACAGCTGTTACATATTAAATGCGTGACGCTTTGCATGGCAGACTTACGCCCAAATTGATATACAAACTGCGTGACGTGGCGGCATTCCGTATGCGTAGGTGTGTTAAGATCAGGCACTGACATAGCTTCTAGCGAGTTCTAGAGCACTTGTAACCTCGCAAATAATCTCGACTCATAATTCGGAAAGTGTCAGATTTTTCCTGAACCTCAGCAGGGTAGAAATAAGCATCCAGCGACAGGCCAATTTGAGTTTAGACCTGGAGATATTACAGTGCGATTCGGAGTAAATGTTACTGTGACTTGCGGTTTAGTGTTACTTAGTGCGAAACTGTAATAAGGTCACATTTATTGTTTGTGTGTTGGACAAATTTTAAATTGAAGAATTGTGTAAGAGTGCTTTGTTTATTACTAATTGTAATTAAAGTTGTAATTAGTGACTTCATCTGGTGTCAGTTATTTTGTTTCCACTGTACAACACGACGATTATTGCAACAGTATGAGTAGAGCCATATTTACACAATTCATAGATAAGCATACAAAGTAGAAACAAATACAACTTTTTTCAAAAAGGCAACGAGACTGTATAAAATTATTTATTAACACATTAACTACAAAGCAGTTCGCTTGGAAAGCCAAACACTTGCGTTGGTTTCATTGACTGAAACAGTGCTGGAAGTCTGCAACTGTTAATGCTGTTAGCTGGTACTTCACAGCCTTTTGAATATTTTCCACACTTTTCAAACCCTTGAGTTGGCTGTTGATTTTTGAAAACTGAAACAAACGGGCTGAGGTATTACAGAATTGCTCTGAGTTCACAAAATTTGAGACATGACATTGAGCGCTTTCGAATGATATAAAAAGTATAATTGCACAAGCCAAAGAAGCGTTTTAAAGAAAATATCTCTTCTGGCCGACTCAGAAACCTGAACTTTGAGGAATGTGGAGAGTACCTACCTTGAATCTTTTGAGATGTGCAGGAGGAGGGCATGAAGAATATCGTAAACGTATGGAGTGCCTAATGATGAGGTTCTGAGGAGAGTGTGTGAAAAAAGGATATTGATTGCATCTATTGTACAAAAGGAGAAGTAGTATGGTTACTCATCTGCTACGACATTCAAACTGGTTTACCACCCTGATCGAGGAGCCCAATGGGAGAAGAAGGCCCAGACAGCAGTACATGTATGTCGTTAAAGAAAGAAGGAGGTATGTGGTGATCAAGCCCACCAACCTCTGGGTTTGGGAGAAAAAAAGAAGAAGATTGCGCCTTATCGTGATAAAGCGTTTAAGAGTCAACAGTCTGCCTAGAATTCTGCACAAAAAATCATGATACTAAATTTTAGTGTAAAGAGTCTGTTTTAATAGTTCATAGCCAATAATTTGTATCACTAAACAACAATCAGATTTGATGGGATCTGTCACTTTCGGCACATTTTCATCAGCTCGTGCTGTCTAGAAAGTGTTCGTACTCCACAGTTTCACGACCATGCAAATAGGTTTTGTACCACTCAAAACTCGAACTAAGGATAACAATTCCTCTCCGCAAACTTGTTTCAACTTCTAAAATGTTTATTTTGCACTTTTTAATGAAGTCTGGTATAAAATTTAATGAAATATCTGCTCCGTATTAACGAGTCCAATTTTTGTGACGTAAGACAAAAAGAAGTGTTATTTACAAAAACTATGATACAAATAAATCAGAAAAGGTTGAGAATCTGAAAAATTTTATAAAAGTAACCAATAATTATAGCAATCAGTTGTTGCATTCTAGGTCTGTCTCAGTGCTGCTACGTCCTGGGAAACAAATTAATGTCATTACGTTTTACACAAACTTCGTATGCTGGAAGTAACTAAGAGTGGGTTGAAAACGGTTTAGTGGACACATAATAAAATTAAAATATGTGATGCCTTTACTGAATCAAGAAAATTAAATGGAGAAGAAGCAGGAAATCTTACTTAGGCACCCAAGATTACAGATTGTCACGTAGGTTACAGTATTGGTGGCCGAGATTTATATACGCGTTCTTTGCTAAACCGGAGGATGATCTGGTCAAATACTGCGGTAGGATGAACTAGAAAAATTTGCGCAGGGAAGAAATAATAAAACAAGGAATTGCAAGACAAGGAATTTGATTATCAGTGGGTAGAAAAGTAATAATAATTATGATGTTGACGACGATGATGATAATTGTGTGTGTGTGTGTGTGTGTGTGTGTGTGTGTGTGTGTGTGTGTGTGTGTGTGTGTGTTGTTTAAAATATATTGATACAGAACAGTTAATTGTAAGCCCATACTTGCTTGAGGCCCTTTTATGTTCAGCGTTCGTTTCGCTTATACAGAATTTAACACACTGCCAGAAAATGACAATTCGAGGGCCATATTGGCCAATTCTTCACCAATTCTATGCAAAGAACAATACGTTTAGCAGCCGTTGTTAACGTTAACGTTGTTGTATCATATGTTCTACTGTGCCCACAAACTCCTGTAGCCACACGTGGTCCCTGCACAGTGTCAGGAATCTCGAAAAAGAAAAAGGACATTATGGTACAAAACCCTAAAACCAATACACTAAAATCATTACTAAATTTATATTTTAATGAAAATATTTTAATTTTTGTGTTATCTTTTTTAAATTTAATATTTTAATAATGAAAATACGTTTTATTATTATATTTCTTATCTGCACAATTGTGTCAATTGCGGTGGTCAGCATTCGTTGAGATCCCGGAATTGTCCAGTTTATAAGCAGGAGGTAGGTATTCAGGAAGTACGTACCCTGAAAAAACTCACCGTCTTCGATGCGAAGAAACTCGTATGACCAGCCAACCAGGGCAAAATAAGTTACGCACAGGTTGTAAAATCAACGGTATCACCATCTCTCATTGTAATGGAAATATTACCTGCAGTAACCCAGTACTTTTTTGAAGTATATAGAAAACCAGGAGTTGGAAAAGATACCTCCGTGCAGAGGAACATTCATATTTATTACTTTTTTTAAATTAACGCCCTATTCCAATCATTTTACTAACGTCTATTCGAAGGATCGAAAAAACACAACGACAATTTCATCCGTTCATTGATTTGAATACCATACTAATGCATGGGTCAAGTTTGAAATCGTTTTAGGCTTACTAAAACAACACACACACACACACACACGCGCGATCTCGCTCTCGGCAACAAATTTCCGCCACGTAATTTGTTTCCCATCCGTTTTGATTAATCTGAGTCCATCCAATTAACCGCGAATGTTAATTAGTGTCAGCGTATGTTATAGCCTATACAAGTCAATTACTCTGCCATGTTATCATGTTACATAACACACACACACACACACACACACACACACACACACACACACACACACACACACACACACACACACACACACACACACACACACACACACACACACACACACACACACACACACACACACACACACACACACACACACACACACACACACACACACACACACACACACACACACACACACACTGTATATGTCTATGTACAAGTCATAATTATAATATTATTATTTTATTATAACATTTATTATTATAAAATATTATTGAATACCAAACTGTTGTAAACTACCAGAATACGTTTTTGTAGAATCTGATTGTGCAGAATCAATATGTGGAATATGGATAAGAAAAAATAAAACACTTGCAGAAGAATTCTGTTACTGCTATTGCGAAAATTGTATTGTACTGCAAGACACATAGAAAATATAGATACTGTTCGGCAGCATGGATGGGACCATAAATACCATGAACACGCCTGAAGAGAGTTATAGTAACGTTGTACTTTTAAAGTTCAATTATTATTATTAATCTTAGGCTAAATACCCTACATAAATTCGTCTCTCCAAAACAAAATTCAGGAACCTACGGTGTCCTAAGTGTTAAAAAAATTAATAAGAACAACAACAACAACAATTATTATTATTATTATTATTATTATTGTTGTCATAATTATGATTATAATTATTATTATACGGTAATAGCTCATTTCCGTACTGCCGAAATAGTTTAGAATTTGTTTGCCGAGGCTGCCGTATGTGGGGCGTTCGGCTTACAAGGAAGGTAGCATTGAATAGCACTATGCTTCAGCCTACCCCCTATTTTACTCTCAGGATGTTACCCTAACTACTTATTTTACAGGCTGAGGCGACCTGGAGGCTAGAAAATGTACCTCGACTTTGTGGCGGAGTCGAATCAGGGACCTCTGTGGTAGTATCTGATGCCATACCTACTCGTCTACGAAAAACAGCTTTAGTGAAAAGTAATTGAATTTAATAACAGCGCTAATGCTCCGGACGCTTATAACGTAGAATTCGATTATGTCCCCTACGTTTAAATTTTGGAATCTCTCTACTTATATATTTATACACATTAATTACTGTAATAGAATCCTGCCAGCCTATCTTGAGTTTTGAGCTGTAGGACGTGTACGGGTGAATTTCATCCACTTTATTTTATTCGTACAGTGGCCCGAGAGGAGAGTACGGGGTAACCGTTTGCTCTCCCGCTCGTTCACACACTGTCGCTTTTTAACGACAATTGCATGCTTCTGATGTTCTTGCCGACGTACGCATTATGAAACACTGACTAAGACTGTTGTGAGCATGTACAAAGTGAATGCAAATTTCGTTAGAAACGCATCAAAGCGTTTGTCTAGTGTGCATATGGAAGTCACTGTTCAAAATCTATCGTCAGGTCCGCAGTAGTAATTCATTGTCGGCCGGGAGGGCGTGGAATAGAGTAAATCGTATCGTCTGGTCAGAACTCTAGGGATAATCCGATGGTAATAAATTAGTTTTTACTTTCAAAAATATATAATTATCGGTCGAGAATATATTACCGTATAAATAAATTACGCTAGAGTGGGATTCATGGGAGCTGTACACAATGAGGAAGACGACAGTCCAATGAGGGGCAAGGACGGGCGCTGGGAACGGAGATACCGGTGTTCAGAAAGAAGAAGGTTTCACAGCAGCAGCAGCAGCGGCAGTAGCAGCAGCAAGAACTTAAAAATAAAGGAAGTGGAAAATAAACAATTAATAACAGAGATCACTACAAGTATCCCAGGAAAGTTACAAATACCGAGCTACAAAGATATACAACCTACATTCATGTAAATGAAGACTTGTAATTGCACAGTTGTAAATATATCTGTATTTGTGTTTCTGTGTCAATTCGTATGTAATCATTAATTATTATGTCATGCAACACAACTTCCTGGGTAGCGTAATTACGTACATACACTAAAACCAGACCCGCGACGACGATCTACGGGTAATGTAAATTCGCGTCATCTGGGAACAGTTTACCCAATTCCTATAATTTGCATAAGTTGTAATATATTTTAATAGGCTATGTTCTAAACGCCTTACCATAAACAGATAAGTGTAACAAGAATTGTATTACTAGGTATTTATTTACAAAATACGTAAACGTATATACATACATTCATATGAGATTTACGGAGAAAGTAAAAAAAGTTAATGCTGTATCAATCAAACGAGTTCAATTAGTTCATTAGAGTCGATCAGTAGGTGTCAAGATTTGTAAAGATACATAATTTACTGTTTTTTAAACACATGTTTAAATAAACTGGCATAATTGAAAATCTCGTCAATGTAAAGTAACCAAAGTGTTGAGGTCGAAGGGTGGTAACGGGTCTTGGCCAACATCTGCGGAGTAAGAAAACTCGGAGAAATGCCCAGTATTATAACAGGTCTGTGTCAAAGCCTACTCCTACGTCCACGAATACATGAGTAGCATGGCCTCTGGACAATGCGTAACGTACGATGGGCTTAGCAGACGGGGGAGGGTGTACGACGAGTTTCTGGCACCGCAAAACCAGAAGACTTTGGGCAAGGGAGACATCCCCAAAAGAAAAACAGGGAGGAAAACAGAGCTAAAAATGCCAGCCCCGTTATTAGTCTACTCTCCTACAAGATTGATAACCTGTACACAAGAATATGTTACTTACTCAGAATTCCTATAGAAGCCTCGGAAATAGGACGGACACATGTTTGACAATCGAGGCAATGAAAAAGGACACGAGAAAAAGAAAAAAAAAAAAAAAGATTACCTTTCGAAGCAAGAATATATAAAGCAAATGAAAGAAGAAACATACGTCGACTGAGAAAAAGATAGGAACTGTAACGGGCAACAATGCCTACAACGTGAAGTGGAGATGATGATGTGATGCAGTTTTTGAATGCAAGAAAGTTCACCCCGTAGAAATTTATAGACACTTACAGGAAGTACGGCGATATCCTTATGAATTACGCAAGTGTGCGAAAACGGTATAGTGCTTTCAACGAAAGAAGACCGAATGATCATGACGGAAATCGTCATGGATAAAACGCTTCATAAACCTGAACGCTTCAGTATTGACGAAATGCCCATTTCGTTTCCCCAAATTTTTGGAATAATTTTGGTAGCGTTAATGAGATACAGACAGCTGTCAGTGAGTGGCTGAAAGAATTGGCTTCGGATGTACATAATGGTGGAATAGAGAAACCAGCAACACTTTATGATAAGTTCTTATTCTTAAACCAGTGACAAACTAATCTCTGTTCTTATTAGCGTTTCTTGTGTCAAAGAGGAGGAAAAACTTTTTAGTAGCTGTAAGTGAAGAAGGAGAAAAATGAAGAAGAAGAAGAAGAAGAAGAAGAAGATGAAAACAACAAAAACAATAATACTAACAACAACAATAAAAACAAGAATACTCGTGTCAAGGAATTGAATTCTAACCTCTCGGAAAGAGGCTGAATAATATAAATTCCTCTGTACATTACATTGTGGTAATTCAATTGGCAGCGCGTTGAAGTTAACAGCTGTTAACGTGTCTAGTATAACAGCTGATCGTCAGCTGATCGCGACACTGGATCAAATAGTATTTGAAAGAGGCAAGCCGTTACGCGCAATTGAGCAGAGACGCGCGAATAATTGGACGCATGACCGGACGTTACGGCAAAAAAAGCGCCCTCGCGGGAAGTGAAGCGTGATAGCGAACAATAAAACAAAACAGAAAATAGAAACGGGCAGAAGTAAATCTAAAAATATAAATACTCGATACGTTTCGAAATATATTTTTGTGTCCGCATCTTGCCCGGTCTCCAATTAACTCCGAGCGAGTGAGCGCGCTCCTACGCGTAATTACTCTCCACTTAATTTCGTTCTGTCCTCTGGTCCAGGCAGTTAATTTGAGTGGAGTAATTAGAATACCATGTTAATTAGTACACGCCAGTCTGTGTGTGACTACACGAACACATACACGCAGACGCACAGCGCGAGCTCTTAAAGAGACAGAACCGAAATGATGACCATTCTGTTTAATGGTGTATCTATTTGTATACGTGTCGTGTGTGTGTTTTAGGTTCTAAGTATAACATTTTCGTCTCTCCAAAGGAATGGAAACAAATATGTAAATATGAAATGTGAGAAAGGTTTATCATCGATGATTTACGTACTATTGTGTAGATTGATAAATCATCAATTTACTTACAAACCTCTGATGATACTGATATTTTTCAGTGAAACGTGCGTCAGGTGTTAAAAAGAAAATACGACATTACACTACTTGCAGAAGAAACAAATTGAATAACATCACAAATTATATATATATATATATATATATATATATAGTCTATATATTATATTTAATTTTTATAATGAATTTACCTCAAGACATTTTTTTCCCATCTACACAATGGTACCCGAAACATGTTCCTAATAAGGAAAAAAATATCTTGAGGTAAATTAATTATAAAAATTAAATATAATATATACATCAAGAAACGGACTGTAAAAAAGTGTTTGAATATATATTGTAATAAAACAAATAAAATAAATATAGATGTGTGTGTTGATGATATTGGTGTGTATTTGGTGTGGCTCTCGACGTCTTACTGGCCTGAAACACTTCCTTAAGTTTCCCAGCTGGTCGAGTCCCAATGGTAGCAAGACCGGTCGAGTAGCGTAAAGTTGATGAAGAAATATATATGCTCAGCTTCACCGAAAGTTTCAAAACAAAAATTATTGTTTTGAAGAAAATTAAAAAAAATTATGTTTATAAAAAAAAAATAATAAAAAAAAATTTTTAATTTGATTAATTAATTAATTAGGATCAATTAATTAATATAGGGCTGTGAAGTTTTAAACAGTGTAATGCTCTTCTGAAAATTTTTATTAAAGTTTTAGTGTAATTTAAATAATCTATCACCACTCATAAGACTGTCTGTAAACCAATCGATATTTGTTTACCTTTCTATTTTTTAGGTTATCTTCACTTACGGGTGGTAAAGTCCTTGTAGATTATCAATTAGAATTATATTATTGGTAATTAGTATTATTGAAGAAATAAAGAACTATTAAGTATTGAAAAGTATTAATGTTTTATTAAGTAACAGCAATATTGACTCTTATCGATTAGTATCGATTCTCAGGATATCGAAAAAAGTTACAAGTATATGTTATAAAAATTATATAGGGTTCTTTAAACAGCCAGTTATTACCAAAGTCAGAGAAATCGGGCTAATATTTAAAAAGTATAACGTTACAATCAAATTAATAGTTATTAATAAACACAGACATTGAATAATAAATTGTAAATATAATAATTGTTTTCACCAAACAGCTGTGCTGAACCAAGAAGAGGCACTGAAATCGTCAAAGCAAATGGCCGCCGTGAAGTTGATCAAAATGTGACTCGTCCCTGCTGCGTTCCAAATAATGTATTTTGACGCAATATTTCTGTTCTCGTGTCCGCAAATCTCTTGTTATATGTTGTGTAGTGACTGGTGTAGTGATTCTGGGTTGTATTTAGTATGTCTGTGTAATTATAAGTCAAACACTTTCTCCGATTCCGTCACTAATTTGGTTTAATGTATTATACAGTTTTCTAGTGATTTATGGTGTTTTTCGGAGTAGATTTATATTGTTCTGTGTTATGGAGTGTTACTTGATCGTTTCTGTTATAATATGATAGTTTCAGAAGTATTTTACAAGTCACTCGCGATTTCACAATAACTCACTATACACTCGCTTGTATGACGATTATAGGTTAGGTTATCCACGTTATTAAATGTATGTCATGTTAACCGTTCAACTACCAATAATCAACTAACTGTTTCCTTCAGTTTCAATTAAACTCTTAGCCCATATAATATTATCCTTAACATTGTTCAAAAATATTTTCACATCCTGTGTGCACTTTTATATTTTCACTATATGAATGCCTAAACTTTGGTTATTTGTCAATTTTATTCACTAGATTTGATTTAAATTAATCTTTCAGTTCATTCTGGTTATTTTCAGATTAAATAATGCCATTTTATAGTGTTTTCTGTCCAAAAAATAGTAATTTTACTTTCAGTTTGGGTATACTCTGAAGAGTCCAAAACATCAAAATTTACTTCCTGTCATTATATAAATTCAGCCATTTTATCAGTTATATTTAATATTAATAATTCTATATTGTATTAAAAGGTTCCTATTCCCTTATTTTCTGGTAATTAATTGAATTAGTTGTATTCTGAAACATTATTCTGAAATATATGACTCCCATGTCTAAATTTCTGAGTTTAGTCATTTTCACTTTTATTCATAATTCTGAATATAATTTATTAAAATCTCTCTAAATGGTATGTGCAATTATATGGCATGATCTCAAGTTTATTTTGTCTAAACCCCTTTTGTTTATTTGCATTTAATTGAGCAATTTCTCTGTTTTGATGAAGTTTGGTTTCCATTCTTTTGGCCTATGATTTTTTAACAATTTTTCTTACAAAATAATTTATAAACAATATATGATGTGTGATACCCTCTCTGACTTTTTACAAATAGTATTATAAATTAAACATGTTTTCAAATTACACAATAACAATTAGTATTGATTACAATACAAATAATAGTTAAAACAAAATAAAGAATATTTTTTTTTTTAAATAAATGGTTGTCTTCAAGTCAGACATTTTGCAACAAAATTCCCATTTCCAACATGGAAATATGGTTTACAACAAAGGTTTTGTACTAACTAACATCTTAATTACTCTCTACTATTTACAAGTGGTAATTATTTTTATAGTTCTGATGTTAGTTGTTTCAGACCCAAACAAATGGCCTTATATCTAAAACATTTTTAAACATTCTTGTACTATATACATTAAAACCTTATATTTATATTCTTATTTCTAACTATTATTATAAGTAGGATTCTACAGTTTTTATACAGTCTTTTATACCTTGTCTTTGGGGAATTGCACCCTGTCATTAACAAATAAATAGTATGAACCGTTCAAAAAGCACTATGAAATCTGTTTTTCTTTTTTCATGTAAAACAAAAATGTTATTTTAAACAGATTCATGTCTTATGAACAACATATTGTCACCGTACACATTTTAAGTCATTGAAAAATGCATATTTCATTGCATCTAATGTTTTTGATTGCCAAGAATGAAACACAAGGTTCATTTTTTATAATACCCAAAACTATCACTGGTTCACTTTCACTTATATATTATGTTAATGCTAAATGGTCGTATAGTCTTATTAACATAATAAATTGGTTAGCGTTTTTTCAATGGAGATTTGTTCCATGGGTACTATATTATTGTTTCATCTTAGTTCACAGGAAACTTTTACTTTATACACTCCTCTCTCTTAAATTTATATACATGTGGTTTTTATTTCGTTATACTTTTATTTTTAGATATTTATTTTGGGGATATAGGGATTTGGGTGTCTTTTATAAGAGCATGACATCTTCTTCAGGATGCTGCCCTCTTCTTCTTTCTTCAGTCTTCTTTTCTCCTGCCTTCTGGGACTGGTATCTTCTCCATCTTCTTCTTGATGCCATCAGGTTTCTTGGGATCTTCTCCATCTTCTTCTTTATTTCAGAAATACACAACCTGTATTGGTTGATCTTGGCTTATTTTAGGGTTTCTCTTCTATTTATTCTTCCTCGTTGTGGGTTTGGTCATATTCAGTACTGCTTTGTTATTTACTATTTTACCTTCCTGGGTTATACCTTGAAAACCTTTGGTTATGAGACTGGTCTTGGATGACTCATCACTAGTAACTCCTTTTACTTGAACTTGGATTTTCTTTATAATAATGATTTCTTTCCACAGTTGCTATGAATTAATCTATTTATATTAAACTTAATGCTTTCTTCCAAATTTAAATATTATAACTTTATTATTCTAATGATCAATTGCCATTCAATATTATGCTTATATCTGTCACGCTACAATATATATATATATATATATATATATATATTACATTTAATATTTATAATTAAATTTACCTCAAGATGTTATTTTTCTATTGGGTACATGTTTCGAGAGTTCCTGTTCTCTCATCTTCAGCCTTCGCGATCTTGTTTTGTTTTGTAAGATGAAGATGAGAGAACAGGAACACTCGAAACATGTAAGTAACGAATAAAAAAATAACATCTTGAGGTAAATTTAATTATAAATATTAAATGTATTATATACATCAAGAAACGAACTGTAGCAGAAAGTGATTGAACACACACACACACACACACACACACACACACACACACACACACACACACACACACACACACACACACACACACACACACACACACACACACACACACACACACACACACACACATATATTTCCTTAATTATTTGTTATTTTCTTGCCCGGAAGAGGGGAAGGATCCCGTAATTAGTCTACTAGAGCTTAATCCTTAGAATCCTAGGAATGAAGATGACGTTAATGACGACAAAGTGGGCAACAATGTACATTTTTGCATAACTTTTCTGATTATTTTGACTTTTTCCCGGTGTTTTTATAGTCGTTCTAATTTATATTGTTGTTGTATTATAGGTGTTTTGAAAAAAAGAAATTGACTAGTGAGGTGCCTGAGCGCAGAACTCTGTCAGACTAATACAACTTTTCAAAATTTGACATCCTGTTTTGACCTGTGTTGTTCCTAAAATAAAATAGAAATTTCAGTGTAACACGACGTGCAGAGTTGGGTTAAAATTTCCTTTAGTTTGACTGGGATGAATTTTCACAATTTTTTCGAAACTGTTATATCTTTTTTTCAGTCCTAGTTCCGCAAAATTTAGAAATTTTAATATATGGATACTATATTAGATAGTGGTTAAAATTCTCTGTAATTTGATACGTCACAAACATTTTTGAGATCTTTCAAATTTTTTGTACATTTTTTGACCCTGGCGCCCAAAAGTTTTAAAATGTTAAAAACTGAACACTACTTTTAAATTGTGGTTAAAATTCTTTTCATATTGATACCATATTGATATCATGAATGTTTGAGATTTTTTCAAAATTCTGAGAATCACATATCTTGTCCCTGCTCTCCTATTTTTTGTGAGGGGGGAGGGATCAATTTAAAAAAACAATAGGACTACGTGTTGAACATGGATACCAAGTGTTATGAAAACCGGTTGTTGCATTAAAATTTATCGTGAAACCTATCCCAAACAGGTGGACAGATAGACAGAGAGACAAATGCCAAACGTCGAGTTAAAACTAAGAACTTTCTTCATCGTTAAATTAAGTGTAATGTGTTGTCTCTTTCTTCTTTACAGCAGTTTAAATTTTCTCAAATCATTTTATTTTTCAAAATCAATAGTAGCAAATAGGTTCCTCCACTGTACTGTATGATAGATGTACTTTACGGTATGCATCTATTTAATAATACATATGCACAAATACGTAGTAATAATACAAACAAAATCAATGTTAAACGCCAAATACGTGTTAGCATGTTATCGTAGGACATCTGCATTAAATTTTCTCAGGGCCAAGGACGCGCGGTAGGGAAACCACGACGTGCGCGTTAGGAAACAACCTAACGGCCGAGATTAATTTAATTAACAGGAGAGAAGACGGCCGACGTGTTGAGCGTTGTCTGTTTCTCAGTCTGGCCCAGACGTTTGGGATTAATTAAGCAACACGAAAGACGCCTACGAATAATATTTATTAAATGCGACTGAGGAAAAGAAGAACAATTCGTTAAAGCGAGAAATGTGTTTCACTTTGTATTTAATCTACGTTTTAAATATTAAAACAACTAAGATGCCAATGATTTTTTAAAAATTATATACAACAAGTGGATATATATATATATATATATATATATTGTAGCATGACAGATAATCCACTTAATAAAGATTACAATATGATCATAATTAAATATCAATTACATTAAATGGCAAGAAAAATTCAAATGAAAACAATTAAATATAAAAATAAAATACAACCATAAATGGAAAAAGTAAAACTAAAGAACCACAATGCAACGAAAATGTATAAAGAAATATAAATCCCAAAAAATTAAAATAAAATAAGGATAATACCCAGGTAGGATAGGAGTAGGTAAGGAAGATACCCCGAACAAACCAACGGACATGATAAAACAATATTACCTTGGAGAAACCAAGAAAGAAGAATTTTGAAGAAACAAAATTGTAGGATGGAAGGATTGCAAGATATACCCAAGGGAAACCTATTAAAAAGAATATAACCAACCCCGAAAGAGATTAAATGTCACTAAAGAAAGTATAACACCCAAAACCTGATATTAATGTAAAATAGTTATTAACAAAAGTGTTTAGTGTTGTAAGTAGAAGTGCACCCACTAAAGTTATTGTGTAATGGAATAAACAAATCTTCATAATCCCTTATAACTAAGATTTTGGTCTTGGAATATTGTAAAACTCAATTAGAGATAAGATCCAAAAATATAAGTGAACCAGTGCAAGTTATTTCAGTATATTAAATAAACTTCAAGTAGAAGTGTGACTAATACTTCAACTAAGTACATGTGTACCATTAAACAACTTTAATGTTTTCTATGACTACAGAAGTAAAATTTTATAAAATATTCTTATGTAAGCAATTACTAATGTTTATAAGAAGATGCCACTTTTTATCTAAAAACCTTCATTAAAGTGTAAAGGATAAAGAGAGCAGGGGGTGATTAAATAAAGTGACAGGGGATAAAAATGTAATACCAAAATAGAAACAGAAAAGACTGCAACCAAAATAAGGTCAAGAAACAAATAAAAATAAATGGCTTGTTATGTTTATGTTAAAGCCCATGAACTCCATAATTCAATGTGGTGAATAGAATATAAGATTTTGTTATTAATATAAAAATGTTTAATATGTCTAACAGTGTTAATCCAGACTAAAATGTCTGAGTATGGGTACCATACTCTTTTTATAAAATGTTTATTATATGTTACTAGTAGTAGTTAAAACTAAAATGTCTGACTTTGAAGACCATATTGTTAATTTTAAATATTGTTTAGGTATTATGAGTAGGAATACGATACTACATGTTCTATTAGTTAATTAAGGAGATTTTAATTAATATTGTATTAAATTAAGAAAGTCAGAAGGGGTTATAGACACAGTATTATTCAAAAACATTATATGTAAAACCAGAAAAGTCTAGGCCAAATAGGAAATTCCAACAACATTATAATTGATTAATTAAGTTAAATAAACCAAGTAAACTGATGGAATTTATATAAGGTGAATCAGTCACCAAATACTATGACTAAAACTATACTTTAAAAGGATAGTGTAAAAAGATATATAAAATTATTGAAAAATTTGCAAATGTAATAACTAAAAGTGGGGAGTGGGGAGTCATAAATTCATGAATTATATTTAAAAGGATAATCAATTGATAAAATTGCAAGAAATTAAGAAAAGATAAACATTTATGTCAATCTGAGATTTATTATAGTCATAATTATAACATATAAAATGGCTAATATTTGGAGAAGAACAGGAAATAAAAGGTTGAGCCTACTTTTCCAAAATGAAAGAAATATAGCATTTTTGATAAAAAACTTTGTAAAAATAGATTATTGGGTATCAAATTAAGCAGAAGGAATTAAAGAAACCGACTATGTATTTACTATTTCATGAAATTAATTAATAACCAAAATATATTCTGTGATATAATGTACTTTTTCTACATGTATCGGAAGCGATTAAAAATTGAAACAATACTTTTCTAATATTAAATTGGCTAAGATATTTCAGAAAACGAAGGAAGTAAGACAGTTCTTATTTAACATTCGTAGTGTACGGTTGATTAAGCTCTCGCTAAATAACAACGTATATCGGAATCATTAATGGCGTATAAAAGTTGAACATAGCCTACCGTAAAATTTTGAGAATTTTGACAGAACACTTTTAAACCTTCAATTCAGTGAAAATTAAACAATACAAACATTGAATCAAGTGAATACACAACATAAACTAGTGAATTAACAATTTGAACCGCTAACACAAATAATTCCGAATAACTCAAACGAACTTTACAACACCAGTATCTTAACATTATCACACACATTTTTCTCGAGTGAACAACAGAACATTGAGCGAGAGATACTACAACACCAGAATTATTAATCACTACTGCGGAGACGAGGAAGCATTATACAGGCAGCTTTATTGGAAGAAAATTTCAGCGACACCATTCCTGTTTAACTTCAGCAGCTACGAAGCGGCCATTTTGACTCCCGTCATGCATAGCGCACACGCCGATTAGTATTCGTCACTCTCCATTGGTATAAACTTTTCACTTTATAAACATTATATATTATCAACACATTGTAATTTTTTACAATTACAATTACTACAACACATTGTAGTTTGTAATTTTTAACTATTAAGCCTTTTTATTGTGAATGTTATACTTCCTAGCCTTACCCCTTCTCTGACTATTAACTATAACCGTTAAAAGAACCTGAAAATATTTATATTAAATAACATATGTATCAACAATCGATCGCCCTGTGAACGAGTCGAGCAATATATGATAATCGATTTTAAATCGATCTTTTTAAACAATTGTCAATAAAATATAGTAATTCAGCAATTTGGTTTAAAATTTATTTATAAATTTAATAAATAGAGTTGTAGTGAGCAACAGGACTACAAGAAAGGTGGCCATTACTCAAGTGGAAGTAATATATACAAGAAAGAAGAAATAGCCCTAATCGATCAGTGAATGAGACAATCCTGTTAACGCTGAGTTTAATTCCAGTAAACCATAAGCGATATTATTGACAAAAATAACTCAAAGGAATTTAAAATTTTAACACTACACCATTACAAGAATTATTTACTAAATTATTAAACATTAAAACAAACTTTAAAATAAATTTTTTTTTCCAAAATTTTAAATAACACAATTGTATTTTTTTTATATTTGTAAACGAAATTTATTTAGATTCATTTATATATATATATATATATATATATATATATATATAGTAACATGTATGTTTCTTTTACCTGTGTAAGTTGATTGTTGTTTATATCTTGGTTATTTAATGTATACCTGTTTAATATTTTATAGGATGAGTATCTGGTCAGGGTAATATTTGTTGAGCGCCAATTTGCAATCACAGGTTGCAAATAAAATTTATTTGTAAAATATTAATTATTATTTTTGTTAAAATATTATAAAGGTTTCTATACCAGCTATAATTAAATCCTTTTTAATCTTTTATTTAATAAACGAATGTGATAACTAAAGCTCATCAAGGCAGATTTGAATAGTCTGCCATATTTCCAAATGAAGAGTGTTGCCAACTTAATCTAGTTGATGAAGCAAATTCACAGTCTCTGATATAGAGTTTATAATATCATACACATTTTGTATTCATTAAATAAAGAAACGAAAAAACCTTTTATCTGTATTTATTAAACTCAAATCCTTTTATTATTTTCTTTAAATTGTTTTTAAATAACAAATATAATCATTAACAAAAATCTAACCGGCTGTTCTTTACACATGCTCAGTATGGCAGCAGTAGCAGTAAGAATTTCTATATCTCAAGGCCCATATTTATATTTATTTAAATAAAATACAAATAGAATGTGTTATGTTAGGTCCTTTTGACTACGATATAAACGACAGTTATGATAGGAAAAGTACCAAAATACATGGGATTATAAATAATTACAAAGTGCCTTAACAGGATTATATTAATAATTTAACAATGTTCAGTGTTTAGGTTATGTTGAGTTAAATGTTTTTAAGACCTAGTTCACTTTATATTATAATATTACTCTATATTAATAGTTTTTCATACTGAAAATAAGATTATTCATTGATATTTTTCTCAGTGAAAGTTCCAAATTGTTTTTATTAAAAGTGTAAACAGTGTCTTTGAGACCTATGGCCTAGGCCTAGAATGGAATAGTTCAGTTTAATTATTTATCAAAAATACTTCTCTTCCTGTGTAAGTTGATTGTATTTCTTCAGAGATTCCTTGGTTTACTTCTTTATAATAATGTGGCACTTCCTTCTTCTATTTAGTTTGGTTTAGGAGGATTATTTAACTTTTTACTTTAGGTCCACAAATATGAAATTTATAATAATTTAAATTACTCACTCTCTAGTTTTTAATTCAACCTTTCTCGTTCAGATCCCATAATACACTCACTTCATTTATATTAATATTTTAGTTGCTAAGGCCTATCTCTCTTTTTATTGGTATCTAATGTAACATTTTATGTCACCCTGGTGATATCTTAGCATCAACATAAACAAACTTTTAATATTTTATCTTTCATTTTCTTTAAACTGTTATAATTTTTTTATAAGATCTTTGATCTTCACTTTATTAGTTTCTTTGATCTTCTGATGAAACACTGATTATTTTGACACCACTTTTATCTTCTGTTACATATTTCTTGAGTTACCATTTTACACTTTTAATTATTTGTCCCAAAATTATTTATTATTATTTCTTCTTGTACTTTTCACTTTATTAAAACTATCTGACACGTTTAGTAATCATATAACTTAACCTGACATTGTTTATTATCATTATAATAGAAATTCTTATTCAAAATACCTTAACTGTCTAAGCTTAACATGCCTAGTTTTACAAATCTCTATTACTATTATTTTGGTACTTTCCAGTTAATATAAACATTAGTGTTATTAATATTATCACATATAATATTAATCACTATGACCCAAACTAATTACTAATAACCATTAGTAATAGATAACAATTCCTCTTAACTTACTGTATACAATACAGTTTTTATAAATACAACAAAACCTTATAAGTAAGTTCCTAAACATTGTCCTTCTTACTTATTATTATTAACATTACTTTAACTATAATAAACATAATTATTAGTCTTAGCTAACATGAATTAAATCATAAAATAAACAATATTTAATTAAGTATTTCTTGAAACAGAACTATTATGTTTCTTGGTACTTTTGGTAAGAGTATAAAAGCATATTTATGTTAAAATGGCATGGCAAAATGGCATGTAACAATATATATGTATATGTATATACCTGATGATGATAGTTGAAAACTATTGAAATAAATTTATTATTTATTCACAAAATAATAAAAAGTATATTCTTGTACAAAAAGTTTTGTTATTATTAATCTGAACCATATTGTTAACGATGATAAATTATGCACAAATTTACAGACATAATTTTAATTGTGCACCTGTTCACAAGTTCATATATATACCTTTTGCGAACTTATAAATAATTTTTCGAAAACTATTAAATAAATTTGACTGAAAATAATTTTATTTTTGTTAACAAATATTAGTTTCTAAACTATGTTTATGAAAAAATCAATTACTTTACGTCAAACTATTTTTATCTAACCCACCCTTAAAATAACGTTCTCTCTTTTGTGTTACAATACAAAAAAAACTCTTGTAGAAACTGTGGTAAAAATATCTAAAATAGGACTTCTGGGGGGGGGGGGCAGTTGGCAACGCTATCATCTGTTTTTCTTTTCTTTGACGGTGATTGGATTCTTTCATTCATACCAACGGCATGCTACTTACCAATAAGCATGCCACCCTACAGATTCAGTAATACAGACCCATGCATTATTGAAGAGTTTCCTTTGTACGTTTGTGACACGTATGTGTCATACGTCTGACTTTATGTGTGCGCTGTACCAACTCTCTTGTACAATACCAGCCGGCAAAAAAATAATAAATTACGACAAAATCACAATTGTGTGTAATAACCGAACTTTCCACAACATCGCTCTCTTAATGCCGGTAGATGTTGTAATAATACGTATATTTAAAAGCGATGATGACGACTTCGTTAAGACCTACAACGTTTTCTTTTGGATTATGCGTTAAAAATTATTTATTAAAAAAAATTAATTCCTATTTGTTTTATTTGTTTACTAAGATTCATAAAAAAATTATTTTGAATAGCGAAAGTGGTTTTGTTGATGTTTGCGATCGATCGTGATATCGAATTGGCTATTGCAGGTTATCTGATTCTTCCTTGTTTGCTACGAAGTTCAAATCGCCAATATGTATTCACTCTTCTTTATTACCTAAAAAATCCTTTAACCTTAGCTTAATTTATCAATAAAAACTCTCTTAATACCAATTGATTAGTTTTATTAACGTTTATTTTATTCACATTCAGTTTGCCAACCCTTAGGTCGAAATAAATTATTGCCATATCCACTCTTTTACTTAATTCGACTCTTAAAATATTTTTATTTTTATAATGTTATTTCGTCAGTTCGTGGGTTCTTTTATACTGTTAGGAAAAGTCAGAAATGCATACGGAAAGTACCATACATTACAATTATTCCAAAATCTTAATTACTAATACAAGAGAGAGTTAATTTAATTTAAATGTAACAAAAAATAATTTGCTTCAACCTTCCACAAGCAACTGTAATGGAGTCTATACAAAACACAAAATGGCCGCTTGTTGACCAAAACTAACGATATGTGAAAATGTATTCACTGTCAGTTTTACAAATAAAATAATTTACATGAGTTGTTCACTGTTTTTATATTATATATTGTTTTCTTTCACTTGTGTTATTGGTGGAAAGTGTTAGTTAATGTTTCTTGGTGTAGTGAAGTTGAACTGTAATGTTACAAAATGTTTAACCTCACCCAATTGGAGAATCAATTATTCACTTTGGTATCTTCTTGAATATACAGTATTATTATTATTTAAGTTTTCCTTCTTTAGGTGATTATAATTTTATTTCAATTTAATTTCTTCCACTTCATTTAAAATCTGGTGTATTATAATTTTTCATTTTTATTTTTTTCTTCAAGATTTGATTCCGTTATACTTTTGTTACTCTAGACAGCACATCGGCGACCTTAATAATTTGGTGTCTAACAATAGAGTGAATATTTTTTCTTCTGTTCTCAACGATATTGACCAAAATTTAGCTGATTTCCTATTGGTCAAACGCCGGGTCAACGGGTCATAGGACCGAAATTATTTAAAATTTACAATTTTTTAATTTCCACTCCAACTTGTGCCCTATTTAGTATTTAATAAATCTTAATTTGGTTACCAGTCCCTTCACACTTTACTTTGTTTTTTTTCTTTTAATCGCACTTTGCTTTCATTTCCTTGTGACTATATTTTGTTCACTAGCACTGACACTAAACTTACAGTCCTGTTTGTCTATAGTGACTGTTGTTTTACAATTATTTCCTCTGTATTTGATCACAGATTGCCTTTATAACACTTACTTATTACTAACATAATTAGTCTATTCTTATTATCTTAATTTACATTTTATTTTACCCTACCTTGTATGGTACTTGTTGTAGTCATTTGTCATTCTTAAATTACCTAGGAGTTTTATGTTAGTTTTATGTAGCGTATTGAGTCCTTCAATTCGTCGCGTTACAATGTTTATTGAATATGCAATTTTCTTCAATCACGTCATATTCTTTCGCACAACCTATCTATTCTACCATTCTTCTTTTTCCTCTTCTTTTTCTTATTCATACAAGGACTAAGGGAATTCAGCTTTTTGAATTTAGTGTACTACCACGTGGTGTTTCAACTCTGTCCAGTTCCAGTTCCAGTCGATGGGGGAGCAGATTGACATGCCCCAGTGATTGCAGTGTACGGGCTAGCCCGATGAGTGCCTGTCGCTGTGTTTACCTAATTAGTAAACACACGATTGTCGGATGGAAACCTCCTACTTTATTTATTGCGGAGGATGGATGGTTGTACAAGTGCTCTGAACTGGAGTAGCGATTCGCAACGGTTTAGAATGATGGTGGAGACCTTTCGATCTGGATGGCAGGATCAGCTTGCTCTCAATGGGTCCATCAGCCTAGGAAAAATCGCTCACAAAAGGCGGGGCTGGACACACCTAAGGCAAGCTCAGCTTCTTTGGTCGCCACGCTCCAGGACGGTCGTGGTGTTTACAGGTAGGATGGTTAGTAAACATTCCTAGCAGAGTAGACTGAGGAGAGCTTATTGGGGGCTTCAAGCAAGGATCGCGGGTGTTTAAACATTACGCGGCGGAGATGGGTTTAACTGTTTCTACTCGAATACTCAGGTAAGTCGGTGTTGCGTAGAGTTAGTATGTTACTTTCGTTTTTTTCTTTGTAACTCTGAAACGGCTGTTCCGAATTTGACAAATGAAGTGTAAAATCACTCGTCTTGAATCTGGGTGTTAAATAAGGATATGAAATTTTATTTAAAAAAAAATGGACGACGGTACACCCTATATTCTGTAAGATGTAGAAAAATTTATCGAGTCTGGAAACATTTTAATTAAAAAGTGCGCATAAAACACGTTTGCAACAAAAACGAGGAAGAACAGTCTATCCGATTACGCAAGAAGGACGACATTTTGCTTAGGTGGTAAGTTTGTTCGTTTGGTTGCAGATGACTCTTTAGTTAACATGGCAATAGTATTCTCGTTTTTGTTATATAACCTGTGTCCTTTTTTGTTCCAGTTTTTATGAGGAGGGCGAAGAAAAGTTATGTATAATATTGTGTAAGTTATAAGCTATTCACATTACTGAATTTTCAAACATCATTATTCGACTGCTGTCCGTCATCAGATTGTTTCTTCCTGTAGTAATACAAGAAATTCGATTTTTAAACAATACGGTCTTTTCCGTCTTTCTTTTAATCATTATGACTTGTTCCTCTAGATGTGTGTGCGAAAATGTTTCTGTTTTGCAAACTGAATTGATTGTGGTCTATATGAACACTTTCCCTGGTTTCAAATAATAGGGACCTTTCTAAAGTCCACGTTTCGAAGGCAATTTTTCCTTATGCGTCCCTTGAAATCCCGACGAAACCGCCGCCTGAATTCTGCTAAGAATTATTTTAGCCTTGAACTAGGATTCTGACCCCATAACAAACTCTATAAAAACTCTTTCTTGTTTTCCTTTCCATATGTTCGAATATGTAAATATTGGTATTCATCTATTAAATACGGGTCTTCAAATATAGATGAAAACTCGTGATCTCCTTTTCCAATAATATGTTTCTAGTTCATTGATTGTATTAGTCTTATATTTTTATAAAATGTAAATTCTTATTATCATATATCATTATACATAAGAATATGGTTTTATATATTTTTATTTTGGTGTTTATGATTATTCGTCTCTCCCAAAGTATGGATTTGACTTGTCAGCTACTTGTTCTTATTTGATGTAGTATGTTTTATAGATCTCCTCCTGCGTCGTTCTTTTTATTTTTCGCCCATTTCCCATTTAGAGATCGTTTACACACTGCCACAAATTCTGATTTGTATAAAGTTATTTGTAAGCTATTCTTCGTATATCATTCTTGTAGGGTTCTTATTATGAAATCGTTCTCATCTTATGCGAAGCCCAGTTCATGGTTTAAAAATTCCCGGTGTAAAGGTAGACACATTTATGTTTCTCAATAGTCTTAACCTATATTCCAGACGAATTTTTAAAAACATTTGCAGGTGCGTAAAAATTCAGTAAGACCTTTTGTCTTATTAAATTTTCTTGATGTTTTATTTCCTTTGTTTTTGTTTTCGGAAAACTGTTGTCAGATCTTTAGGTAAAGACTTACATAAAATTATTAGATCACCTAAAAATAGAACTATTCTTTGTAACAAAAAAGGAAAATTGATTCAAGATGATGCACGACTGAAAAGAGAGCCCTATCGGACGAATATAGCCTTCCATTGCGGCAAAAGTTTTGAGAATTTGTTCTCAAAAATAAATCTTTATTGTTTTTCTGTTGGTTCTTCTTTACGCAGTTACGTATGCTCCTTATCTCTGTGAAATAAGGGGAGAAAATAAAATATAGAATGACATACAACTTGATGCTCAACATGCTGAAATAATTAAACCCTCTTGTTCCCGATACTACTATAATTCAATTTAGTATGTAAATTAGTGCAAAATTACGAATATTGCTCTTGAATTACAAATACAAATACAAACTTAAAAAAAATTGGTATGGAGAACCATACATGACTTAATTGTTCTAAGATTCATATTTAAAATCATTTATACTTGAATTCAGTTCGATAATTTCTAAAAAAAATATTCCTTACCCTCAAACTCTTTTCACTTTTATAGACATTTTCATACTATTTTATAGATATTTTTGTTATTATAGGGTAGTCGTTTAATATAATGTTATTTTCAAGTCACTTTGTCTATAAAAATTAGGTACTTTATTCTTATAAAGAAACTGAACTACGCAGATAATCACGCATTAATTACATATTTATATAATTATGTAATTATTTGGCCACAAATTATTTTTGGCCTGCTGGGCCGTGTTTGCGGATCTTCACGCATAGATGATTTAAGCTAAAATAAAAAATATATAATTTTATTACATGGAAACAAAATAATTTTATTTTTAACAATTACAATGTTTGAAAAATATTAAATGCATTTTACTTCCATGTTCCGTAAGGAAATGGAAGTATGGTGATCGCGAAAAATCCTGTTCGAGATAAGGGCTTATTCTGATTGTACTACCCTCAAAACATTTCGAAATGTAATTTTCTGAAAAGTGTCTATGTGTTTGTCTGTGTGTAGAGTTTTTGTATGGTGAACGATAACTGCCGCAAAATCAAACAGAATTAAATATTTTATTTAAAATGTGCCCGAGCTGTAGAGAACTCAATGGCTATTGATTTTGGTGAAGATCGGTTAAGGGGAAGGGGTGGTTTACCTGCAAAGTGTTATTTTTAACAAGAGTAAAGTACTTAATTTTGATAATAAAGTATTCTGAAAAGAAGGTCAAATAGTCTACTCTTGAAAGGTAGAAGAAATATCTACAAATGACAAGGGTAGTTAAAGGGGAGGAGGTAATTTTTTGAATTGATGTTATAAATTTATTCGACAGAAAATTTTAAAATTTAAATAAAATATTAATAATTGATATAGTTCCATGTAAACAAAATATCATAACCACGGATACGCATACACAATAATTTTTCGTTCTCAGAAATTCACAGATTACAAACGCTGGGCGGTATTCCCTTTCACAGATTACAAACGCCGGGCGGTATTCCCTTTCACAGATTATAAACGCCGGGCGGTATTCCCTTTCACAGATTACAAACGCTGGGTGGTATTCGCTTTCACAGATTACAAACGCGGGGCGGTATTCCCTTTCACAGATTACAAACGCTGGGCGGTATTCCTTTCCACAGATTACAAACGCTGGGCGGTATTCCCTTTCACAGATTACAAACGCGGGACGGTATTACCTTTCACAGATTACAAACGCTGGGCGGTATTCTCTTTCACAGATTACAAACGCGGGGGGGTATTCCCTTTCACAGATTACAAACGCCGGGCGGTATTCCCTTTCACAGATTATAAACGCCGGGCGGTATTCCCTTTCACAGATTACAAACGCTGGGTGGTATTCGCTTTCACAGGTTACAAACGCGGGGCGGTATTCTCTTTCACAGATTACAAACGCTGGGCGGTATTCCTTTCCACAGATTACAAACGCTGGGCGGTATTCCCTTTCACAGATTACAAACGCGGGGCGGTATTCCCTTTCACAGATTACAAACGCTGGGCGGTATTCTCTTTCACAGATTACAAACGCGGGGGGGGGGTATTCCCTTTCACAGATTACAAACGCGGGGCGGTATTCCCTTTCACAGATTACAAACGCTGGGCGGTATTCCCTTTCACAGATTACAAACGCGGGGCGGTATTCCCTTTCACAGATTACAAACGCTGGGCGGTATTCCCTTTCACAGATTACAAACGCGGGGCGGTATTCCCTTTCACAGATTACAAACGCTGGGCGGTATTCCCTTTCTTTGGGTTGTTTAATTAAAATATAATGTAATCAAATTAATTATTTATTTTAAAAGTATTAACAACTATGTACAATTCGTATTTTGATTATCTTTCTCAGCGTTTTTACCAAAAGCATGCTGATATATTTAGTTTCGTTCTGAGTGTACATATTAAAAATGATGTTATAATTAATTAGAACATGGAAGTCATGTATGGTTCTCCATACCGATTTTTTTTTAATTTCGTCAAACTCATTACATCAATATCAAACGTGAAAAAGTTACCCCCTCCTCTTTTAACTATCCTTTACATTTATAGATATAGATCTACCTTTCTACAGTGAATTGTTATGACCTTGTTTTCAGGATATTTTATTTATAAAAATTTACTACTTTACTCTTGTTAAAACGTAAAACGTTACAGGTAAACTACCACTCTTCCTTAAGCGATCTTCACCAAAATCAATAGGCCTTGAGTCATCTACAACTCAGACACATGCAAAAAATTATTTGATTCTGTTTGAATTTGCAGCAGTCATCGTTCGCCATAGAAAAAATCTACACACACACACACACACACACACACACACACACACACACACACACACACACACACACACACACACACACACACACACACACACACACACACACACACACACACACACTTTACGGAAAATTAATTTTCTTCACGTTTTAGGGTAGTACAACCATAACCAGCCCTTATCTCGAACACGATTTTTTCGCCGCCACCATACTTCCATTTCCTTACGAAACATGGAAGTAATAGCAAATTTTTCTATTTTCAAAATTTCAAATTTAACGATGTGTACAACTTGTTATAACGTGGGCTGTAATATTTTATAAGCGGTATCACAATTACCATGAATCGAGGCTACAGCGACGTATTAGAAATGGGAACGAACCACACGCGCATTGGTGACTACTAGCGGATTTGTTGTAATAACATTATTCACTTCACTTCACAGTGTGTCGCAATCCGCAGGTTACAGACTCTAGTCGACTAGTTTTGACGGTGTCCCCAACCGCCGTTTGACCTTAATTCAGTCAATAAATATAACATTTTTATTAGTAAACGCGACGACGTTGTGACAAGCAAAACATTCTTGTAATAAAATTTAAAGAAAAACACTACTACGTTCAGGTGAACACGGTTCGACGTTTGTGTTTCCAGGAAGAAAATATTAATAGTTTTTTGATTTCATGTAGTTCTTATTATATGTGAATGAACTTAAGAGTTTAGTCACAGTTCACACTAAAGGTATAAGACGTAGGGGTTTCTTGCATAGTACATAATATCTTGTTTAGTGTTCGTAGAACATTAGCGTCAACTTCTGACGTATAATGCTGTAGGCCTATTTTTTAGTTGACAGATAATTTGGCAGCTAAAAGAGGGAGTTTCGCTAAAATAAAATATGTAGTATAGAATATACTGGCAGAGTGTGCAAGTATATATGTGTTTATGTACGTTTACATGTATCTACATATATTACTAATGTGTACATATACTGTATATTGTTACGATGGTCACACCGATCGCCTTGTTGTCAAACGGAAAGAGAATTAACACCAATGAAGTCACTAATGATAAACTTTAATTAGACACAATCAGCAGTTGTAGGCCTAAATCAACAAAGCACTCTTACATAGTAGTTCAAGTGAAATTTGTCCACCAATATATGTCATCTTATTACAGTTTTGCACTAATTAACATAACATAGTAACTCCGCCAACCCGCACTATAACACCGCTGGTCTATAACTGAACTGAGCCGGCCAATGGAAGCTTATATTTATTACCCGCTGAGATTCTAGAGCGGCGTGCCACGATAATTTGCGTAGTTGGCGCTAAAACAATCCGGAGACTAGATTAGTGCACGACCTTGACACAGCTCCTTACCTCCTCCTTGACCTCGAATGATAACCGCCTTAAGTGTCACGTAATTGTCGTAGCAATATTAACTGGGTTTGGTGCCTGGTTGCAAAATCCAAACGTCCCGGGTTATTCGAAACTCACTATAAAATCAAGTTTTTCATTCCCCAGAGAAACTCAGTCTGGGAAAATTTGTCCCTTGCATAATATCCTGAATTTTAAATACGCTGTAGCGTAGTGCTGGCCGCAATACCATCCTTGTACGCCGGACGGCTTACATATAAGGCAGCGTGCCGGGACCAGCTCCTAAACTACTTCTGTAGTGTATGGTTATCGTTAAAACAAAACTCACCTGTACTTTTATAAACTTTTGGACTTGGAGTGAAATATTTCATAGTATACATATGCCAAAAATGTTAAAATAATTTGAACTGATTAAACGAAATAAAAAAATGAAATTTCTCATAAACTGAAATTAATTCTTTCATAAGTTGACATCATTAACTTGAAACTTAATTAATACACTTTCTAAATTAATTTGAAAATATATGGATACAATTATGCGGGAAAGAAATCTTTGAAATAATACGAATACCGAAAAAACAACTTATTGGTGAAAGTTACCAACACAGGTGGGCCTTATTAAACCGGGGCCCTGCTTATGGACCTTAGATCCGCCTCAGTGGTAAGAATAGGTTACGCGATCGCCGGCTTGAATGTGATATCTTTGGTACGATTGACGCTTTAGCCTTGGAATTTGTTTTATTGTTATAACCCATTCGATAACGTTGTCCGTACTATAGTAAATTGTAAGACCAAAGAGCCTGGGTAATTCTTTGTTCAATTTCTGTCTTACGAATTCCTTCGATTGTCGTAGTGAAATCAAGTGTACGTTTGGCATGTTTGTACTGTGCTGTTTCCTATTTATCATTATCAATACACAGTATACATGATTGTGCATATTCATAATGTTTACATAAAATTCATACCTGGCCATCATTTATCGTATTTGTTCTTGATTTCCCAGTTCACGTATTATATAGGCATATAATCTGTTTTTGTAAAAAACTTTTTAATCTGTAGTTCTTTAAAACTGACACCGTTATTTCAGGCGCGGATCCACGGAGGGGGAAATGGGGGAAATTTCCCTCCCCAAATGGTCACTTCACAGGAAAGTTTTGGTCGTCTTGTGATTGTGAATATGATTAAAAAATCATATCACATTACGTTGGTTCACGGTTTTACTCTAAAATTACTTTAAATTGTAACTGCTTAATTTTTGTTTGATAAATAACTTAAATGAGCAGTGTCTATTTTAAGCTGTACGTGAATATTATTAAAAGAACAATGCACTAACAAATACAAAATGTGAATTATTACTTGTACAGTAATAAATCTATTATTACTGCTGCTAATAGCAAACTGTAATTTATCTTCACTAATTACTATAATTTATACTTTAGACCTTTAAAGAATGATATAATTTTTCAAAATCTTCTCCAAAGTCAACACTTTCTTCCCCCAAAACTGTTTTCTGGATCCGCCCCTGGTTATTTAAATTTTAGAAATGTACAGAATTTGATTTCGAGATCCAAAGCTGACGGGAACTGCAACATGCAGCTACATATAAAAACTGCTACATAAGCCTACAAAATATTTAGTCTTACATAAGCATGTACAATAAAATCTGTGACAGAACGTGTTAGCGCAACTATTAGTAGTTGAACATATCTAGTTGAACTGTACGCGATACAAGACCATGAATTTCAATTACAACAGTTCAAGATTTAAATACGTTCGGAAGAGCGGAACTATTTTATCAATAACACTTGTTACAGATGCAACTGGTTATGACGTCATTAAATATTTTATGCATACTTGTTGACTTGACTGCATGCGATTCAGTTTTTAGAGCTAACATCTGGTAATGAAACTGTCTTATCAATAATAGTTATATTGCAGATAAAATGCCATGTTTATTACTCTCTCTTGACTTTAAAAAAATTCTTTCACCCTTCTGTAACTGAAATTTATTGTTTTTTTATCGGTATTAATTCTTGTTAATATAGGCTTGTGGAGATGGTTCATCTATTAACGTTCATAATATCTTTAATGTTCTCAAAACTTTTATAGCATATAAAGTAACACTATTTCAGACTGATTCAATTTAATTTTACATTCACCAGAGTGGTTTAAAAGTTTGCTTACAGACAACACTGAAAGTGGAAAACGTAGCATTTCTTAAGTTCCTTCTCTACACATTCTGACTTCTTTTCCAGTGGAATGTGTACCGATTCGTAACAAAGAATAGCAGTCACTATGGTTTCCTGAACTGCGGACTGTGTTTCAGTTGTCTATTTCCCTTAGGCTTCTTCTAATCCAACAATCCTAAACACCTCTTCCTCTTGTCTCTTCTCCCCCCCCCCAATTAGGGAATACTGTCTCCCTAAATGATACAATTACATCTCAATATGTGCTCTATCTAAAGCCTACACGGTCCAGTACCAAGACGAATGAAGTAAAAATTAATGTAATCATAAAAGCATACGCTCCGTTAGATTTATAGAAACAAGATTAGGAAGAAAACGTGCAAGATCATGAAAGTCGTATCGAATATTCTAAAATAATGCTAACTGAAGATAAGGGTCAAGAAGCCTGTTAAATAAAGATCGTGAAATTTTATCTAATCAAGAACTTGAACAAGTGAAGCATTGTTACCACCATGGCAGTAACGTTACTGATGACAATAGGTGTGTGTTGGAAGTGGAGATCAACACTTGCTTAGAAAGCTTTTTACAATAAAAAGATTTTTTCTTTCAAATAATCATATGAATTTAGAAATCATTAAGTCTTTTGCGAAACTGTTGTTTGTTCTACTTTATTTTACGGAAGAAAAATTTGGGTCTTGAGAAAGATGGAGAAGATCCGGGTGGGGATAATAATGATACGGATATGCAGCTAAAAGCAATAAAAGATAATAACAGCAATTGGACGTAAAGAAAAAAGAGTTGAAATTTTAAAAGAAGTAATGGAGAAAAGAAATGTTATTATAAGTTACGGAAAAATAAAGTTAAAAACTTTGAAGCCACGTTTTCAGGCATAGGCCTAACGGATTTATTCAGAACATTTTTTGAGGTAAACTGTTTGTGAAGTTTGGAAAATGACGGAGGAGAAGGAAATACTTAGACCATGTACAGAAGTCGATGGGAAACTGGAAGGAATGATTCGCTCAGCGCAATGAGGGAAAACAGAAATTCGTGATTACAGCGATAAGAACTTTCCTTTTGAGGGAGAAATTATTATTATTCCGGCTGTACAATGTTTACACATTTTCTGGAACTAAAGATTACAGAAATGATTGATTTCTTCTCATCTTCCACTGCTGCTTGTCTATCCAAACATCTTCTTCAATTTCTCGTTCCCTCAATGGAGTCTGAATTCCTTCTGTCCAGGTGATAGGTGGTCTTCCTATTTCCTTCTTCCTGGTGGGGTCCATTCCATATCTCTATTTGGAAATCTTTCCTGTGCCATTCTTTTCGTGTATCCATACCATTGTAATTTTTTTGTTTGGATAAAATTAATAATTGAATTTTTCACATTCATTCTGTCCTTAATGACTTCATTTCTAATTTTCTCACGTCTGAATACTTTTGCCGAACCTGTCCAAAAGTCCACCTCTGTTGTCACTAGTTTTGTTCTTGTGTGTTTATTAGTAGTTCAAACTTCTGAGCCGTAAGTCATGATACTTCTAACAATTGTTTTAAATATTTTGGTTTTAGTTTCTGCTGTAATTTGCTTACAATTCTTTGAGGGAGAAATTTTCTGTAATAATTTGCTGCAATTTTAGGGAGAAATACTTTGTATAAAATAAAAGAAGAATAAGATGAATAAAAAGGAAGCGGAAAAGGCGGAATAGACAAAAAAGTAGGACATGATGAAGTCTGTATATTTGTAATTGTTTATATGTTTATGGTGCTTGCGTGAAGACAATAACTAAAAAATAAAGAGATTTAGTAATCTGGTGAATGTATTTGAAACAAATAGGTTATAAAACAGTCGAAGGAAAAATGAAAGCTCGACAGAATATCAATTAAGACAAAACTGAGGGAACAAAGAATTAAACACACAAGAATCACGACTGCAATGTGTCAGATTTGACTTTCCAATCGACTGTCTGTGAGGAAGTGGTTTCGCTGTTTGCTCGTGCGTTTAAAAATGCACAGAACGTTTTCCATACAAAACAGAAAGTAAGAGCTGTCTAAACGAAATAAAAGTGTCAGAATGGAAATGATTTACAGGGCGATTGTTACCGAGAATAGCTCTGTCGGTGAAGTGACATGTAAAGCGCCCATGTTTCCAAACGTACATAGTGAAAGCTCTGTATTAGTAGGAATCGGCAGGGTGGTTACTCGCTTTCAATACGCTGTTCATGGATAATTATTAATAAATAAAAATTATTCATAAAATATATAGAAGTTATAGAACACCCCACTTCATATTTGTACTGTTCGTTGATCTGGGTCGTTATGTACTTATTTTATTTACGTATTTATTTGTGTAGTTACTTAAGAGAAAAATTGATTAGTCAAATAGAAAGTAATTATTTGACTGGAATGTCTCAATAAAATTCTTGATAATTTGATTTGTGTTACAAACCGCGTAAATATTTGGCACAAGGTCGCTGATAATGGAATAAGATCCGATTAATAAATACGATGATGTAAGCAAATCCAAAATACTCTACGATATATTAAAATAAGAACTAGTTACCGATTTATTTGTTGTACTAAATGAACACGTAATTTCTCTGAAACCAGTACTCATTCGATTCTTTGATGAATTGACCTCGACGTAGGCCCTACATACTCTTTTTCCTTTATGTATCAGCTATTGGTTTTAGCACCAAGTTGATGCGTTAGTGCCAGTCAACATACTGTACTAGAAGTCTGGATAGTCTGTGAGTAACTGTTAACTGTCGTCATCATCATCAACATCGTCTCCATCAACATCATAATACCACTATCGGGATAGATTTGACAGTTTGATTCCTCCTTCCGCGTCTCCACCAACCGAACATGTTCGGCGAACAGTGTTCGCTGGAAATGCGTGATGTACGCCGAACGTTGTTTGGTGTTGGTTTGGTGTGGACGCCTTCTCGAACATTCTGAGCGTTGTGGTGGGGATGATGGCGGGACCCTGTTGTTGGCTGTCAAAGTTCGCTCACAGACCGAACATTTCAGTCGAACTCACGTCTCTGTCCGTGCAACTTGTAGCAGTTTTCTCTGTTTGTGTGGCGTTTCTAGCGGAGTGTGTGTAGTTTTTTAATTAAGTGAGGATTCGGTTTCAGTTTTGTTGAATGGACAGTAAAATGAGTGATTCAGCAGAGAGCGAGAGCATCAATAAACAATTGTGGTCAGTAGAAAAAACAATTAGTTTGATTCAAGCATACGAACTACATCCTCTACTGTGGAATCCCAGTGAAAAACTTTATAAAAATAAATACAAACGCAATGATGCAATTATGGAAATTGCTTCAGATATGGGTTGCAGTGTACTTGATGTTAAGAAAAAGTTAGAGAGTGTTCTAGCCCAATATCGAAGGGAGAAGAAGGATGTGACTAAGTCTGGAATGGCCACAAGTGACAGAAAAAAACCGTGGTGGGGACTCAAGTACCTTCGGTTCTTGGATGATAACTATACACCAAACCACACCACCTCAAGCTCTGACACTTTCCAGGTTACTGAAGAAGACAACATGGAGGAAGAAGTATCACAAGCAACCGAGGCTCGAGAAGACGACGCACCAATCAATGATCGGCCGTCTTCATCTTCTAACAAAAGCTTTAAGCTACCCCCTAACAAGAAAAGTCGAAAAGATAAACAAGACGAAGCTTATAAAATAATGAAAGAATGTTATGAGGGAATGAACAACCCTGACAACCATAGAGACGAATTCTCCGTATATGGGGAAGCTGTTGCTGCCAGAATCAGAAAGCTAACGAATCCTGTTGCTATCTGCATTTTGAAAAACAAAATTGACAACGCTATTTTTGAAGCTGAACTGGAGGAATACCAGAAAAAAGGGACCAGTTCTACTAGATATTCAACTCCTGTGAGTTCTTCATCAGGGGAACCCATGTCTGGAGAAGAGGAAAGTTGTGCTTCTTGGAACGTGGAAGAGAACGTGGGAGGTAACTTGGAAGAGAACCCTTTAAATTTTCTACGTCTGATCTAAAAATGTTTCGGCCATCAATCAAGTAAATGAATTTGTTTTGCTGTTTCTATTTTTTTGTTTATGGATTAACGAATAGTTTCTACTATTGTGCAATACTTTATTTTCCCTACATAGTAGTTACCACTTATTAATTGATACATAAATTTAAAGTCAAGAAAAGTTGGATTAAAAATAAAATTCATTTTGATATTTATCTACTAATAATTTTATTGATGTTGAAACACAGTAATCTTACCTAGTTAACAAATTGACAGTTAACCAACAACTGAAATGTAAAACAACAGTTACATCAAAAGGTTTTGTTTTGAGACAAGTTTTTCAGTCATAGTCATGTTGCCATGGTACACTTGCTTCATCCGAAATAAAATATGAAGCATACTCATCCCTGATAGCTTTGGCGTGTTCACTAGCTCTTCTACCAATACGAGGTAAGGGATAGAAAGTTTCGCCTCTTTCAGATTCTCCATTGCGCCAATCCCCTGGGACAATAGTTCCATCAGGCAACACATAGTCTACTGACCCAGGAGGAGCGTAGTAGTTAGCAGATTTGTTAGCACGTAAAAAGTTGTGTAAGTACACACATGCACAGGTAATAATCGTTGCTTTTTCAGGTTCAAGAAGCATGGGCTTTCTTAATACTCTAAACACTGAGCTCATAATTCCAAAAGCATTTTCAGAACATCGCCTAGCTCTTGAAACACGGTAGTTAAACACTCTTTTCTTGCTACCTTTTTGTTGATGTCCAGGGTAAGGTTTTATTATGTGTTTGTGGAGTGCAAAAGCATCGTCTACAACAATGACATGTGGTACTGCAAACACCCGCCCAGGTAATGGTTTATCAGCAGGTAAATTGCCACTGGTTTTCAAGGTGGTATTCCACAAATCACAGTTTTTAAATACACCCCCGTCTGAAATCCGGCCTTGATAGCCAACATTTACGTACAAAAATTAATAGTTTGAATCCACTAGAGCCATCAAAACGATACTGTAATGCCCTTTGTAATTGAAATATTCAGTTCCACTATCAACTGGGCATTGTACAACTACATGCTTGCCGTCTAGGGCTCCAAGACACTGGTCAAATTGCCATTTATTTTTAAAACCAGTGGAACCCAACGCCCATTCTTGACTATTGCTAGGTGTTTTCACATATTCAGCTAAAGCATTGACAAGTGCTTCACACACCTTCGGTACTATTTTAGAAATGCTTTGTTTTGAAATCTTAAAAAGATACATCAAAGATGTATAGGAATCACCCGTTGCCAAAAATCTTAAAGTCACAGCCAAACAATCATTTACACTTATAGCATTGCGATAATTGGTATCTTGTTTTGAAATAGTTGGTCCAATAAGCGATATAAGTAATTCAAAATCTTCATTACACACCCTTGTAAAATTTGTGAACAAGCTACTCGCTGTCAGGTCTGCACGAAATTGGTCACTGCACTCATCTCTTCCCCTAAACAGTTGTCTCTGCCAAGCTCGACGAGAGGACATGATCACATAAGCAGCTGCTATGCACGCTAAACAACGACGACGACGCTGCGTAGATGCACTCATCACTGTACAAGTTCACTCAACTAAACCACAATGTCTCTAGCAGCGAACATTGATTTGTTTGTCCACGAGCTATTCAAAAAGTTCTACGAACATGTTTGGTGAACTAAACGTTGAATGTTTGTCCGATTTTTGTGTTCGCCAACAACGTTCGGCGAACATGATCGGTTGGTGGAGACGCGGCCGACGTCGTAATTATTATAACTACTTTCCGGGCTATCAGGCCGTGGTCCTATGTTGTTAAAAGGAGACGTTTCAACCACTCCATTGGTGGCCATCTTCAGTGGCTTATGGACTAAAAAGTACTGACAACGGTCTCCGTCAGTAACACCACAGTACTGTGGTTAAGGCTGTGAATAAGATCAGGGTCTCTTCCGTCAAACCGTGTACCGACCATCTTCAGTAGCGCACCATCCGTTCATTTTGACGTCCTGCATATCAGGTAGACTGGACATTGGTCTAATATTGACCAATGCCCGACT
The DNA here is from genome assembly GCA_034769895.1 of Magicicada septendecula. Classification (NCBI taxonomy): domain Eukaryota; kingdom Metazoa; phylum Arthropoda; class Insecta; order Hemiptera; family Cicadidae; genus Magicicada; species Magicicada septendecula. Next base: position 1,252,802,160 of record CM068367.1, read on the forward strand.
TACCTATCGCAGAAAGATAAAACCAGGAGAAATACTTGATTGAAAAAGATGGCCACCCGAGGTTTAGCTGAAACTTCTGATGAACGTCACAGAGTTTGGAAAGTTAAAGTTAGAAACTTTTAATGTAATGAACAAACAGGTAGGCGGGTATCTCTTGTAGTAGATTTAATCTTGTAGAAAATTTAATCAATAGTTTACTGTAGTTGAAGAAGTATATTTTCCAGGCAACAGAACGAGAATAATAAAACTTGTAACGAACGTCGTTTTAAAATTTCAGTTTTACTTTGTTGTTAACGATCGGAACGGAGTTTCTAAGACAACAAAGGCAAAGGAAGTTAAAAGGGAAAACAAAGGCGCAAACTTCGGTTGTTACGAACGCCCGGTGACGGGGGGCGAATTACATCTTCTCATATTTCAATAACGTCGTCGTCTGCTTTATTGTGTGAGTGCTTTACAACAATTTGGGCCGTTATCAAAGACAGGCGATAAAACAAAACGAAACGAAGCGACAACACAAAAATGAAACAAGAAGCGAAAAAATAACAAGGCATCTGATAAACCGACCTGCTCTTGAACTACAAAGCGGTGTAATAAAGTAACAAACGCGCGCGCGCACAAACACACACACACACACACACATGTTGAGTAAATGGATTTCCGCCAAAGTGAGCAGAACCTAAGTCACGGAGAAAGAAAAAAAGAGCGGAATGCGAGAGAGAGAGAGAGAGAGAGAGAGACAGAGAGAGAGAGAGTGAGTGAGTGAGTGAGTGAGAAGGCGAGTTCCGCTCGCTTTGCAATGAATCCATTGTTTTGTCATGCTATACAAATTACTAGGTTGGTTGGCGTTAGTTTGTTCATTATTCAGCTCAGTTTGTACGTGGTTACAAACGAAACTAGATAAATTATATTAAATGTTTACAATGTACAAATTAGATTGATTTGTTTGTTTTCATATCTCAAACAAACGTAATCAACATATTGTTCTCTATGTTTCTCTCTCTCTCTCTCTCTCTCTCTCTCGTCTCATACTCATACTCACACATGAAATGGATCAATAGTCGTGTTCCTTTATTTGGTACGAAAAGAATAACGGATTATTCCTTTAGCTTGCAATAATAAAGTGATAAATTGCTGAGGTTTGAGGTAAAGCAACAAGAGCAAGCAATTTATTGAATTGAGTTTTAGTTGCCTAGTAGAGTAGTAAGTAAATTCGGAAATTTGCACGACTGGATACATCATGCGAGGTCTCCAATAAGCTTAAGCTTCAGGTTCACTTCTAAACCAAGTCAGCGGACAAACACAGAATTGGATTTTAGGATCTCAGGAAGAATTATATGATGCTCCTTGTACCTCGATATTCTAGAATTCTAATTATTGTTCCGTTTATTCAGAAAACATACTTCGTTGAAAGTGCTTCGAATGAATTTACTTGCAGTTCTTCTTCTACAGCCACTTCATCCAAGAGCCTTCGCTTTAGGTTCTTCCATTAGCATTTCCCTCTATTGGTATAGTCATAAAACTACCGCGCCTAATTAAATGCCATCGGTATTCCGATAGCTTTTTAATACTTCTAATCTTGTTTTAACCTCTGCTTTCTGCTTGAGCACCATATCTCAAGAGCCTCTACTAGTTTGTTTGGTCCTTTACTCTATGGCCGTATTTATTTGCCATAACAAGTGTCTCCAACAACAGCTTTCCATTTACATCATCATCATTATCACCACAATCGCCAGGAACAGCAGTGATTATGATAATATACCGATAGCAGCATTAGTTTCCAAGCGTCCGTCTGCTTCTCTTCATTCTCCTACGATATCTTTTCAGAGCAATTCTTGTCTACTTAATAGCGCCACAGTACTTAATCTTGGTTTCTCATATATACAGTATAACAAAGAATCATACTTTCGAGGTCTGACAGCTACTTCCTTCCTTGTCGTAAGCGTACCCCTTCCCCACAGTTTGTGTACGATTTGAGACACACAAGTCAATGGGACCTAAAAAAATGTTAACTCTGCAATGTGACAAACATTCACGCTTTGTGCGAATATATGGAAACATATTTACAATAAGCTTTAGTTGGTGTGTTGTGCAAAGGGGTGTAAATGAGATAAGACACTATTGTTGTTAAGATACGTACTGCATGGTAACGTAGTTCAAGACGATTATAAACAATGGAACAATGGAGAAACAACAGTCCACGGTATCGTGAAAGTGAATGTTGTTCGCGAACGTATTGTGTAAAGATAATTAACAGTAAGCCAATTAATAGACACTAATATAAGTCACTTATATTAGTGTACAAATTGGAAGTAACTATTAATAACGAATTATTATAGTATTAAATAAATTTTAATAGCATTTATTCAAATGACAAAGTAATTAGTTATGCAAACACATGCAGCTGAAAACGCGTGGTTTGTAAATGTCTAGAAACCAGACATTCATGTCCACCAGCACGTGGTCAATTTTCTTGAACAATCAAGAATGTACTATAATGTAAAAATGGCGTCATTTGTGTAAGCCTAAAAGCACTGGTTAGTGTTGAATGAGGCAGTCTCTCAAATTCACTCTGAAGCTTGGGGTGGCAAATTCGAGTTCCAGCCAGTCCTTGGGAAGCCGAAGTGTAACGTCAAAGGAGCGACTGAATTAGTACCACGTACCACGGATTCAGGCACGGCGTTTGAGGCAGTCAAGGATCGATGACTGCCAACGAGTATTGAGTCAGGAGCAACGCCCATGAGGAAACCCTGAGATCGACACCCCGGCTTACGACAACGGCTGGTGTGAAAGCACAGGAACAGGTACGCGAGATAGTCCGGACTTCTGCAACTTAACCCAGCAAATCCAGAATGTGGAATTATATATAAAAGAAAAAAACAATGTTATAAAATATAAAACAAGTAAAGACTCTCTTTTTTAATTGATAACTGTAAAACAGATCAAAATTTATTTATTTACTAAATTCATAATTATCAGATATACACTATATAAGTTTTATAATAATAATAAAAAAACAATAACCTAAGCAAAATTTATTTCTGCAAAGTGCAGTCAACTTCAAACCTGTTACCTTGCAATATACAGTATATATATATATATATTTGTAATTTGGAACAACATTTAAAGTCGTTTTTCGTATCCTAGCTTCCAAACTTGACGATCTTTCCAATCATCATCCTTCAGATTTATCTGTGCCATTGCATTCCTTAATCTATCCGAATCTTTCGTAGCGTCCCCCTTTTTCTATTTTCAGAAGGGGTCCATTCTACCCCCTCCTGTTTGGTTATCTATTTTGTTTGGTTTTCTATCGTTGCCCATATCGTATAAACCTGTCCCATCTTAATTGTTTTGCAACAATTTGTGTCATTTGTACTGGTACATAAATGACAGTATAAATTTTTAGCGGCAGAGAATCTATTTAGGGGCAAGATCGATCTTTCTCTTACTTTTTCATTTTTAATTATCTTGCACCTTCTCCAGTATCTCATTTCCATAACTTGTAAACTTTACTTTCTGTCATCTGCTGTCAGCCAGAATTATTTTTTTTAATAGTTTTCGAAATTCTATCAAGTTTTCAATGTCGTCGTATTGAAGCTGATAATGGTAAAGGCGTCGAGGAGCCTCGTAAATATAATCAATTAACGGCTCAGCAATAACGTTCAAAAAAGTTGAAAGACTGTTTTAACGTGATTCAAAATGATACAGATCTCTGTTCATCAGAAAATTTTATAAGTTTTGTATTTTCTCTGAGTTTAGTGTTTCTGATGGTTTTTACTGTTTCAAAAAAATGACTCGAAAGTAGAAGAATACTACTTACTTACCCCTAAAGGGAAATGGTTGTCAATGAAGTAGTGAAGTCGCTAAAGTCACTGAATGCCTCCCTCTTGCAGTCCTCTGGATCTTCACAAAAGAACGTTCCATCTAAATGATGACATTTTATAAGTACGACAAACTACGCCGTTTCCACAGGTTTCTTCACAACACTTTTCCTTCATGAATGTTTTGCAAAACATGCATGTTTGTATGTCTTGTCATGCCGGAATACGCGCCTCATAAAATTTGTTACTATCCTAATGCATTAGCGTTTAGAAAGCTCTTTTCTCCTTAATTCCATTCAAAACCTCCTCCTTAATTCTCCCCTCTTCCCAATATATTTTGGTGAATCTACTCCAAAACAACGTTTTCCAGCTTCAAGCTTTTTCCTGTCCTGCCGCCCTCTATATCCAAGACTTATACCTATATATCATCGCGCTTCAAACAAAAGATTTACTACAAGAATTGCCAGTTACAGTAGTAATATGCTTATTGTACGACAAGATCCGTCTATTCTGAAAGGCTTATTTTGCCATCATATTCCTTTTTTATCCTCTAGAGGCATTTGTTATTAGCAGACTAGAAGTATAAAGTAACTTATCTTCTTCTTGCCTTCTTCTCCAGTACTAGAGCCCAACGTAAGCCAATCCAATACGAGTATTCTCCAGTCTCTCTTATTTGTTGCCATCTCAAGGTAACCCTGGCATCAATTCTTCTCAGCTCTTCCAGAACATCATCCAACCATCTTATCCTAGGTCGACCCCTCTTTCTGCTTTTATACACCTGTGCCCTCAAGATTTTCTTTCGCATTCGGTGATCATCAAACCTTTCTAGGTGATCTCAACACATTAGCAGAGACTTTAGGAATCTTACTATCCTCATGCTTCAGTAGCTCATCTAACTCCTGGTTATTTCTTATTCTTCGTTCATATCCTCCTTAACTTGCCCATAGTCACGACGCACAATATTTTTTAAAAATCTTCTCAGTGTTTCTTGTTTGCTTTTTGCTATAAAGTAATTTATAGCCCCCATGGTTAACAAGCTGAAGAATAGCTAATTTTTATTTTCACTACAGACGTGCCAGCCTGCCCTACAGAGAAATATGAAAAATCATTCAATTCTTCTCTTATTGAGGATTAAAAAAATTACGTACTGGATGGCTATAGGTAACGGGAAGACACAGTTACTTATTAATATTACGCCTTATAACAATTTCCGTGCCACAACAATTTGCCTTGGAAGTGGTGGGAGATATCGTGATAATTTCGGGATTGCTGCGGTAACTGGATACCATCAAACTCAGGAGGGACCGTAGAGTCTTCTCTAATTCTACTTGCACCAAATTGTGCGAAACAAACATTACCGCATACGAATTCCTTAATGAAATGAAAACCTGATTAGTGTTAAACAGGTTTCGGAGACTTCATCTTGGTTGTAGCTACGAATTACTTTTGCTTGCTTATGCTACCGAAGTCGTAGAATAAGTACTGACGCATTAACGTAGAGATCAACAAACAAAACTGCAGTAAAATTAAAACGATTAAAATAATATCAACAAGAATTTTATTAACATAATAATTTTGTTTATATTAGTGAAACAAAATAATTCAGTAATTGCATAATGCGAAGAATAATCAAATAATTAATTACAAAAGAGTCAAATAACTGACAACGTAGTTATTAAAATTATTCAAATTAAAAAAAAAAACAATTAAGTAATAATTACTAGCTTATGAGAACAGTTGTCTGCATAAAGGATCTGATTAAATAATTATTATAACAATCGTTTAATTTTATAATTGCTTTAATATCTAGAAAAAAATACTGTTTTAATAACCTAATTATTACTGTTAGTGCTTTGTCAAAAAAGCTGATTTAGAAACATAATCAGATGTAAAATAACTGTTTTATCAACACTTTTTTAATTTTCAAAGGATGCAATAAAAAGAGTTATTAAATTAAATAACGATTCCAATAAAAACATGATTACCTACTATAAATTCTGAATTCTCTGCTCGATTTACAAAAACGATAAAAGTGGAAATATCGTAGGCAGCATATTGTACATTAAAAATAACAAATCAAAATACGTTGGAACAGTAAATAATCCAAGTTTATATACAGAAAAACATAAGGACAAAACAAGGCCGAATCGAGAAATCCAACTGACAGAATTATAGACAGTTGCACAAGGAAAGAGCGCACACCAATAATAACAAACAAAGCAAACATACAAACAGTATAACTGTAATCCTCTGCTTACCCTTTGTTTACGATAAAGCCCTTTGTGAAAGCAGAGACACTCACCTGTAACAACAAACAAATAACCTTTTTATTAGAGCCAAGTGTCAATACGAAGATAAGTAAACGTGTGTGTGTGTGTGTGTGTGTAATATATATACACATGTATGTATACATTTGTATGTATGTATGTATGTATGTTTTCGGACCACACATGTATATGTATGTGTGAAAATTTATCCAATATTTAAATTCGAGGTGTGATAAAAAAATAACGAGAATTTCTTAATTTTGGTTCCTATACGTTTTCAATTCATAACATTTTTTCTCACGTTGGTACCACTCTCCGTGACGTATGTGTCAGTTGTTCAGAATATTAGATGCTTAGTTTGTGTTTAACAAGCGAACATTGACGACGATCAATGTTCTCGGCGATTTTAGTATTTTCGAAATGACGGAACAAAGAATTTGCATTAAATTCTGTGTCAAAAATAATATCATGTGCATTGAAGTAGTGCAAATGTTGGAAAAGGCTTTTGACGAGAATGCTGTGTCCAAATCAAGGGTTTATGAGTGTACAAACGCCTGAGTTGGAACTTATGTATGCGCGGCCAGAAGTGTGCGTCTTGCGAACAGGAATCAGGCAAGCGTGTCCCAGGAAAATAGCTGTACAGAGGGATAGTGGACCATATCAGTAGGCGTGAAAGGGAACCAGAGTAGGCTGTCCCTGGCCGGTAGCTACACACAGGTGTGCAGTGAACCCAAGTGACACCACGTGACCGGAAGCCAGGGGAAGTAGCTTTGACAGATGTCCCGTTCTTTGGGACGCCGCACGGTGAACCCTAGTCACGCACGTCGTAAACGGTAACCAGTATCAACTGACTTGGCAAGATGTGCTTTAGAGCTGCTGTATCCCAGTAGCGACCCCAGTAGGTTGCATCTGAAATTGGCAAACACAGCCTGTTTAAAAGGTCTTACGTCCACCAAAGACCCCACCTACACGTACACGGCTCTTTGGTCCACGGGAGGTACCCCGTCCTTTGGCAACATCGGTACTGAAAGATTACCAGGAGTATCCTGAGATTCGAGTTGCAGGGAGGGGTCAAAAGAGGTTCAGTATCCCTGACAGATTAGCTGTGTGGGCCTCTTGTACCAGTTCCGTGACTCCGATAAAAAAGAGCGAGTTCTACTCCTAACAGCGCTTCGAGTCCTATAACGCTCGTACTCCCTTTTTGGCGAACTTGAGTCCAGGGAGTAGCAGGACTTATTTTCGTGGGGGAGACAGAAAGGAAGAATACAGCAAAGGTTAGGTCGTTGACACCTAACTTAGGTAGTAGTTGACACCTCTAAGACGATACGCTTCGTATAAAGCAGTCTGAAACCAGCCTGAAGAAAAACCTCGCTTAGGCCTATATGCCTGCTATTAAAATTGGTAACTTCGGATTTGACATGATGGGACATTTCAATTATTTCGGGCCCTTAATAATCTGTAAAATCGTAGGGCATTAGAGCAAGTATAGTAGTAACACACAGAGCTTATGCTCTTTCAAATCAATTTAAAGCAAACTTATAAATACGAATATAAAATTTGTTACCTACAAAACTAACTAATAATAAATTATGCCTGTGAGATTTAGGCAATGTCAAAAAAGAAGAAGGACTTGATGGGAATTTTTGGAGTTACCTATGTAATCTTCATTTTGGTGTTTTAAATCGGAACTACATGAGATTTTGTTCTTAATTTCATACAAATTTTCACTGACAATCCACTACATAAAATAAGTGAAAGTTAAGTGGCTATATTGTCCGCAGGCTGTAGAGTAAATAAGAAAAAAATATTACACCGGGGTACCGCAGGACGAAGGAAAAGAGGCAGACGCGAACTGAACTGAATAAATGGGGTTGAAGGTGATCCGAGGAAGACTGTTCGAACCTAGACGACGTTGGTTGGTAACTGTAACGATGGCGACATACTGTATAGTAGAGGCGGCTAAGGCATATTTAGGGTTGTAGGGCCAGAGAGTTATAGATATTGTAACGAAACGTTGTTACAAATGAAAATTGTGTTATTTAATTTTTGAAAAAAATTAAATATTTTGTTTTGAATTTTTGAAAAAAATTTATTTTTTATGTTTTAATGTTAATATTTAGTAAATAATTCTTGTAATGGTGTAGTGTCAAAATTTTAAGTTTGTTTGAATTAATTTGGTCAATAATCTTGCTTGTGGTTAACTGGAATTAAATTCAGAGTTAACAGGATTGTCTCACTCACTAATCGATTTGCGATATTTCTTCTTGTTCGTATATATTACTTCCACTTGAGTAATGGCCGCTTTTCTTGTAGTCCTGTTGTTAACTAAAACTCTATTTTGTAAATTTATAAATAAATTTTAAACCAAATTGTTGAAATACTATATTTTATTAACAATTGTTTAAAAGATCGATTTAAAATCGATTATCATATATTGCTCGACTCGTTCACAGGGCGATCGATTGTTGATACAGATTATTTAATATAAATATTTTCAGGTTCTTTTAACGGTTATAGTTAATAGTCAGAGAAGGGGTAGGGCTAGAAAGTATAACATTCACAATAAAAAAGCTTAAAATTAAAAATTACAATGTTATTAAGTAATATATAATGTTTATATATGATAAAATTCGAACCAGTGATGTCTAGAGGTTCGGTTGGTAAAACTCGCATTGGATTGTGGGACGTCAAAGATGGCCGCTGCTTAGCTGCTGATGTTAAACAGGAATGGTGTCACCGGAATTTTCTTTCAATAAAAGCTGCCTCGTTCACGTTTCCTCTTCTCTGCAGTATGGAGAATTCCTTCTGGTGTTATTAGTGTTGTCCTGGTTAAGTGTTCTGTGTTCACTTCGATTAAATGTTTTGGATTATGTTTATTCACTTCTGTCAATGTGTGTGTCGAAAATTGTAAAGTTCGTTTGGTTATGAATAATTAGTGTTTTAGAGTTTTATTTCCTTATATCACTTATATTCGGTTCCGTATTAATTGATTTCAGTGTTTGTAGTTGTTGTGTTCACTGAATTTAGGTTTAAGGTAAATTTTTCCGCAACTCTCGATTTTTTACTGTTGGCTAGGCTCAACTTCCATACGCCATTAATGGTTTCGATATATGTGGTTCTTTAGCGAGAGCTTAATCACCCTTACTCAACGAATGTTAAATAAGAACTGTTTTACTTCCTTCGTTTTCTGAAATATCTTAGCCGATTTAATATTAGAAAAGTATTGTTTCAATTTTTAATCGCTTCCGATACATATAAAGAAGTACATTATATCACAGAATATATTTTGGTTATTAATTAGTTTCATGAAATAGTAAATACATAATCGGTTTCTTTTATTCCTTCTGCTTAATTTGATACCCAATAATCTATCTTTACAAAGTTTTTTATTAAAATTGCTATATTCCCTTCATTTTGGAAAAGTAGGCTCAACCTTTTATTTCCTGTTCTTCTCCAAATATTAGCCATTTTATATGTTATAATTATGACTATAATAAATTTCAGATTGACATAAATGTTTATCTTTCCTTACTTTCTCGCAATTTTATCAATTGATTATTCTTTTAAATATACTACATGAATTTATGACTCCCCACTCTGAAATGTTGGTTATTACATCTGCAAATTTTTTAATAATTTTATATATCTTTTTATACTATCCTTTTAAAGTCTAGTTTTAGTCATAGTATTTGGTGGCTAATTCACCTTATATAAATTCCATCAGTTTACTTGGTTTATTTAACTTAATTAATCAATTATAATGTTGTTGGAATTTCCTATTTGGCCTAGATTTTTATGGTTTTACATATAATGTTTTTGAATAATACTGTGTTTATACCCCTTCTGACTTTCTTAATTTAATACAATATTAATTAAAATCTCCTTAATTAACTAATAGAACATGTAGTATTGTATTCCTACTCATAATACCTAAACAATATTTAAAATTAACAATATGGTCTTCAAAGTCAGACATTTTGGTTTTAACTATTACAAGTAACATATAATAAACATTTTATAAAAAGAGTATGGTATCCATACTTAGATATTTTAGTCTGGATTAATACTGTCAGACATATTAAACATTTTTATTTTAATAACAAAATCTTATTCTATTCACCACATTGAATTATGGAGTTCATGGGCTTAAACATAAACAAGCCCTTTATTTTTATTTTTTTCTTAAACTTAATTTGGTTGCAGTCTTTTCTGTTGTTATTTTGTTATTACATTTTTATCCCCTGTCACTTATTTATTCACCACCTGCTTAGAAACATTAGTAAGGTTTACTTAAGAATATCTTATAAAATTTTATTTCTGTAATCATAGAAAACATTAAAGTTGTTTATGGTACACGTGTACTTAGTTGAAGTATTAGTCACACTTCTACTTGAAGTTTATTTAATATACTGAAATAACTTGCACTGGTTCACTTATATTTTGGATCTTATCTCTTATTGAGTTTTACAATATTCCAAGACCAAAATCTTAGTTATAAGGGATTATGAAGATTTGTTTATTCCATTACACAATAACTTTAGTGGGTGCACTTCTACTTTCACCACTAAACACTTTGTTTATAACTATTTTACATCAATATCAGGTTTTGGGTGTTATACTTTCTTTGTGACCTTGAATCTCTTTAGGGGTTTGTCGTATTCTTTTTAATAGGTTTCCCTTGGGTATATTTTGTAGTCCTCCCATCCTACAATTTTGTTTCTTCAAAATTCTCCCTTCTTGGTTTCTCCAAGGTAATATTGTTTTCTCATGTCCGTTGGTTTGTTCGGGGTATCTTCCTTTCCTACTCCTATCCTACCTGGGTATTATCCTTATTTTATTTTAGTTTTTTGTGTTTTATTTTCTTTATACCTTTTTGTTGCATTGTGGTTCTTTATTTTTACTTTTTCCATTTATGGTGGTATTTTATTTTGATATTTATTTGTTTTCATTTGAATATTTCTTGCTATTTAATGTAATTGATATTTAATTATGATCATATTGTAATCTTTATTAAGTGGATTATCTGTCATGCTACAATATATAATACTATAATACTTATAACTATTTTACCTCAAGATGTATTTTTTCTTTATATTTTTTCTGTAAAAGAAAAAATACATCTTGAGGTAAAATAGTTATAAGTATTATAGTATTATATACATCAAGAAACGGACTGTAGCAGAAAGTGATTGATACAATATATAAATAGATTGCTAGAGGAGGGAGAGAGAGAGAGAGAGAGAGAGAGAGAGAGAGAGAGAGAGAGAGAGAGAGAGAGCGAGAGATCTTAAATAGTATGAAGATCTAACATAAAATGAATAGGCCTAAGCTCTAATATTGATTATTTTTCTAAATTAATATTAAAAATATTAATCAGACAAAATATTTGTAATTGTTCTGGTTAGTTCGTAACCAGACATGGAAGGAAAGGAAATCTTTTACAAATTTCTTCTAAGGCTTACAAGCCTTATGAAGTCAATGTTGTTAAAATTATTTTCTGATTCCGGGCTGCTTTGCCATGGTCCAGTGCTGTACATACCGCGGATGTTTCGACCGTTACAGGTGCTACGTATAGGTACCCTTCACGGAACCGTTAGCCATTACCACAGTACTGTGATCACTAACGGTGACGTCTGCGTTAGTGTCGAAGCTCATTATTGCACTGATGATGGCCGTCATTGGCAAGGTCGAAACGTCTGCTGGTATGTACGGCCAAACAAACCGGAATCGGAAAATAACTTTAACAACGGAATCTTTCATAGTTACGATTTGTTAATTCCGAAATTGCAAAGAGGGTAAGAGATTAGTCCTCTTTTCCCCATTTTCTCTCTACTTTCGTGTTCTGTCTAGGCACCTATTGGTCCGTCCGTCTATCTATCCGTTTGCGTAGCTATCTCTGTATATCTGTCTGTCTACCTGTCTGTCCCTCACTATCTCACTCTGACGAGTTCTGCGCTTTTTATTATTTTAAAATCTACAGTCACAACAAAAGGGACAAACATCACATATGCTATGGAAACATTTTAACAGAAACGACCGTGCACCAACTTTACTGTCTTCTCTTCCCACTCGCTCTATCAGACGAAGTCCAGAAACCGAGAAATGCTTTACAAGACAGGAGACGATAACCATTCATCGTTGGGCGTAGGAGTAAGCAACACAGCATTCACAAATCACACGCACGCACGCACGCACACGCGCGCGCACAGACACACTAACTAAGAAACTTAAACTAAGTATATATTTATAATATTTGTACGTGCTTTTAAATTCTATTACCAGCAGCGCTAGTAGCGAGTAACAATATTTCACTTCTCCTGGCAGACGTTTGAGGTCGACTCGACTACTATCAATATAGTAATATGTCAACTGCTTTTACAAAGTGGTATCGTAACAGACAGTATGTGTCTATGTAACTCACACCAGAGTGCATGCATAACACACTCTGTCTCTCTCGTACAGAAGGTTCTTTATCACTTAGTGTCAAAACAAATTGACTCTATTTGTGTAAATATAGAACGCGCACACACACTCACACAGACTAGTATATTGACGTCGCTATGACGAAGACAGCCAGTATGCAACGAGAAGGGAGTTCAACGGCTTTCCGTGACATGGTGCACAAACACATCCGTATGGGGAAGACACTTACAAGGCAATGTATCAGACTATGGTAGTGTATCATACAGAGAGGTCTGCGTTTACGCATAATACAAAACTAGCGCCATAAATGTCAAAAATAAATTTTAATACATAAATTGACTTAGTCGGTACTGTGGACATGTTTCTTCACGAAAAGTTCGTTCTAGACTTCTTCAACTAGAAAACTATTTTTAAAAGTAGTAAATAATACTCCTTGGAGTTTTATTCTCCAAGTGGTCGTATTCTTAAGTTGTATTATTCTCCTTGGAGTTTTTACAGGCACCGTTGGCTCCCTCTCGTCCATCTCTTCCTTATTCTTTTTTGTCTTCAATTATCTTTCCTCTAATCCCCGTCTCCGCTTAGACTCATCCATCTCTTCCTTCCACTATCTACTTTGCCACCCTATTCACCTACCTGATCTTCTCTTTCCTTACATGCCATATCATATCAATCTGTTTTTCCCTTCTACACGTAATTATATCCGTCTTCTTCTAACTCATTATCTTTCACTGTGTTTCGTCTTGTTAATTCCCGAGAGTTAGGTTCTGTCGCAGACTCTTCAACAGACATTATGCAAGTTTTACGTTATCGTTGGTCTTCATAACAAAAATCTGTGACATCTGTTGTGAAGACAACCGAGGAAATCGTAATGAGATGTAGAAAAGCCGACACTCTTAATGGTTTTAACAAAACTATTAAGTAAAAGAGTTCACTGTTAGACACAAACAGTACAGATTAATATTTATGTGAAAAATGACGGCCCCGAAACAATTTTCATAGCCGAAGGACTCAGGGGGTATTTACGGGGAAGGACGAATGGGACCCCCCCCCCCCCAGAGAGTCGAAAAAGTTGACGGATTTTGTTTCTCTCTTAAATTTTAGGCTATATTATTACTTTTCCATCTCTGTACGCTAATATAATTATAAGTCTTTTTTAAATATACAAACAGGCTTATTACACGGCATTTGCGTATACGTTTGAAATATAGAAATATCAATTCAGTCAATAAGTAGGCCTTTTATCTTCTAAACAATCTTTCAATAACGCGTATTTTTATTGTGTTATTACAGTTAACTTTAATGGGATTGATTTCGGGATGTTATCACACGTTTTTCAACCACTTTAGAGATAGTAATTTTGATTAGGCCAAATTCTAGATACGCTACTGGATGGAGTGAGTGAATAGCCGCTCCCGGTTGATTCACGCCACTCGCCACACCACCACGCTACTGTGGATGTAAAATTAGCTGTATAATTTGAAAAGTACAAATCGTATGTTTATAACATGACTTGGCAACAAGGAAGGAAAGCTGGTAAATCGAAACCAATATTGGTATAGATCATAGAACATTTTAAAATTATTCCTGAGTTTCCTAGCTCTCCGTCACTTTTAATATTCAGTTAATTTCTTTTGAAACCCTTCTGTTGAAACAAATATTTGTAGTTTATTACTTTTATGTGGTTTAGTGTTTCCAGTTATAAAAATACGATTAACAATACGATTAAAATCATGTGTTTTTGAAAACGATTTGAAACAACGTAAATAAAGGTTTTATTGTTGCCGTTGTTGAGTATTTCTATTCCGTACCACAAAGACATTTCTTCGAGGATTTTTCCTGTTTCATATTTTTAGAAGCATATTTACATTTTATTTTAGTCTACCTGGGATAAAGTAGTTTATGACATTTTTTGTTGGTAATTTTAATATACAAATTATGTAGTAATTCAAAGGTTTTTAAATTATGTAGTAATTAGTTGTTTAATTACGCGCTCTCTTTACGGTTAATTTAACTGTATACCGGTTCTTGTACGTTTCATTTTTCTTACTTATTTATGGTGGTTTGCAGTAGACGCGGGATCGCCGCCGCCACACTGTTGCGGTCTCCAACTGTAACCACAAAAAATAGTGTTTTCATAGCTATTTAATGCGACAGCTAAGAATACCCAGTATGACTAAAACTTTCATCTTATTTCTTAACACTGATAACACTAAAAAAAAAATACAACAGAACGTTGTTAACCCTAAAGGCATATCCGCACCGAAAGTTACCATTTGGTTTATTTTACATATATATGCCGCTTTCTACTACGTGTTAAAATCAAAACACACACACACACACACACACACACACACACACACATTGACAAATAAACACAGAATGTATTATTTCTATATTTCCTGTATACAGTTCCTGAGGATGGTAAAACGTCGACACATATGTTGTAATCTTTCTCTAGTTAATGACAGAACGTTACAAAGCGTTTGTCACTTATTAATTGATAGTCACTACTAAATTAAGAGTCAAGCAACTTATCATTTTAATGTCAAGCTGCACTTGGAACACTCTTTGTTTTTAAATCAGTACAAGTAAAAGGGTAAGTAAATTGGACTGGATTTAACGATACAGGCTTACAACTGCACAATGCCATGGTACTGCAATTATGTGTTACAGATCCACGCTGTCAAAGATACGTCGTCAATTGCTGTAAGTCGATATAAATACGGTTTTCAGTATTATATAATCAAATTGGCATTTCTTGTATACATCTCCAAATGTATTTTAGTCATCATTATCATCTATCTGTCCAGGATTAGGCAGGTTGCTTGTTCCGGCTTCATCATCTCCGTCTCGGTCTGCCAACATTCCTTCTTCCGGTTGGCTTATAATTCAGGATTTTTCTTGGAATTCTTTCTGGAGACATCCGCATAACATGCTCTTTCCATCTTTTTTTATAGGTTTTTGCTAGTTCCGTTACTGGTTGTACTTTTAATTCCTGTCTTATATCTTCGTTTTTTATGTGATCTAATCTGATACAACCTTTCACAGGTCTAAGATATTTCATTTCAGACGTTTCCATCTGTCTATAAACTTTCTTTCTTGGTGCCCATGATTCGGACCCGTATGATACCATGGGGACTGCCATCACCTTATAGAATTTTATTTGTGTTTCTTTCGTGGTCTTTCCTTTGAGTGTTCTCCGTAATGTCCTACATTTTATTTGGAAGTTGTCTGTTTTATTAAGAATATCTTTGTCTTCTTCATATGTAATATCACATCCTAGGTAACTGAAATGTGATACTTGTTCTAAAATTTTATTTTCAATTACAATTTTTGCCCGTGTCGAATCTTTTTCCAGGAATGCCATTGTCTTAGTTTTTTCTATTGAAATGTTCAAATTATAACCTTTTGATTACAGGTGTATTTTAGTATTGATTTTAGTTAAAGTAAAAAGACGTTTTCTCCAAGAATTTAGGTTCCTGTGGAAAGATTTCAGACTTGTTTTTATTCTACTTCGGTTGACATTCTCCAGACACATTAACCGGTAACGTTAAGGTTGGCCTGTAGACGTAGTAGTCGTTTGATCGAACTGCGAAAGAATTCACAAAACGCTTAATAACAAAATAAAGTGAAAAAAAAATCAGCGAAGCACTCAAAAACAAAATGACAGAGTGACTTCTATTTGGAATACTTCCAAAGCATTAAGATAGGCTTTCATTTTTTCTTCTCTTTTCCCTCCTCAATAACAAATCACATACGCTACTATACGCTAAGCGGGCGGGCGCGCGCATGTGTTAGCGTCTACACTCGGAATTACTTTCGGGATCTAAATTAAGAATCATTTCACTTCAAAGCGGAGCTACGTAACTTCCCTCGCTCAAGCAGTTAGTTCTTACTACGAGATCGAGTCCTCTTCTTTGCGTTTTTATACAGTAGTGATACTATGAAGTCTTTTCAATTGCATTTGATACGTACTTTGCATCCGTCCTGCTTTTTAACTGACAGGAAGTCGTTAAGATGCACTTCTATAGAATGCATTCTATTCACTGCATGCAGGCACAGAACGTTTACAGTATGAGGGATGTGACGTATTGACCTCGTATAACGATGTATGTATGTGATGCGTATGACTTCACCGCTCCATACCCTTGCAACATATTAACAAACACATCTAGCAAACATAAACAGGTCTACATAAAAAAAAAACGTGTTGGTGGTTGAATTTAAATTTTAATATCATTCAGATAATTAGTATCTTTATAAAGGCTTCACCGAAAAAACGTGTTCAACGAATATAAGGTTATGAGAAATAACTCTATAATTCCATGTAAAAGGTACAGTTAACTTTGTAATGAACCTATAGGACCGTTACGAAAAACCATGAAATTTTGCTGAATTACAGATATTGTTCGGAAGACAATCTGATATTGTGACCACTCGAAACCTCAGCACAAATAAGAAAATACAATGGATTCTGTCCGAAGTAGGAGTTTTAGTTACAGTGTTGGACCATCGGGAAGGAGTTTTATAGAACGTACAGAAGACCTACTTTTTTAAATGAGTATTTCCAATGTTCGTTGGAACAGAACTGTACATTTTAACTCGAGTAGTGACAGAGAAATCAAATATATTATTGTGTTTGAAACAAAATCAGTGTTATTATTGTAATTTACAAATGTTTCAGCCACTCGATCGGTAGTCATCTTCAGTGCTGAAAGGACTGAAATACTGAAAAAGGTCTCAGTCAGTAAACCACAGTAATGTTGCTAAGGCTGGCGGCTCTAATAAGGACCCCATATATAGGCCTATAACTTTTTGGAGTCTGCACCAAGTTGCCGCTGACCACCTCCAGCCAATCACGAGAAGGCGTGACGCTATTGGTTCACCATGGCACGAAAGCCTAAAGCAATCAAATCAATTTTATTGAATATTATCTAAAAATTGTAAAATAATATTTGAAAAACGAGATATTCAAGATTCTTCCTACATAATTATTTATAATTCTTATTTTAACACGCGCAACTGTATTAGAAATAAATGTTTTAGTGGATGGTTAGTGAGGATCGGTCAATAATACAACTTTAGTTATTTTGCGTCGACGTTTCGACAATATTTATTGTCATCTTCAGGACCTGTGTATGAAATACAATAGAAATATCAAACATAACGAAACAATTAAATATTTGGGTGAACGTGTTGGTGATGTGAGTGTGTGCGTGCGTATGTATGTATAATTTTTTATGTGAAGACTTATGATAGTTTGTTTACATCTTCAAATTATCTTTAAGAAAGCGAGCAAATCACCAACACGTTCACCCAAATATTTAATTGTTTCGTTATGTTTGATATTTCTATTGTATTTCATACACAGGTCCTGAAGATGACAATAAATATTGTCGAAACGTCGACGCAAAATAACTAAAGTTGTATTATTGACCGATCCTCACTAACCATCCACTAAAACATTCACTGATTGACGGTCACTAAAAATTTAAGGATTTAATTAGAAATAAACTTACGTTAAGTGATTACAGAATATTACTTAAATTTTTAATACCTTTGGGGTGGGGGAATTGTTCCCCTTGATCCATAATTACGTCACTGCTACTACTATTATCACTAATATCACATACACACACGCGCGCGCGCGCGCAGTACCAGTGCTGGCCGCAGAAGGCGTTGCTGTATACATCAAAGTACGTAATTCTATCCACGTTTTCCTCCGCTTAACCGCAATGAATATTTATCGTATTCCCGAGAATTCTCCCCAATTAATTATATATTCCGTTGATTTACATAATAAAATATGTTAAACAGTTTTGCCAGCAACTGTATTTCTTTATTTTTATAAACTGTAGAGGTTGGGGAGGTTGAGGTCTGCATCTCTCTGTATTTCAAGAAGTACGACACAACAGTTTACTTGGAATTAAATTATTATAAATACTATTCTACAATTAAAGTCGGCTGACATTACTAACACCGAAATGTTAATAAGTTACACAATAAGCATTTTACCACTCAAAAACTGTTTTACTGACATCTTCCTTTTTGACACAAAAGACGTTTTTATTTTTTCTTGTTCTAGGTTAGTTTGGCCACTTCGTTCTGTATTTATGAAGAGCCTCTCTCAACTGTCACTCTGTCTCAACTTGCGGCTTCTCAAATTATCTACCGTTGGTTCCTATTTCTTGGCCCATGGAGAAACGGCATCGTTGAATTTCTGGATCATATTCTTGATTATTTTCTTCAGCTGCATTTCGGTCTACTGCAATTTACAAGCCTTTTCTAAAATATTGGGTTTGTCGTCCTAGAATTTTTGTTTAAATATTGATGAATCGGTAAACTGTACACTGTGAGTGATTTAAAACGACTAGGTTTAGCTGACTTGCCTATCACGAGTAGGCTCTAAATTGCGTTTATCACTATCGGACATATTTGTACAAAAGAGGATAGTAACATGGACCACCGTTTTTTTGAGCCTGATAATTTTCTATGTTTATACATGGTTAATAATGTAGTGGGACTCATTAACGGTCTCATCAGTATGAAGGCTAAATATCATCCGCTGACAATTTATGGAGCATTTTGGGTGGTATTGTGCCGGTGTTTGCCTAACCCGGCGATCGAAGGTTTTATAAATTTCGTTTAACATAAACGCGAGTACAAATGTCGATTAGAACGCCGATATCTAGGCTGCACTGTTGAATCTGCCTGCGCCATCTCGCGTCGAAATTTCGCTGTTTGTGGGATTGTAACTGCACGGGCAGTCCGACTGCAGATCTCACAAGGGAATCAACAGACTCTCCGACCCGGACAGACATTATTGCGTAGTTTCTTCTACACTAATGGCAAGCTAGATTTACGAGACTTCCCGGTAAGTAATTTACAGCAGGCTATAGTATGCTTCAAAAATAATTAAATAATTTAACGTAAAAATATTCAGGCGCATGCGAAAAGAGAATGTACTTGGTGCGATCGGATGAGAGGGTATGTGGTAAGAGATTTATTCGATGTTCAATATATACAGCCCATATTTCTTTCAATTATTATGCAAGTGTCACTGTAATTATTTGGTAAAGCATTATATAAATTTATAAGCTAAAGTCAGTACGTATAGACGGAGTTGAATTGTGTAAGTTATGCACGTGCATGCAATAGACTGCAAGAGTGTTTTTTTAAGTAATTATGGCAGTTAAAATAAATTGTGAGACCACCCTCAGATAAAAAACTATTTATATTTTGTTTGTGTGTAACCGTAAGTGCCTTTAATGTGGTCATTTTCCGACAAATTACGATAATTGGGTTGCCACGTGGCACGGCCAACTTGTTTGGTTATGTCGGCACGGGTCAGAGCAAGTGCAAGTGGCTTTTACTAGACACTCTTTAATTTTATTTTTTTATTTAGTGCATTCATTATCACCTTGCAGACTTGATTATTCTCAGGCCATTTTCAAAAAAAAAAAAAAACAGAAACAGAAACTTTATGCTTTTATCTTGAGTTGGTTGGAAGGCCCGTTCTGAGGTTATTACCTGGAACTAGGGTGCACATTTTAGCGAACAGAATTTCTAATCTTTTGTGAATTCCCAGGGTTCTCGCTCCTAGTCGGAGATTCTGGTCTAGGCTGGTGTAACGACACCTTCACCAGCCATGAGCCATCCTACACGCACCTGTTCGGAAGAGGGAGTCGTTGCACTTCCACAGGCTTGTTGACCAGCCACAAGATGCATCATACGCACACGATTAAGGTGATATGAACTCTTTTTATTTTCGTTGGCCGGGCCTGCCGTTCTTCTGAGTTACACATTATTTTCTTTAAACCATGTGCCCACGCTGCTAGACAGTTCGCTCTGGGGTGTGTCACCTGAACAATCATTATGAACATTATTTGACTTTTATAATATGACTCCATAAATCTAAGTACTATGATTGTAATTGTGTGCTGCACTGGGGGAGCGTGCCAGAGTTTTTTTTTACTCTTAAATATTTTTTTTTATGTATATACAAGAGCCTTAGAGTCATTACACTATTCAATATAAAATTAAGTCATATGTTATTGGTTCTGTTCCGGCTGGTTCAGAACGGGTTCATATTTTAATTTCATTTCGGTTTAACATGTAAGGGCTGGGGGTTTCGTTTTTCAGGCTGTTTTCTGGGGGTAAAATGGACATAGTTTTTTTCAAGTTAGGCACATGTTCATACAGTTTAAGGCAGGTCTGATTCCTGTCACATATGGTCTGGCACATGCTGGCGCGCTTCCACATCTGCTAGGATACAACAGGCAGTTATTATAAAATCAATTATACACAGATGTCTGGCTTTAAGAGAAAATAAATTTTATATTTTGTGGGCATATACTGATAATTTTGACATTGTAAAAGCATACTGATGCTACTGATTCTTGTCAGTTGAATTAAATCATTTTCATTAAGGAACAATAAACTCATTACTCATTATTTTCATTAAGGAGCTATTGCTTAAACTCAGGTGATGAGGGTTTTTCCCACTTATATGCTGTGCAAGAAACTTAAAGATTTTCATATGCTCATAATGGGCAATTTATCAGAGGTTATCAATTCATATGGGCTGTCCGGCCTATCTTTATGCTTTTGTTAGTCATGATCATCCTTTTGGGGGGTTTTAACATTTTTAATTTAATGGAGTAAATGAATTATGGATGGAAGTTAATGAATTATTGTGATTGCAAGTTAAATATTTATGATTGCTGGTTTTGGGGCTTTATAGAAATACTGCCTGTCGGGCAGGTCGAACATGAGTATTGTGATGCTATTATGAGTCTATGTGTCTTTGTGTTCCTATATGTGATGTCAATGTTAAGTGTTAGTAAAAGGGGGGGAATTTATATAATTTATGGGATGTTGCTCGATATATATTGTAATAATACACCCAGACTCCTTCTCGTGTCTGCTTCCTTTCGTTTGTTTTACTTCCTGTTGTGAGCGCCAATTTTGTAATAAAACACAAAATAATTTAATTTATGTGTATGTGTAGTAATGTTCCACTTTGGAAACGCCAATTTGGTAACGTTCCTGGTCTTCTTTAAGCCTCCCTGTTGGGCTAGCCAATTTTGTATTAAAAAAAAATAATCTGTGTGAATGCTGTTGTAATAATTTGTAATAAAAAATTATTTTTTATTTCACAAAAAAAAATTTCTGAAAAAATATTTTTTATGAAAATGTTAATCTTAATATTTAGGAACTAATCGTGTTTATTGTTTGTAATTAGAAATGAAGTGGTATTATGTTTATTCTTGTAAGAGTGTCACTTTCAGTAAAATTGTTAAAGGACAATCTGGTTAACTCCAAATCTAGTCGAAAGACGGCTCCCTTCTTCTTCTTCTTGAAGCGTTCGTTGTTTCGTATATACCGCCTTTCGGTTAGTTGGTATGCTTGAATAATTTATTTGTTAAGCTTTTTTAAAGAAAAACCAAATCCAAATTACAAAACAGCACGTTTATTAATAAAATAGTTATTTTGTTCGATAAGAATCGATGTTACAAAGTAGTATCGACTCACTCAGGGCCGGTCGATATAAAAAGTTTACATTAGTATTATAAAAATATGGTTCTTTAAACGGTTATTTAAGATATAGCCAGAGAAGTGTATGGGCAGGAAAGTATAACACTTACAATTATAAAATGCCTTAAAATTAAACAATACAATGTAATAATTACAATTAATAAAAGTTTACATATGATATTTATTCAAACCAAAAGCAGCAGAAGGTCGTTCTCTACAGCTGGAGTAAGTTGAAGACAATTCCCAAAATGGCCGACTGGCGCATGCGTAGTGTAACGTATAATCTGGATGAAAGTTTTGGTTAAATAAAGATGTCTTTTTTCCGTGTAAATGGTCTCCGCAATTGTATATGATTGTTCTGGATGTATTTGAGTGTCACTGGTGTATGGTGGAATAGTTCACTTGGTGTAAAATGTTGTTATTGTGTCTATCTCACTTGGTCTATGTGTGTCGAGTTTAACCTCGATTGTCCGTTTGTAAATGGTGTGATATTGGTGTTATTTCGATTAATTAGTCGTATGTGGTTCAGTTTATTGGTGTTACACTGTTCATATTCTAACTTCACCGGTTCACAATTAAAAAACAATTTAAAATAAAATTTTATGCAAATTTTCACCGAACTCGGTTTATAATGTTATTCGCCATTATAGGTTACTTCGGGCAAATAATTACGTTAAGTACACTCGTCAACGTATAATAATGAACTGTTCTCATTTCCTTCGTCTCCTGAAAATCTTAGCCAATTTAATAATATATCTTATACATTGTTTCAAATTATCTTAGCTTCCGATACATTTTATTTTGATACATTATACTCAGAAAATAATTTCGTTATTAGTTAACTGTACGAAATACGAAATACATATTCGGTTTCTTTATTCTATTCTGCTTATTTTGATGATAATTAATATAGGGTTACAAAGTTTCATTAGAAAATTATATTTCTTACATTTTTGGAAGGTAGGCCTAATTTTATATTTCCTGTTGTCTAAGCAAATAATAGCCATTTTCACTGATATAATTATTATTCTGTTAAATCTGAAATTGATATAATTGTTTATTCTTACTTAATTTCTTGCAATTTAGTTTATTAATGATTGTTTTTAAATACAACTCATTTGTCTATGACTCCTCCTCTGATAATGTCAGTTAGTCCATTCCATTTTTATTGGTAATTTTATTAGATAAATAAGTAATTTTACTTATCTACTGACCATATCTTTATAAAGTCTTATTTACATGGTATACTATATGTTGGGTTTATCTTGCACAAATATTGTCAGTTTAACTGGCTTATAAGACTAGATTTGTTAATTATTCTGCAGTTTAAATTCATTATATGGCCTAGATTTGATGTGTTGCTATTTGCAAAATTTTTACTAATGTAGTTAGTTTATACCCTTCTCTGATTTTTTATCCTTATACACTTTATTAATAATTAGTTCTTTGACTGGTATATCAGTGATTATTGATTGTACAATTAAAATATAACACATATCTCTATCAAAACTGGTACTTTGAATAATACCTTTTATGTGTACTGATTATACCTAGTAACATGATTAAAAAACATTTTATAACATGGGGAATGATATCTACCTTTAGATATGGCATTCCTAATTTAAAGTAACAACAAAATAACATCTTATAACAATAATATTGCTTACTAATAAATCTTATTTGTCTAGTTAATATATGGAACAGGAACATAACATATTGGTTCCATATAATGGTTAACACCTTCTTAAAACTATTTATTGACAGTCTGCTCTGTATTTCCCAATTTTAAGGATGTATTCCCCGTCTTAAAGTATAA
Organism: Magicicada septendecula; assembly: GCA_034769895.1. Taxonomy (NCBI): domain Eukaryota; kingdom Metazoa; phylum Arthropoda; class Insecta; order Hemiptera; family Cicadidae; genus Magicicada; species Magicicada septendecula. The sequence continues at coordinate 1,252,826,021 of CM068367.1, forward strand.
CACTAGCTATCTGGTTATTATTTCATTCTATGGAATGTTCTTATAGATTCAGTAGCATTTCATTAGCAATATCATTACTTCATATCAAATATGATACTGTTCAAAAAACACTTAAAGTTTATTCATTTGTACGGCAACTCATGTACCTTTTCAAAGTTTATTGGCTATAATTCAATAACTTACACTGGTCCATGGTTATTTATAAATATTATTACTAGTCCTTTTCTAGCTTTACAACATGAAATATTTAACCAGTGAAGATTGTTCATATAAACTACACAATAACTTTTTTGGGTGCACTGTTACTTAATACTATTAACACTTTTGGTTTTTTGTCAGTTTTACATTGTGATATGGTTTTTTTTTGGGGTGTTATACTTTCTCTTTGGACATTCATTTATTTTTGGGGTTTTTGGGTTCTCTCCCTATGGGGTTTCTATTTGGTATGGGTCGTCTCACTTCCTTTTTTCTAGTGGATCTTCTCAGGTTTCTTATTCTTCAGTATTTTTGGTCATTCTATATTTCTTCTTTCTTCGTTCTTCAGTATTTTTGTTCATTTTATATTTCTTCTTTCTTCTTTCTTCGTTCTTCAGTATTTTTTCGCTGTGTATGCTTTTGTTTCTTCTGGTCTGGTTTCTTTGTCGGGGTATCTTAATTGCCTGCTTCTATCCTACCTGGGTAATTTTGTTATTCACATTTTAGTTTTCTAGGTTTTTAAATTTGTAGTATATATATTATTTGCAGATTTTTTCCTTATGTTTACTTTTCTTGTGATTATATTAATTAATAGTGCCTTTTAATTGATTCTCATCTGGATATTCCATATATTAGAGCTTTATTAATGATCATTGAGTAATTTATTTATGTGGATTATCTGTCATGCTACAATATATATAGATATTGTCTATTTACACAATTTAAGGAACATGTGAACACTACTTATTTATTATGTATTTTGTTGTTTATTGCTGATTGGAATGTGATACTTATGTGATTTATGTGATACTTGCATGTAATGAATTATGGGGGCAACAATAAAAAATTGTTATTGTTAATTAACAGCCGAGTTTAATTGCAAGTCCCGTCATACTGGACCCAGCGCATTTTGGCTTCTCTAGGCTCTCGCCTAGTTTTAAATAACTAGTGGCTTCTCTTTCAAAAAAAAAGAAAATAAATACAAAAAAAAAGGTTTTTTTTATAAAGCATAAAAAGGAAAGAGGGGTTACAGTATTACAGTTCAAATTTTCAGCATTTTCAACGTCAGCTCTAGCCTTTTCCCCGTGGGCTTTATTGAACTGAACTTGCTTTCTACATTTTTAATGAGGTAACCAACCTTCCGTGGCTTTAAAAAATTATGGTTTAATTTCTTGGCAAATTCCTCTGCTTTTATTTTAAACATTGGACCGTTAAAAGACAAACTTTGAGCAATTACACTGCAGAATCATTTATTTAAAACATCTTCAATAAGGGGATACTTTCCGTCACTTTTTTGATTGTCTTAAAGCCTGTCTCTTAAGACACATTCTGTTCGTAATTTTTCTTCCACGAGAAATTGAATTTTTCGATATTGCAGTTAGTTTCGCAAGTTTTCATTGATCAGTGTGAGGTAGGTAAGTTCTGATCGTATCAATTAATTTACTTCTTTTAGCTAAATTCATATCATTTCGTGCCGTATTCGTAGTTTAAAACGAAAAGGAACTTGTAGGTAATAACATTTAAAAATTAGGTCACAAATTTTAAAACGAAAATTTAAATCGATGTTGGATAAGTTACACACAGAAAAACTAACACACAAAACTAAAGCACACTGTAAAACAAACACTAACACTAGTAGGACGTCTGGTAGCGGTAACGGACTGAGACATCATGTGTTTACCCAAAACGACCCGACCCAGCTTTACAGTAATGTGCTATGTCAGTGACCTGCGATGAAAACAGTAGGTAGTAGGTAGTCTCAAGCGACTGATACAAAGAGACAGCATTATTAGACATAACAATCCTTTAATGGTGGGTGGAGTCTACTTCTACTCGTGTAAATCTTGTAGATCTATTTAAAAAAAAAAAAAAGATTTCTTCCCTTTAAGAAGAGGAAAACTGAGATATATCTGGACCGATTAACCGGCGGTCCGGACCTATTAACCGAAGAATCTTTCAATGTGTAACCCTGTTTTGTATTTGTATTTTGAAAACTGGCCCAATAAAGCGGCTGGCCCTAATAACCGGTGGCCCCATTAAACCGAATCCACTGTACAACGCCCATACTAATCCATGTTTCCATGGATCCTTCTTTCCATGTTTTCTCGAAACACTTAATTTCTGTTCGTCCCCTTTTTCTCACAAAATCCTCTGCATTCTCCTACAGTACATCTCAGAATCCTCAAATCGTCACTTGTCTGTTTTCCAATGCTTCACGATTCAGATTATAAAACTGAGATTTCTTTGTGTTATTTTGTGCCCAACAGTGTGTCCGCTCATTACTCAAGGAAGATGACTTTAATGACTTTAGTAGATCTTCCACCCACTGGGACACTAATATCCTGGTACTTTACCTGTATCGCGTCGAATTTCCTCGTTTTGCTCGTGCTCGTCCACTTACTAACATTTCTGGAGCGCATCACATTATTTCGAACCAAATGTAATTTTATCGTTCATCTATTTTTAACGTTGCTAAAACAAAACGTCTCATTAATCAGTAAAATAATTTATTCCAAAGGCACCATAATCTTCTTGTCTAAACATTGAGATTCGTTGATTGTTAAATCTTGAGTACTGCGAGCACATAATTCCAAATATAGTAGATTAGAAATACGTAACCGAAAGAGTATGTCGATGGGGAAGGAAGATGTAGAATGTATTTCAGATTTAGAGCACGGTGACGAATTTTTAATATCCAATCCTGTTCTGGAAACTATTGACAACACCGTAAAGATAAAGAGTTCCTGGACGGCCAAGAAAAGTGTGGTCTTGACGAAGGCAGAACAGGCAATGTGACTGAAAAAGAAGAACAAGACTATAAATTTTGATAACAAATAAGTAAATGTATGTAAAGACATTTTTATTACCGTTGAAGCAAATATACAAAATATGAGAAAATACTTATTATTCAAGTGGAGAGGTAACCTCGGACAAAAGATTGTTTTCCATTTTTTCAGACAAACTGACTTCAGGAGTCCAGTTATCGATCATTCGTCCTCAAACATTTTTCAAATGTAACAACACAGCAACGGCTTGTCCATGAAAACAAGACCCTCGGATCCAGCAGGAGCAAAAATTGGGTTGAAAGCAAACAGGAATTTCAAACAGAAAGCCCTACCGATTTCATAACTCGTAATTGCTCAGGATTCAAGAAATACTGCCGTCGAAAAAGCTTACTGATTAAATCTAGACATATACACTGACATATCAAGAAAATCCTTAATTGATTGTTGAGGGCACATTAAACATGTGAATACGCCCAATACACCCATAATCGTTTCCCTACAGCCAAACTCAGGTTTAACATTAAAAAGAAAAAACACACGATCTTCTTCTCTACTAAAAAACAACATGTATACCTACGATTAATAAAAAAAACATTCATAACTGAATTGAAATACATACATGCCTCATTAAAAAAAAAAATCACTTATCCAATGCTTGAATTAAAACGAACAAAAAATCGTTTTAACTGCTCGTTAAATGATGTAGATATTATCTTCAGAAGGGTCGCGTTGTAGATAACATGATTAATACCTTCTTCGATTGTTGCTAGATGGTAATTTTTACAATTATCGTATTAATTTCTACTACAAGCCGCATTCTTGTTGCCGAATCTAACACGAGCTACCGATTTATGTTAATTATTCGCTAAAAAAAATTATAATTATATAGCCGGAATGGTTGTTGCTTTCAGTCGGCGTTGTAAACGTTTTACATACTGGGTCACAGAAAGACACCATGAGAGAGGTCGTAGCTACGATTCCCCGCTATAGATCACACATGTATACCTCTTTGGCCGCACCTACCTCTTTGTTCGCATTAGAAAAACCGAAGTGAAAGAATACTGTTGTCTATGTCCGTGACAACTAAAAACTATAATCATAATTTCAATGCGATGGCAGAACAGCCCTAAATGTTAATACTGTAATGAAAAAAATATGCTAATATGAACTGCAAGGCTAATATTATAGTTCACGTCTATTGAACGTTTTCTTTACTGATGACTAAAAACATGAATAGTTTATTTTCTCTGTAATAATAATATTGTTAATAATAATAATAATATTTTATAAACAAAATAATAAAATTGTTTCGGATGGCTTCTGAAAATTCCCTTGCTTTACGGATTCTTGTTTGCTTGGCTACTAGTCTATAAGCCCTGGGTTTGATTCCCAGATAGCAAAGTTAATCGAGTCCCTCTTTTTAGCTCGAAAGTCCACTGAGCCTGTGAAAATTAGTACCTAGGTAACACCTTATATAACCTAGGCTGAAGAATAGTTCTGGCTACCACCGTCTTACTTGTATGCCATACGTATTAAGTCGTATTCTATCTTTCTTAACCCTCTTCGGTAGTACGAAAAGGAGTGCAATTAATGTTATTAATATTATGATTATTATGATGACGACGACGATGATGATTATGATGATGGTTCTTCTTCTTGTTCTTCTTCTTCTTCTTCTTCTTCTTCTTCTTCTTCTTCTTCTTCTTCTTCTTCTTCTTCTTCTTCTTCTTCTTCTTCTTCTTCTTCTTCTTCTTCTTCTTCTTCTTCTTAGTGTTGTTGTGGATTCAAGTGGGTTGTTGCTCACAGTCCCTCAGTGTATAAGATTGACATAGGCATCTATCTAACTTGAGCTTATAGACAAAGAAAAGCCATCACGAGATTGCTGTCTCATTATTTCAGGTCAGATCTCATCATCATCATCATCATCATCATCATCATCATCATCATCATCATCATCATCATCATCATCATCATCATCATCATCATTATTAAGCGCGCAACAGGCTCCATCCTGAAGTAATACGCTAAGTGGTACCAGGATGGATATGATCGCCTGCATTAGAGGTGTGTTTTTAGTGGGTGAGACTCCCACACACCAGAGGAAGCACGGCCTCCTCTGACGGTGCATAAAGCATTTTCCCCTCTATAAAAAGTATATTATTATTAAACTTTATTTTTTCATTTGTCTACATCTAATTCAGATTTATTTTACGTAGGTATGTACTCAATTTGGATTGTGACTAATAGTGGATCTTAAACTCTATGAGACGCCAGTCGTTTAACGACAAAACCCACTTCCACGTGTCCGTCGTATCAGAAGAGACTGGTGGCGAATTCAGGCTTAAACTAAAAGTACCGCCAATCAGAGACACCCATGAAAGGAGGATAATAAGCTAGGTAGTTTGAGGATGTCAACCCCACCAATTAAATTACCCATTTATAGACCGTTCCTCTACAATATATGTTGCTATGTTTCCTCTGCACTGTTAGACGGTGCCGAAACCTGTATTTTAAATAGACTGATACGAGGAAACGTGAGTCGTCGGACGGTAGCATTAACTAAGACGACATATAATAAGGAGCGACATAAGAAACGGTTAAGATATAGAATCTAGACACTCTACATGTTCAGCTTCTTTGTATTGTCCAAGTTGGTAGAAGACAACTCGAACTTGTACAAGACGATAAAATGACCTATCGTCACATATGGATGCATAGCTTTGGAAGCTCACAAAGAACACCGATGAGATGCTTGGCACACTTGAATGGCGGTTACTAACTGGGCCATTTTCGAAAGAATGACAGATGACATATCAAGAGAAGTAAGATTGCTCTTCAAAGAAGCCATGATGCAAAGTTTAAGATGAACAGGATATCTAGAGGAATGAATGACCACCCATGATCATGCGTATAGGGCTAATCATTTACTTTCCGCTATTAAGCATTACCTATATGCCTATTGTGGCCTCATAGGTTTGTTGTGACTATCTTGCTTTCGCGCGTCCTGGATCTCTTTTGTCACCTAATATAGACTATGCTGTCATGTTTTCCGTGATACTCGGGTGAATGACACTTCAATATCAAATCGGCGCTGAAGAAGAGTAATGGGCATCAGACGTAGGGGACACGTCTGACAATATTCAGTCTTTCAGGTCTATGAAACTGGGAAGTTGGTGCAAGAGGCCGGGGTCGTTGCCATCAAAATTTGAAGGAGATGGACGTTCAGTACGATCAGTAGTACCACTTGTTAAAGCAGACAACCTCCAACCTCAGAGAAGAGATGGAACACCACGGCGATGATATTAAACCGTGAAGACTCTTAAGAAGCCGACTCTGTAACGGTCTTTCCCCTTTTCTCTTTAAGTATTAGGCCTGCGGGCTGCTGCGACCCGCCATAGCCGTGGTACACCTCACATTCCATACCACCAGAGAGAAATCAGCCATTTAGCAACACGTGCGGTGGCGAGCTGCACGGTGGAGAGGGCGTAATATGAGTGTGTTTAATAGTGCAAATGTGCCTTTGTTATTGATCTATCTCAAGCATGCCAGTTATTTTTCCTTACCGATAGGGGTAGACAATTAGACCTTGACTCGATTCGACGGCCGCAGCACTGCTATTGCGACTGTGTCAACCCGCGCCACCTATGTTAATGGTGAAATACTAAAGTACGCACACCCCGTAACAGAAGAATTCGGACGGAAGCCGACAATGGTTTAAACCTTGACATCGACGACGACGACGACGTCTGACAAACCTGAAGAGAAGACAAAAGAAATGTTATTGCCAACAATGCGAGGGACAGACAAATTACCGGAAAACACGTGTTCAAGTGTGTCTGCGCGAGTTACATCACGTAACATTTGTCACGTAACACGCCTGACGATGGGTGGGTCCGTCCGCCCAGCCGTGTAATCTAGGTCATATTTAATAAACACATTGTGACGAATTATTATAATTTGTTAAGGTGAAAAATGTGTGCCACCGGACTTTCCCATTTGCATGTGTGCGCTTTAATTATTATTTAGCAAAAGCTACCGTGTCGTTGTCAAGACAACGACCAATTGTGTGACGCAAATTGACACATTCCAGCGGCACTCCTGAAGTACGATTTCAAGATTACGTTTTGAGAGAAGGTTCTCTTTTACAACACTGATCATTTAATAGAGTCTATGATTTGAACTAACTGAGGATCAGCAAGGGTAACTGGAATTGTCGATTTGTTGGGATTTTAAAACATGAAATATTTTTTCAAATAGTTGATCATATATCAAATGCGGATTGGTACCCAGTTTTCTCGAGTATGACAATTTGTAGTACGAGCATCAGACAAATGCCGTAAGTAATACAAATGGGGAATAGGCGTTTCGTGCGAGTGTGTGTTATACTTTTTCTGTCAATATTAGTATATACATTATAAGTCAACTTGACATTATGTTGAGTTCTTAAATTAATTTTCATTTGGCATCCGTGGTATGAAATCTAAGCTTCCGATATGGTGTTTCTGTATGACATTTTAAAGTTTACGTTTTAAGGCTCACATACATTATTTTTACTTTTATCAATTTGAAACAGTACGCATCTGGTTTTAACGATAATTGTGCTAATTTATACAAAATTTAATTATTCAATTAAATTATAAAGTGTGACTAGTTAATCTGATTATGCAAATATTATTAATCAATCTAATCACTGAATGTAACCATTACTAATTAGCATAATTAATGAGACTCTATATTTCGTTGTTATTAAAACAATATAAGAAAATTTATCAAAACAAATCAATTGACGTTAATGTCTTTTGATGTTAAGGTTGGAACAATAATGAACGCATGAAATATATAACAAATAGAATGCTTGTTTATTACACATTACTCAAGTTAACTTCCGAAACACATATATAAATCATTACCTGAAATAACATTCAGAAACATATAAAACATAAATCACAATATAAATCTGTTTTCGTTGATGGCTGTAAACATAACATACAACATGATATACACAAAACATAGACAAATCAAATATTATTCACCCTAAACTAATGCGTTCATTATGTGTCTCAGATGAGTAGCTTTTATATTCATAATATATTTAACATTATCTTTACCAAATGATTATACAATTTCTCAAAGGTGTCGGTTTTTGGAAAAGAGACGGAGCTTCAGTATTATTATAATATTATAATCATGAAGACTTAACTTGACATATTGAATATCCAATAATCCATCGGCGAAATTTCCTGCTTATTGGTGACTCCACGTGTGGTCGTTCCGTTGATTGGATGTTTTCACTATCACTTTGAAACTCGCGATGAGAATTCACTCGCGGCGTACGTGGTGTGGTGTTGGTGTTACCCGTCTTTTACTAACAGTTTATAGAGTTCTGTGTAGTGTAGATACAACCATCATTAGTGGGTTGTGTTCAAATAAAATGTCTATTACAAAGCTGCTTCATGTAACTGTTCATGTTCTACTTAGCTTGGTCGTAAATTTGCGTTATGTTATACAGTTGTGTTTATGAATATTGAGTTCTCTTATTGTTCATGAGTCTGCACGACTAGAATAATAAAGTCTGAATCATGTTAAGTTTATGATACGAATCACAATGTCCGAAGTTGATACACAAAAGTTCTATTATTGAGATATCACTTCATTTATTAAAAGTTTCTAAGTTCCATAATGTCGAATAATGAATAATACTTCAATGTTTATAGTACTGAACTCGAAAGTATAACGATACTTAGATAACTTCGCACGTTCAAAAGTTAAAGTAACTAAGTAAATAAACTGCGCGATACTGCGGTAAACTTGTGTAGAACTGATTTAATAAAACTGAGCACAAAATTTTATGAGACTGAGGAGCTCCCATACTCTGCAAACGGTTTTTATCAAACGTTTTCTACCACAATGCAATTTTCTGTTTTCCACACCTTCGGTTGTTCCCGATAGGTCCAAGACTTCCTTCCACTTTGAAGATCTTTGGTTTTCGACTCTCTGATTTGCTGCCCTGGTTGTCACCATGACAACAATCCTCTCCACTTGCTTCTTCGGAAGATGCTAACCTCTGGTTGGCTGTTGAACATCCTTTGAAATACACAGCGAAAGGCATCGCACTATTTCCAAGAATATAAAGTAATAGTTCGCCTGTCTGTCAAACCTTTGTTTCGTAAGTTCCCAAGGTTTGCTGTTACTCCCTTGCTAACAATCCGTTGCGTCCTGTTCCTTGTTCAGCTACCACCCCGCTTTTTCTACCAATTAATAACTTCTTGCTCGCTGTCATTCTGAGTTGCCTCCACGATTTCTCGTCGTAAATATAAGTTGTCACTCTGGCGTTGTTTTCATGCTGTGCGACCTGGTCGTATGTATTCATTGGGTATTTGCTGTATTGTCTCTGTACTGTCGAGACCTTTCTAAATCCTTTGTCAGTGAGTATCTCTTTTCTTACGTTCACACGTGTTGGGTTAACCCTACAGCGTCCCTTCGTTACAATTTCTGCGTACTTGCATCACTGGACTCTGCTCTTTGTTCGGTTTGTTGTGATGTTGTAAATCTGAGTTGAGTTTGGTCTGTCAAAGTCGATCCCAATTTCCTTTGTTGCGTTAAGTCAAACGTTGTCTTATTGTCTCGTAGCTGGCGTCGGGTTGACGTGTTCTTAATTGCCTTTATTTATTGCTCTGGTTTGGGTTGGTGACCTGACTGTGTGAGAATCCACTGCTCGATCAGAAAATTTATAAATTTGAAAATTTTTGATCGCTATATGGTCTGTTAGGCCGTGGTCCATCATTATTAAAATTACGGTTGTTATAGCGAAGTAGGGGGGGGGGTTAAAGTTGGGTTACAGGTCTCGGAGGTTGTATAGGATGGCGATTACTATACAACACTAAAACTCTGAGAAACGCCGACTGTTTCTGACGAGAGTCAGGGGTTCCCGGAAGGGAACTCAGTTCTACCCACAAATCCTACTCTCACGTTGTCGAAGACAAAAGTCGCGTAGCCCCTGAGTACGTAATGTAGCAGACGAGAGAGGGTAAATGGCGAGTTCCCGGCGCCAAAAAACTGGGACCCATCGGCTAAGGGAAGGGAACACTAACAGAAAAATCGCTGGTTTTCCAGGTTGGGGGTTGGGCGGTAGGCCGGTAACGTACTCCCGGAAAAAATACCACACCATGGTACCTTCAAGAAAGCCTCGGATTGGACAGAAACAACGACAACGACTACGGCAAAGAAATATGGAATACTCTTTAGGAACATGGAAAATATAACTTTGAATTGTATCAAAGGTATAAAGAACCACCGCTAACACAATACATAAAACTACAGCGTCTAAGGTGGGCTGGTCGTGTAGCCAGGATGGGGGAAGACAGAATACCACGGAAACTATTGAATACCAGAATCTACAGAAGAAGACCAGTGGGAAGACCGAGGAGAAGATGGGAGGACGCGGTGGATGAGGATGCGAAAGAAATACTGAAAGTGCGTTCTTGGAGGAGGATGGCTACCGACAGAAGAGAATGGGGGAAGAAACTGAAGGAGGCCAGGGCCCAACAAGGGCTGTAGTGCCATAGGAGAGAGAAAGAGAGAGATAGCAAGGTAGGTCCATGATAACAACACTGTCCATAAACTACATATCAAACTCAACAAGATTCACGATAAAATAAAAAAACTAACGTTTCGGCCGCCTCAGTGACGCGGGTAAGAGGGAACCGCCGAAACGTCTGGTTTTGTTTTATTGTGAATCTTTTTAAGTTTATTATACAGTTTATGGGCAGTGTTGTTATCATGGACCTACTTTACAAAAACAATCGTAATTTCAATAATGACGGAGCACGCCCTTAAACACTCTCGCAATTTTGCTCGAACACTTACGTGGTTTTAGTCAGTAATAACGACACTGTTTTTCGACTACGAAAGAAAAATATAAAAATGGCTTTGAATGAAAATGAGTCATTAAATCACGGATCTTCTAGTGTTTTAGGAAATCCAGATATGCATGCTACAACTCCTGAGCCGTTACCTGATTCTATTAATATTACCGTGGATCAGGTTAATGAAAATGTACGCGATTCATCTGTGTCTCCTATAGCACATGATAATCGTAATTTCATTATTGTTCAAGCTCAGGTACATGAACACGAACGTTCTTCCACGTTTGATAATTGTCATACATCATTACATACTGCTCCACTAACATCAACGGTTTCGAGCTCAGAGAAAAAACCAACAACCAATTGACACGTCACAGATACATGTTTTATCTAGTCAAGACGTTGCGATTGATCAAGAATTACCTCAACCAAGTATATCTGACTCACATTTAAACTCTCCAGGATTACCTGGAGGACTACAACCAGTCAATGATTTTGTTACTGATCAAGTTGCTATGGACCAAAACTCATCTTTGCCATATACAGCGGTTATAATCGATTCAGAAGGGCCCATGATGAGTTTAAAAACAAAATCACCAATAATTCATTTGGACATGCATGTTTCGTATGTGATAGGTTGTGGCTCAAAGACGATTTAAAACTTCCATCTTTTGGACTTGAGGAAATTTTAACCAAAATTATACCTAATATACCTAAAGCAAATATTAAAGTATGCAACACATGAGTTCACGCTTTAAATAAAAATAATATACCATTAATGTCAACGTACAATGGTTTCAAATTTCCAGAAATACCTCATGATCTACCAGCGTTGGATCTAATTTCGGAAAGACTTATATCACCACGTATTCCTTTCATGCAGATCAGAAGACTGAGACATGTGAATGGTCAATACGGTATTTACGGTCAAAAATTAACGTGCCTGTTTCAGTTAATACGATGGTCAAATCTCTTCCAAGAAATATTGATTACGACTATTGTATAAATGTACATATTAAACGTAAGAAAATTCATCGATCCAGTTACTTACATGGTATTGTTAACAAGCGTACAATTAAAACTTGGCTACGATTTTTGGTACCGTCTCCGTTGTATACGATGTACGATATTAAAATTGATGATTCATTTTTTAATGATAACCAAATTCACCACCAAGTTCAACAAAATGATATCAGTGAACATATTCCTATAGAAGAGAGTCTTTCGGCGCAACAACAGACATTAATGTGGGATGAAGAACAATATTTACGTATTGCACCTGGCGAAGAAAATTTACCCGAAAGTTTATTATTCGATGAACATGCAGAAGAACTTTCTTTCCCGGCTATTTATCTGGGTCAGTTCCGTAATTTCAGAGATGACGTTAAAGTAACACCATTCATGATGGCTTCTAGTGAGCTAAGAAGATCTGATTGTCGTGCAGTTACACCGTATCATTTATTGTATATGGGGATGAAGATTATGAGGATTCGAGTTCGTGACTCTCTCACAGTTGCTTTTAAACACGTTGGTAAGGATACCAAAATTACTAGAAAACAAATTGAAGATGAACAGTACATTCACAATTGTATTGAAACCAATCTTGCGTTTCTAATAGCAATTCCAAATTCAACATGGTATTGGATGGAACGTAAAAAAGATCTTTTTGCCATGATTAGACAGTTCGGGAAACCAACTGTATTCCTTACTGTCAGTGCCAATGAAATTGGTTGGAATGATCTGCTCCAAAAGCTCTATAAATTCAAACACAACGGCGAAGATATTTCAGAAGAATTTGCTGAACTTTTACATTATCTCGAAAAAACGACACTTGTCAACGAGGATGCAGGTACGTGCGCTATACATGTTAACAAATTGGTCAATGTGCTGTTAAATATTTTAAAATCACCAAAATTCAGTCCTTTTGGAAAATATTATGTTGTTCATTATTTTAAACGTATTGAGTTCCAGCATCGTGGTAGTCCACATACCCACATATTATTGTGGCTGGCTAATGCTCCAATAGATGCACTTGATAAAAATAAGTTGGATGCTATCGCATTAATTGATAACTTAATATCTGTTTCATCTCAAGAAGCATCAAATAACATTAAACTACAAACACACAAGCATACGTTTACTTGTTACAAAAAAATAGTGGCAAATAAACCTCAGCAATGCAGATTTGAAGCACCTTTTATGCCTAGTAGGTCTACTACCATACTATCACCCATGCAAAAAGATGTGCCAGATTTTTAAAATTATCTTCAACGTTACAAAGCTATACGGATTAATCTCGAAAATAATGATTACTCTGATATAGATTCTTTTTATAAAAAAAACAATATTACTTCTGATGAAGATTATAACAATGTACTTCGAGCTGGAATTAAAAGGCCAAGAGTTTTTGTCAGACGTCAACCTTGTGAAAAATGGCATAACCCGTTTAATCCGTTTATATTTAATATTGTTAAATCCAATATGGACATCCAGTTTATCACCGAAGAATATTCATGTGCCAATTACGTCGCGGAATATGTGAATAAAACCAACCGTGGTATTAGTCATCTACAACGTCAGATTATTGAAATTATGAATGAACATCCTGAATTTGACGTTGTCGAAATCACCAGGAAAATAGGTGTAAATATGCTAAACAGTGTAGAGATAACTAGCCAAGAGGGTGCTTGGTATTTACTACGGGAGCCAATGTCAAAAAGTTCTACTATTGTTACCACCATTCCAACTATGTGGCCAGTTGATCGTCAAAGAATAAGAAAGACACAGAAAGAATTAGATGCGATAGGTATTGGAGAAGATTCTACGAATATTTGGAATGAAAATTGGTTTGATAAGTACGAACGCAGACACCAGGACTTGGAAAATGTTACACTGGCTCAATTCGTTGCTAATTACGCCATTAAACCTGACGGTACTTACACGAAAAGAAAAGTTTCACGTGCTATTCGTTGTCGAAATTATGATATGGGACAAGATTTGAATGAATATAAACGTGAAATGGTAACTTTACACTTTCCATTTCGAAACGAAGATGAAGAGATACTCGCTGAAATGAAATTCATTGAAATATACAACAACAATGAAGATATAATTTTAACTAGACGCAAAGAATTTGTATCTAACTTGGATATCCAAAAAACTATTGAAATTTGTCGAAATTTATGTCGAGAAGATGGTATTCAAGATGATAATGATATGCAAGGTGTCGCTAACGTTATGCCTGATCCTAATCCATTTCAAAATTTATATGACGATCCTATTTCCGATATAAACAGTGATCTTCGCTTACCTGTACTCAACAAACTTGGTCCTATTGCTAAAAAACGAGAAAATTTAATGCCTAATCTTGAATTTTATGAGTTGATGAGAATGGCTAACGATAAGCAAAAAGAACTTTTGCTACATGTTATTTCAAATCTATTAACCTCAGATCGTGATCCATTTCAAATATTTTTTACGGGCCCAGCAGGATGTGGTAAAACTTTCGTTATAAAACTTCTCATGGAGATTTATAGCCGATTTACTGATAACGATAGATATTGTAACTCTTATATTGCCTGTGCTTCAACAGGTAAAGCTGCTGTCGCTATAGACGGAACAACTGTGCATACTGCTTTAAAAATATCTTTGTCAAGGTTACTTCCATTAAGTACCGAAGTAGCTCATCAATACAGAGGATTATTCAAATATGTTAAAGTCTTAATCGTCGATGAAATCAGTATGATTGGTGCTGAATTACTTGCTCAAATTGATTCACGTTTAAAGCAGATAACAGGAAATTTCAACACTAACTTTGGTGGTATAGATGTCATTCTGATTGGAGACTTACGCCAGTTGAAACCAGTTAGAGCTACTCCAATATATGAACAACAAAAACAAAGGATTGTTGGACCTATTTTGTGGCGTGGATTAAAATTTTATGAGCTAGACCAAGTAATGAGGCAAGCGAATTAACAGTTTTCTACGATATTAACTAAAATTGGAAGCGGTGAACAACTTGGCGATTTGGAATTAGCTTTATTAGAATCACGTTTTGTAACTACTCAAGAAGCAGAAACTAAATGTCCCCATGGAATTCGATTATTTAATACAAATGAAGCTGTCACAAGATATAACAATAAAATTTTAAGTCTTGCACAAGAAAAAACCACTTCAATAGCGAAAGATGTATTCAACGGTTGTACATCGGCAGAACAAATTGCTTCTTTCCGCCAAAAGCTGCACAAAATTTCATTAATGGATACTGCCTTACGAAACTATATTTGTGAAGGATGTCTTCTACATGATAACGACAAATATAGACGTGTCTGATGGTTTAGCGAATGGGGCTGTAGGTAAACTAGTTCATATTGAATCCAATGAAGATAGAGAAGTAAATGTTGTGTGGCTTGAGTTCCCGGACTCACTGAAGATTGGCCAGAAAATCCGAAAAAAGTTGCTGGACACGTAGCTGCTATTCAGATTAGTAAAACAGCAGTGCCGATCGGACGAAGATCTTCAACTATTTCTCTTAACAACAATAAAACTATTAACGTTAAGCGTTCAGATTTACCTCTAGTTTGCGCTTGTGCAACGATTAATCACAAATCACAAGGGAGCATGTACCCCGAAATTGTTTATGAATACGATAAAAAACATCCATTGTCATTAGTTTATGTCGCTTTGTCACGCGTAACAAGTATTGAAGGTTTATACATTACAACAAAAGACAATGATAAGACTTTTTATCATGGCCGAAGACCATCAACTGCAGTAACTAGTCTTCAAGAAGAATTTAAGAGACTCTCGGTTAATCGTTTAGTGACAATTAGTAAAGACATTCTACATTTTATCAACCAAAGGAAAGGATTGACAGTGTATACTTTCAATTGTCAAAGTCTGCGGGCCCACTCCGGTGATCTGATTGATTCAATCATACAAAAGTCTCAAATTTTAATGTTGAATGAAACTTGGTTATACGATAATGAGTCTGTTAGTATATCAAATTTCAATTGTACAATTCAATACAAAGGATCAAATGTTCGAGCTGGAGGAGTTGCTATCTATCACAATGCGAACGATACAACTAACATTGTGACTGCGGCTATCGACATGACTGTGAGACAGTCCGACTTTGTGAGTTCAGCGATGTCATCAGTGGGTGAATTTTGTGTAGCGGAGTGTAAAGTAGAAGATGGGAAAAAAATTGTGTTAATAGCAACTTATATTTCCCCGAATCGAAAAATTGAAGATATTATTCATTTTTTAAAACGGGCATTATTTCCATACACAACAATTGGAGGGGCATATATGGGTAAAGGTGAGGATAAGTTACCGATGATTTTAAGTGGAGATTTTAATGTTAATTTCAACTTAGAAAATTCTGGTCTACTTATCAACTTTTTACGTGAAGATTTAAATCTATAAATAAATAATGACCCTACAGTTTCTACAACACGACATGGTACCACTATTGATGCTGTATTTGTACGATATTTAGATAACGTTTCTACTAGACAATTTGTATCATATTTTAGCTACCATAAGCCTCTTCTAACTCACATGCCCATTGAATCACAACCAGAACAACCAATGGACATGGATTAATTAATTTTCAATATATATGAATTGTGTATAATATAGTAATAATATTTATATATTATATATTATTTATATATTATAATTATATATTATTTATAGTAATAAATATTTTTTTATTTTTTCTAATTGTGTAAAAATAATTTAACGGTGTATAAATAAACATTATTTTAATTTGATTATGCTTTTTGATTAAACCTTTATTAATTGTATTTAATATCTTTCTTCTATTATTTTATCGCCCTTTCTACTAACGTAGAGTATTGGCACGCGGGATAAAATTTTTGGATAAAAAAATGTTTTGTTACGCCAAAGAGGTATAACTTCTTACGTGCGTACATAAGTACACACACGGTTTTTTTTTTAGAAATTAACACATAATACACAATAGAAATCTTTATTCTCAATACCATTTTCCATATTTACACCAGAAATATTTCAGTTTTATTATGATGATCCTGTCACCGGGTTTACAAACTCCCGGAAACTTACAGCTATTTACAAAATTAGCTAATTACAACTAAAATTTACAGAATACAACTAAAAATTTACAAAAAAATTACAAAAGTAAGAATAATTTTAGCAGAAACGACAGCTACTGTTAGATAGGGGTGGGTCCAGACTTCGTGCTCTGTCACAATCCAGCCAGAGAGGATGCCTAACCGTATTATGGACGAAACGTTTGGTGTTAAAAGTAATAATAAGAAGTGTGGTGAATCGATAAACAGTATTGTTATTAATCCGACAAATTGTTCACTAGTCAGATACCAGCCGTGAAAGCCTGTTTTTCTTTACTGACTACGCATCTTATGTCAAAGACATAACGAATAATGTATTTTGTAAGAATTGTGTAATTTATGCTGCGTATAAAATGTTCTGCTAGGAATCATGTTCTAGAGGATTCAGAAATTTTAGAAGTACAACTGAAAACAACAAAATTTCAAAGAACCTGTTACTTAGAAGAAGAATCGCGCGCGCGCGTGTGTGTGTTTATGAATAATATAATCTTACAACAGATTAATGTGATGGACGAAAAACGGAAGTTTTAACGTTAATAACGGTCCAAAAATGTGTTTCGCTTAATTTATAATACATTTTGTATCGCAAAGTATTTTTGCTGATTTGTATACAAATGCATGACTCGGAAATATTCATAAAGGTCACATCTGGTAAAAGGAACTGATGAAACCAGCACCGAGTTGTTTCAGAAGCAAAATATTGGGTTTAAAACAATCGTTCGAAATGTACCGTGATGATCGTTGCTAGAAAAGGACTCTGATTACCACACGGAAACGTATTAACGGAATGTTGGAACAAAACGCAGTTTACTCGTACTTTTGGGTTCTAAAATTAAAGCCAGCTGTAATTACGAAAGGGAAAATCAAGACGGGGATACGAACCGCAATAACATCCGTAGTCACACTGACAAAGATCATACGCCAAAAGTTAATATAGTCAGGAATCTTTCACTGTCACAACTTGCGCATTTAAAACACTGGCCCTAAATGCTGCCTGCAGTAAAAACAACAAAGATGTATGCACTGCTACACGAGGATGGTACGGATTCATGTCGATTTACATAGCTCAGATGTCTCGATGTTAATTTCAACTTTCGTTAACGACAAGAACCGTTTTGTTTCAATAATCGTATTAAATGATCAGGAGTACATTCCTCCTATCAGGAGTACTATTCCACGATATAGTATTGACAAAATAGGCATCTAATGGAAGATGGTTGGGAAAGAATTGAAGAAATAGGTTACCACCAGAATGCTCGAGGAAACATTTCTCAATCCCTGAAATGGCTAGGAACGGTATTTTTCGAATTTTGAATTATCCACTAATTTTTCCGGAGCAAGGAATTTATTTAACAACACAAACATAAAACATAGTAAGACAATATATTTGACGACTTCAAAGCAAGTATTTAGAATCCTTAATACGTACGTTACCGTATCCAACTTTGAGAATTAGTCTCTATTATTTACTTTTTCCAATCTCTACACGGAACACTAAACGATCGTTTAAAAAAACATTTTTATTTTATTTTAAAGACCTTACTTTTTATCTTCTTCTTCTTCTGCTTCTTCTGCTTCTCCTCCTCTTCCTCTTCCTCCCCCTCCTCCTCCCCAAATCTCCCTCCTCCACCTCTTTCTCTTCCTCCTCCTCCTCCTTATTCTGGCTGTTGCTCGTCTCCTTCTCTTTGTATCTTTGAAGTATTAATACGTATTAATACATTAAATTTTCATATTAATTAAACTTTGGGATCGATCACAATACAAGTATGCCCTACATCTTGTTCACCGGTTTTAATTTAGTCAGAAAACTATAGTTACGATCATAGAGATATCCGAAATTTACTCAAGGGTATAAGAGCCGACTTCTCAAACGTGTGGATATCTGAAACCACGAGAAACCTGAAGACGGATGCTACTAGTGGCTGACATTACAATTCCTTACTGTCAGCCTAAGTCATGATGAGTCACGACGCGACGTTCGGAATGGGTACGGAAAGAAGAGAAAAACCAACTGCGGTTAACGCAGATTGGAACGTGATTCGATAGATTGCAGTAACTAAACTACTGTACACAGTCAGCAGGCGGATAGTTACGATCATTTCACTTGACCCTGCGTCACCTCGAATAGACCTAGTAAACGCTTAACACGGTCAGTGGGCGTAACCGCTGAAATCTTATAGGGCTAGGTGTAGGTGCAGCAGAAGCTATTTTCCGCCCCCAAAACTTTCTCTCCAGCAATTTGTGCGTGTGTGTTTATGTTACGCGAGGAAATAACCTTTTAGAGATATTAGATTGCAAGTTTTTACAAAAACACATCTTTATCAGCTATCTCTAATGGTTATCGAAAGTACAAGTGATTTAAAAACCTGAAGTCCTTATGAAAACACATCCAATTCATTTCGTACTGATATTCTTTTTGTTTATCATTGTAGAGTCAAGCCGTCATTTTTCCTAAAACTAAAATGATCTGTTTATCCATACGTCTTCTGTTAATCGCTTGTCGTCCACTCACGTTGAACACTATATGATGTAGCGTAACACAAGTTTTTTACGCCACACACATCAGGTTCCTTTAAATTAGGGAACTGTTGTGGATGCAAATAATACTAATTGTAATTGTGAAAACTTAACTATCTACTACCACATTGACTTCCTATTACTACTGTTTTTACTGACTACCAAACTCATTATATCTTCTTCTTTTATAACTGTTTCCAGTAGAATTAAAGCGTCGTTTCCCTCCAAACAGAAAAGATCGGTCAATCCATTCATCTTCTATTGGTCCGTCTCGTACGTGTTCCCCACAACAAGTGAGGTAATCCCCTCTATTAGTGATTCTTCCGAACCACTCCAATACCTTAAATCATCTAGTTTCTGTCATCGTTTAAACTAGTGTACACTCCTGCCCTTTAATCAGCTTGTTATTGACCTTGTCAGTGCATATTTCTTTACATTTCTCCTGGCTTTTCTTTGTTTAATTACTATTAAACTAATTTTTTGCCTTTCTGTGGGTATGTACACATTTTTAATGTAACTCTACAATACTTCAACATTTTCCAGCAAGAGCATGTTTTTATTACTTATAATGCACTTTCAAATCTCATCCATCACAAGATCCTTGGAAATTTGATTTACTGAAGCGTGCTACTTAAAGAAGTGCTTTTTAAGAGACAAATACATGTCAGTATAAGTGACCTTTCTTTACGACATGTTTCGAACTCAGAGTCCTGTATACAAGTGAAAACGTTATAAAGATAAAAGAAAACACTATTATTATCTTAACTGATTACTAATTATTTTAACCTGAATACAGGACTCTGGGCCCGACATACATTGTCAACACATACATACAGATATTAATTGATGACTCGTTGGGCACTTGGTGAAACATATTATTACAAAGGTTTTGTAAAATATATAAAAAGACTTGGTACGGTTCACAGATTTTATTTAACTCTGACAGCTGTTTCGACCTCTTAAGTCATTGTCAAAGAGATGAATGAAGACTAAACACGAGATGTAAGGTGGACATCTGTTTAGGGCATGTGTTGTGGGAACATGTGCGAGGGGTGAAGATGGGGAGGGGGTTTAGGAGCTAGGAGAAGGTCAAGTGTCTGTAAAAACTAAATATAACCTGAATGCAAAATATAAAATTAACTAAACTAAATATAACCTGAATGCAAAATATATAATTAACTAAACTAAATAACAGCTTTTACTAAAGGGGATACATAGAATTCAGTTTGTTCATTTGTTAAATTTTTGTTATTTTTTATTGTTTTTTTAATTTCTAGAATTTCTAGCAAATCCATTTTTTTACCTTTTTGTATGTTGTGGAGTAGTGTTATGTTTTTTGTATCTATGAAGTGATTGTGTTGTATGCCATGATCTGCAAAACCTGTATTGGCTGTATTGGTTAACATACACACATAAAGTTGCAAGAAGTAGCTTGTTAAAGGTACATATTTATAGAATATCTTCGACCTGGAGCACGTGCTTATAATTTTTGTTGTAGCACAAAAGTTACTTTAAAGTATAATTTACTAAACTATATCTTAAGTCATATGACATAAAATTGCTTTATGACATTATTTAATTTTAATGTCATATGAGATTATGACATTAAATGGCATTTTCATTCAACATTCCTACTTTTTTCTGTCATTATCATTATTCTTCTTCAATCGTTCAAGGATTAAGTTAGTATTTGTACCATGTTACAATAAACTATCAATAATTTTTAACAATTTCTCTTTATCCTCTAGTTGACAGTACGAGCCAGTCATCAGTGATCGTTTTAAGTCAGCACACCACATATCATGTTTCCCCGTCTTCCTGGTGTAGCCCTATTTTCCCACGAAAAGTGCATTTGAGCAAATCAAAAGCACAGAATACACAAAGCGGGATAGCAATTCCGCCAGGCCAGTGTTAAGCTGCATGCTGTATCCTCCTACCCCACCACACCACGCTACATGCCCTACATCCCCCTATCACACCACGCTACGTTACTTCGCCGACTCGCGAGTCGCAAATCTGCTTCAGCCAAGGAGAGGAGCTCAAGCGTGACAGGACTCAAAGTGCTAATGTATTTCAAAAAACATTAAGGAACTGGCAAAGGAGGTCCCCACAGCTACTGTCCAGACATTCCCATCTTTGACTCTCCCTCGAGCAGTGCTATAAGGCAGTGTTCCGCAACCGGTGTGCCGCGGCACAATAGTGTGCCGTCACAAGGTGAAAGGTGTGACGCAAACGTTTACCTATTATTGTAATAAATTAATTGTCGATTTTAAGTTCGAAGGTGCTTGTTTATTCTTTAATACATGCTGATAACTGTTATATTTTCATAGAAATTAAATGTAATTTATTTACTCAATATTGTTGTTATAGTTTGCTTATCTTAAGTTATTTGTATTCTCGCCTGAAATATTGGGCCGGTTTGATGGGTTACAAGCGGCAAGCTTTGTGTTCACCGCAAAGAAAGCCACGTAAGACTTTTAGCAAGCCTTTTAGCGACCCGCACCAATCATACAATAGAGATTACGTTCAAAACTCTAAACGTTCTAAACTCTATTCAAGAGAGTTCTTTGTAACACCGCATCATTTGTGTACGGCTGGCTGTACGTTGTAACGTCACAGAACCTTCCATAAAGGAAACCATTTACATAGCAAATTATCATAAGAGCAAAGTGAGGTGAACAGTATCGAACCCAAGTAGTCCTAAAAAATTGTGTAATTTTGTCTAATAATTATTTCTACTAACATGAAAAACGACCAGACTTTGACTAAGACACAAACCCCATATATATTATTAAAGTGAATAACAGTGAAAAAACCATAAGACACTATAAGAGAGACGAATAATGTCAGAATCAACCAAAATGAAGTCATTAATTATTAAGTCTGAATAGAGTATTAAGAACTATTTTTTGTGAATGAATGGACATGATCCAGTATTATATTATGTAATGTAAATAAAATAAATGTATTAAATGATTTAAATACATTATTAGAAAGAGTTTAAGTTAAAATAAAAATTATATATTTGTTATGACAAAAAATATTAATGTGTTGGATTTGAGACCAAGCACCCAGATTTCATGAAACAAATTAATGATTATCAGATTGAAATAAAAACTATATGTAATTATCAAGCAGATAAAAGTGAACAATTTATCTTAAATAAAGAAAGCTGTCAAATGAATAAAAGTCAGTCAAAATAGCCAAAAACAGTATTAACTAAAAACATGTGGTAGGCATATAATATTGTATAATTTATGGATTTAATGTTGCCAAAATGCAACCAAATTGCATTAGAAAGTTGAAATATGATATAAAGCTTTATATATTTGACTAACTTTAACATTGTAATAGTCAAGTTAGCAAAATATTTACCTATACCATGTATGGCTGGAGCCAATCATCCAGTACAAAAATAATCATATCTGGCTAAATATTTACAAAATGCTAACAAAAATAAAATAGAATGGTACAATACTTCTGTATACCTTAAAGACGAACAAACTCAGTTGAAAATAAAGTCAATTATAAAAGAATTTAACTTATAAGAGTGAGATTTGTCACACTATGAAAAAGGACATCTCAAGACCAATCAATGATGCTATGTCATCCTGTGATAAAAAATAATATATGTAAAGAGTAACCAGGTATCACAAAAGATAGACAATATAATAAACTCTGAGTGTACACTAGTGAAATACTACATATATTAAAGAAAGAGACTAATTATTGTGTTATAACATTAACAAGAAATCTAGGCCATGAACAGAGGCCATGTAAAATTGTGATTATTTATGTATTATCTATGTTAAAATTTGTTTGTTTTGTTATAGAAAGGTAGTAATGTTGGATGTTCAGATTGTGGAAGAGACATAATACTTTCACAACAATTTTTTGTTATAAAAATTGAATTTTCATGACAACAACCCAAGGTGGGAGTTGTATATTGTGTTACTTATTAGACTTAATTTAATTAAAAACCAATCATAATTAGTATCACTAGATTCAGTTGAAAACAGAGAATCTAAATGTAATAATGGCATACAAATTGTGAGTACTAATGTAAAACTGTTTGATAAATACCAGAGTAATTTTTGAAATATCCTTAGTATGAAGAATAAGAAATTCGTTCTAAAAGCTTCTACGGAAGTGAAAATTGTTCCATGACATTCCATTTCGTTTATTCTCGAACAATCCAGAAAGAATTTTTACACAAATATACCGGAAGTCGACGAAAACCATCAGCCTGAATTAGTATAAAAGAGAGACCAAATTCGACCCAAAAGACACTTGAAACTTGAACTCCAGAACTGATGTATCACCCACGACACTGATCAACGCAGCTAAGGCGAAACCGAGGGGCGAGAAATCGACACAAGACCTGAAGAAAGGCTTTTCCCGTACATAGACAAACAGACTGACATAACCTCTACAAGAATCTACGCCAAAGTGTTGCTGAAATAGAGCAGCGACACGGCAAATTTTAATAGAAATCACGCAGCCAGAACGTCAACGGCCCAGGAGGGACCAAAACTTTAAATAGTGAACGAATTCTGCTGTGTTCGCATAGACTGACTAATTTGACAATAATCCCCTTAACGTAAACAAACAATACACAAAGCCTTTCTCGACACTGCATGGGAATCAGCGCTGCGGCGGACAATTTCTGAATCAACGCGAAACAGATGTTTCGTAGTGGCGGCGTTTGAACGATAATCTACTGCCAAATGTTTTTACAAAAAGTGCGGAAATAGTAAACGATCGCAATTTTAACTTAAAGTAGATTCAGTGCACACAAGAAGAGGCGAGATTGAAAAACTACCCGAGAGGAGTGTCCTGTGCGAGATTAATTAATCCTTGGAACGTGAGTTACCAAAATTAAAGTCATTTTTTACCTGGTTACATTTATCGCACAGTTGTACTTCACACGCCACACACACACCTTCAAATCACTTAATTTTTCTTGTAAGGCATCTTATTGATATGTCTTGGTAGTTCAAAGGAGTCACGTCCTGAGAGTAAAGATTTTTTCACATATTAAACTCATGCTTTTCAACTGAGTAAAAGATTGAAACACTAGCCGATACTTGATTGGATATATATAAAATTGTCAATAATAATAATAATAACTTGTGAATTTTTTTTTATTAACTCTGCAATTGTATAATTTTTTATGAATATTAGTCCTTCAGACGATTTGTTTGTTTTTGAAGAATCATTAAACTTACCTGATTTTCCAAACTAAACTGACTTGTTTATATTTTTTCATAAAAGTAAGATCTAAAAATTTTAATTACTTTATTAATCACATTTTATTCTTGGAACAAACGATTCCAAGTGGCGCCCACAAAAAACATAGTATTAAGTTGTGTTACAGGACTACATCACCGCAGAGGATCCAGTCAACAGTAAGTAACAAAAGTGCGAGGAGGTAACGCCCGACATTTTACAACATAGTTACAACACTTTTACACTACACCACTATTTCTTTTCGTTATAAATTGGCAGCCCAACTAGTGAGGCTTGAAAAAGACGGAACAAGCTTGGCAACTACCAACAGATCAAAATGCCGCAACCTAAGGGAAAAAAGGTAAAGAAGAATGTGGAACCCGAGTTAAGTGTGGAAGACGGAGAGATAGTACAGGTCGAGGAAACGGAATTAGAACCGCCCACACTAGAAATGGAGAGACCGATACAAACGGCAGATGAAATAGAAGAACAAACGGGAGAAGAACCCATACAAATGGTAGAACAAACGGAGAAACCCGAACCAGAAAAAATAACAGCAAGCGTTGACGTGAATATATTAATGATAATGCTCCAAAAAGCTAATGAGAAAATGTTCCAAAAAATGGAAGAAACAAACAAAAATACTAAGGAGGAAATAATAGAATCTATGAATAAAAATAGACGGGAAGATAAGGAGGAAATAATAAAATTAGACAAAAACATAGAATCTTTAAAGAAGGATATAACCGAGAAAATAGATGACAATGGGAAAAAACTGGAGATATTTCAGGAGGAGAATAAAAAAAGTATAGAGTCCCTGAAAAAAGAAATTAGCATAAAGTACGAAATAGTAAACAAAACGATCAATGATAATAAAATCGATAGTGACAGGAAGGTCGAAAACATGGAGAAACAGTTGGAAAGGTTACAGGAGGGAAACAATACACGTTTTGAAAATATAGAGGAACAAACAGTAGAGACCAAACAAGATGTTAGAAATCTCGAAAACATGGTAAGGCAGAACCAAGACGCCATCATGCAGGAGGTGGGAGAAGTCCAGAAAGACGCTAGCGAGAGGATGCAGAGAACATATGACATCGCTAACAGGCTGGACGAACAAATAAAAACTAACAAAAATAGCATACTGGAAATAGACCAGAGAGAGAAAAACTTGCAGGAAAGATTAGAGGCGCTGAGAGACACACCCATACTAAAAGCTCATACGTGTCATGGTGAAAACAGGGAAGTAATCAACTTCCAAAACTATCGACGAAAACCAATGGAATTTTTAGAAAGAATGGAGGAGTATATTGGGAGAAATAGAGAAACAAGGTGGGACAGGATAAGAGAGATGCTTGACGAGACGTTTAAAAACACTAGGGATAACTGGTGGATAGCGGTACGACCCGAAATCACGAATTTAGCAGAGTTCAAGGAGAAGTATTGGTCGGAGACTGCACAAAACAGGGTAAGAATGGACATTTTTTATGGCAAATACGACGCGTCCAATGGACAGTCCCCGACGTCTTATTTCCTAGGAAAGGTATGCTTAGCACGGAAGTTGATACCGCCGATCCCAGAAGAATGTTTGGTAAGGCAATTAGCTGGACATTACAGTTATGGTATCAAAGATGCCCAATTATACCAACAGCTCAGTAAAATAGCCGATCTGGCCAAATTACTAGAAAATTGTGAATCCACTGGGAGGTTCCAGGATTACCAACCCCCCAATCGTAAGGTAGAATACAATAACAACAATAACGGACCAAACCGAAATGGAGGTGGAAACGGTAATAACCTGAACACAAATAGTCAGAATAATAATACCCCACCAAATAGCCGAAGTGATAATACTCAGGGTCCAAATAACCGCAACTATCCGGGACCAAACAGAGGTAATTACACCGGGAATAATTACGGTAGAAACTTCCACCAGGGAAACAGTTATCGCGGAAATAACTATAGGGGAAATAATTATGGTCAACGCAATAGTTATCGTAACGGGGGCGACCAAGGAGGAGGCGATAGGAGAAATCACGAATATAGGCCCCAGGTAAATTATACAATGGCCAATAACCGACGGCCATATCCACCCAACGTACCAAGTTACATGTTTTACCCACAACAGGCGCCAGGTAGCCAGGGTAACACGACGAATAGCCAACCTATTAATGGTAATCCCGAGGTCAGGCAGGAAACACAGGCGGGTCAGAAACCCAATGTTCCGGGAGACCGGGCCAATGAGACCGTGGCTCATTTAAACTAAACGCGCCAGTGGAAAAGGAAAACCGCCCTTCACTGAACCAATATTATGGGGTGACAAATTACGAACATAGACAGGACAAAGACGGGACTATATTAAGAATAAATAATTATCTTAAGGATATTAGAGAGGAGTTATTAGAAGAGGGTGACAATATCATTAAAAATAGTAACCAAGGGAATAATAGTATCGTGCAGATCAAAGCAAATATCAATGGCATAGAAGCGATATTACTCATTGACACGGGGTCAAACGTATCACTTATCGATAGTGTTGAGTTAGAGAGGATCAAACAAAATAGTAATTTACCAATTACCCACTCTACCTATAAATAACATCATTTTAGTCGGAGCAACGGGGAGGCAAAATAAATCAATAAAGAAACAGGTGTCATTGGAGATGACTAGTAATGGGGTAACGATACCAATAGGGTTATTAGTGGCGAATAATTTACCCATGAGTATCCTAATAGGCTGCGATATACTTAGGCCATACAATGCTGTAATAGATTTGGAAGGTAAGGTGATAACTTTAAAAACTAACAAGGGAATTTGGACCAATAATTTAATCGATGTCCATGGAAATGGTACAGACAACACACCTTATCAAGCGATAGTGAACCATTATTATTGTGCCGATCGTCCAATAAACATGCCTATATATCAGGAGGAAAACCCAGAGTTGTGGTCAGAAAAGTTAGAAGAAATACGGGATTTCCAAAGGACGAAAGCAAGGGGTCTGATCAGCGAAAAACAGGCGGAACAATTAATCGAGGTATACAACAATTATAAACACATATTCTCAAACGCTCCAGGTAAAGCCAGAGATTATCAATGCACCATAAAATTCAAAACTCCGGTGGAATTTAACAGGAAATCGTACCCGATCGCATACTCGCTAAAGAACGAAGTCAGGGAAGAATTGTACAGGATGATAGAGGACGACATAATCGAGTATAGTCATTCGCCCTTTACCAGCCCAATCATAGCTGTGCCAAAAAAGAACGGAAAGGTACGTATATGTCTCGATGCTAGGGAGATCAACAAAATGATAGTTAACGACCGCACATCACCTGGGGAGATAGAGGAGATATTGAAAAAGTTTCACGGAACCAAATATATAAGCTCATGGGATACGGTATGCGGTTACTGGCAGGTAGAACTCCACCCTGATAGTAGGAAATATATGGCATTCATATTCGAGGGCAGAAACTATCAGTTTAAGCGGTTACCTTTTGGCTTAATAAATTCTGTGGCGGTGTTTGTAAAGATAATGGACAGAATATTGGGGCAGGAAGTACTGAAGTTTACGACAGTATACGTCGACGACCTACTGGTGACTTCAGCGAATTGGGACGACCATTGTAATAGGGTTGAACAGGTGTTAGAGAAATTATCAGAGAATAATATCACCCTCAAATTAGACAAGTCCCAATTCATTGCAAATGAGGTGAAATTTTTAGGCTTTAATTTAACAGAACAAGGGATTACACCATCTAAAGAGAAGGTAGAGGCCATACAGAAGTTCCCCACCCCAAAGAACAGGAAACAGCTGCAGTCATTTTTGGGAATCTGTAACTATTACAGAAAGTTTCGGTCCAATTACTCAGAACTAACTGCCAGGTTCCAAAAGCAGTTATCAGCTAAAGACAAATGGACTTGGGGACCAGAGCAAGATGGAGTGCTCAATATCATAAAGGAAAAGTTTTTAGAAACAGTAATGTTGCATCATCCCGACTTTACAAAACCATTTTTTCTAAACTGCGATGCCAGTAACGTGAGTTTAGGTGCAGCCCTATATCAGGAAGATCAGGATGGTAACCATTTAGTAATTAGCTTTGCTAGCCGCGTGCTGAACAGTTGCGAACGAAACTACAATACTACCGAAAAAGAATTGTTGAGTGTAGTTTTCGCATGCGGTAAATTTAGGACATATATATTAGGGTACCCCATAACAGTTAGAAGCGACCACAAATCTATATCATTTTTAAAGCATTGTAAGCTGAACCACGGAAGGCTGACGAGATGGGTTTTGGCCTTGCAAGAGTATAATATCACATGGGAATATATACCCGGCAAACAGAACGTAGCAGCCGACGTCCTATCTCGCGTCAATATACCAGACCAAACCTTTGACGGCGAAAAGGAACAATTAGCTAAGGTTTACCACATTATTAAGAGCAGGGAAGATTTAAAAAATATTTTAAACGATATAAAGTCACAACAAGAGGCCGATCCAAAATTAGGAGATATTAGAAAAGGGGTACAGGAAGGCGATGAGGTCATAAATAGATTTTATTGTATACACAACGACACTTTGTTTATAAGGAATACCCCGCACCAAGAGAATTGGAAATTAGTAATTCCACAAGCAATAGAGAGACCGATAATAATCGACTATCACGATAGGTACGGACATATGGGTGCCCTCAAAGTAAGGAAGGCATTGGAAGAGCAAACATACATCAACGGGATGAATAAGAAGGTGCAACTGGCGATACGGTCGTGCGATATTTGTCAAAAAGTAAAGTGTGATAACGAGAGGAAAGAAGGGGTCATGATACCAATATCATCCACCGAAAAATTGGAAAAGGTATTTCTCGATATCTGCGGACCATTTCCACGCAGCGGTGGGAGACACCGATATAAATTTATCGTAATCATCTTCGACCACTTTAGCAAATATACAAAGCTATACCCAATAACTAGGGCAACGACCAGGAAGATAATAGACATTATTATAGAGCGATATATAATGGAGGTAGGCCGACCGTATTCTATAATTACGGACCACGGTACCCAGTTTAGGGGAAAACTTTGGAAGGAAAACCTGGGAGAACACGGAATAAAAACGTACAAGACGTCTGTATATCACCCGAATAGTAACCCAGCCGAGAGAGTGTTAAGGGAGGTAGGACGGTTACTGAGAACATACTGCCATAACGAGCAGAAAAGATGGCATGAATATGTAGCATCAACCGAGGATTTTCTCAATTTCTCATATCACAATACCATTGAGGTGTCGCCATACACAGTTATGTTCGAAAGACCCCCACCACGAGAGATAAAAGAAATTATTAGTTTTCCCGACGAACCCGCATACCAATTTGAAAGGGCAAAATTTTATAACAAGGTGTTAGAAAAAACGGAACAGCAGCGGAAAAAATATATCAAATTACAGCCCAAGGCAATTAAATATGAGGTAGGAGAAAAGGCGTTAGTTAAAAATAGAGAATTGCCCAGTGCTATACAAGGCATAACGAGGAAATTGCTACTCTCATATACAGGGCCTTTCACGATAACCAGAGACAATAAAAACAATACCTACGAGGTAACTGACACGCTTAGTAACAAAGTAAAAGGTACGTATAACCAAACATCATTGAAAAAGTACCATGATTAAAAATCACAAGTCAAATACTCAATCAGTGACCAAGTACCATGATCAAAAACCAAAGTCAAATACAGCATCATTGAGAAGGTACCTTGACTAAACATGTTAACGTGAATTTTTTTTTAGCTTACCCGTACTTATAGAAGGAGAGAGATTATTATTAATAAATATTGCGAGAAGGACACTTTACACCAAATGCATAAAGATATATATAAAATATAGATTTATTTCGAATAGCCATGTCAACGTATATTTACCAGCTTACCCGTACTTAGAGAAGGAGAGAGATTATTATTAATAAATATTACGAGATGGACACTTAGTAAAGGAGAAAAGAAGGAGAAATACTGTCATATATTTGATACTAAATGGAAATGATAAATGAAAAAAAAGGGAAAAACAGTGTGTTACATAAGGAGGTAATGATGAATATAAATATAGCTATTAACATTGAATGATTTTAAACGATAATTTAACCTGCGGAGAACGATATATTAATATAATTGTGAATTAATCAGAAGAGTTTAAGAAAGGGAATTTATGTGTAGGAGCCTATGATCTTTGAATATTGTATTTTTTTTTTATTATTATTATTTGTTGCAAAGGTGCAATTATTATTTTCTGGACAGGGATGTGTTGCCTCTGATTTCAGTAGTTATAGATAGGAAGGGCAGAGAATGTATGCCATAGCGAGCCACTCTGACTCCCAACCCTCTATGAAAGTTAGGGAATTGATAGGGAATTATATCAAAGATTAATTAAATAACATCAAGGTAAAAAGGAAAGGAATAGGTGATACGACAAAGAACGAACTAGGAATATTGAGTTGGATTAATATATTAAAGGAGTAGTACAGGAATTTAATTATAAGATAAAAGAATGAAATATAAAGAAACTAATAAAGGGTTAATATAGAGATGATAATTTCATCAAAACCAAAGATATGTTTTTCAAAAATTATCAACTTTAACGGAGAGGCATATGTAACGTCACAGAACGTTCCATAAAGGAAACCATTTACATAGCAAATTATCATAAGAGCAAAGTGAGGTGAACAGTATCGAACCCAAGTAGTCCTAAAAAATTGTGTAATTTTGTCTAATAATTATTTCTACTAACATGAAAAACGACCAGACTTTGACTAAGACACAAACCCCATATATATTATTAAAGTGAATAACAGTGAAAAAACCATAAGACACTATAAGAGAGACGAATAATGTCAGAATCAACCAAAATGAAGTCATTAATTATTAAGTCTGAATAGAGTATTAAGAACTATTTTTTGTGAATGAATGGACATGATCCAGTATTATATTATGTAATGTAAATAAAATAAATGTATTAAATGATTTAAATACATTATTAGAAAGAGTTTAAGTTAAAATAAAAATTATATATTTGTTATGACAAAAAATATTAATGTGTTGGATTTGATACCAAGCACCCAGATTTCATGAAACAAATTAATGATTATCAGATTGAAATAAAAACTATATGTAATTATCAAGCAGATAAAAGTGAACAATTTATCTTAAATAAAGAAAGCTGTCAAATGAATAAAAGTCAGTCAAAATAGCCAAAAACAGTATTAACTAAAAACATGTGGTAGGCATATAATATTGTATAATTTATGGATTTAATGTTGCCAAAATGCAACCAAATTGCATTAGAAAGTTGAAATATGATATAAAGCTTTATATATTTGACTAACTTTAACATTGTAATAGTCAAGTTAGCAAAATATTTACCTATACCATGTATGGCTGGAGCCAATCATCCAGTACAAAAATAATCATATCTGGCTAAATATTTACAAAATGCTAACAAAAATAAAATAGAATGGTACAATACTTCTGTATACCTTAAAGACGAACAAACTCAGTTGAAAATAAAGTCAATTATAAAAGAATTTAACTTATAAGAGTGAGATTTGTCACACTATGAAAAAGGACATCTCAAGACCAATCAATGATGCTATGTCATCCTGTGATAAAAAATAATATATGTAAAGAGTAACCAGGTATCACAAAAGATAGACAATATAATAAACTCTGAGTGTACACTAGTGAAATACTACATATATTAAAGAAAGAGACTAATTATTGTGTTATAACATTAACAAGAAATCTAGGCCATGAACAGAGGCCATGTAAAATTGTGATTATTTATGTATTATCTATGTTAAAATTTGTTTGTTTTGTTATAGGAAGGTAGTAATGTTGGATGTTCAGATTGTGGAAGAGACATAATACTTTCACAACAATTTTTTGTTATAAAAATTGAATTTTCATGACAACAACCCAAGGTGGGAGTTGTATATTGTGTTACTTATTAGACTTAATTTAATTAAAAACCAATCATAATTAGTATCACTAGATTCAGTTGAAAACAGAGAATCTAAATGTAATAATGGCATACAAATTGTGAGTACTAATGTAAAACTGTTTGATAAATACCAGAGTAATTTTTGAAATATCCTTAGTATGAAGAATAAGAAATTCGTTCTAAAAGCTTCTACGGAAGTGAAAATTGTTCCATGACATTCCATTTCGTTTATTCTCGAACAATCTAGAAAGAATTTTTACACAAATATACCGGAAGTCGACGAAAACCATCAGCCTGGATTAGTATAAAAGAGAGACCAAATTCGACCCAAAAGACACTTGAAACTTGAACTCCAGAACTGATGCATCACCCACGACACTGATCAACGCAGCTAAGGCGAAACCGAGGGGCGAGAAATCGACACAAGACCCGAAGAAAGGCTTTTCCCGTACATAGACAAACAGACTGACATAACCTCTACAAGAATCTACGCCAAAGTGTTGCTGAAATAGAGCAGCGACACGGCAAATTTTAATAGAAATCACGCAGCCAGAACGTCAACGGCCCAGGAGGGACCATAACTTTAAATAGAGAACGAATTCTGCTGTGTTCGCATAGACTGACTAACTTGACAATAATCCCCTTAACGTAAACAAACAATACACAAAGCCTTTCTCGACAGTGCATGGGAATCAGCGCTGCGGCGGACAATTTCTGAATCAACGCGAAACAGATGTTTCGTAGTGGCGGCGTTTGAACGATAATCTACTGTCAAATGTTTTTACAAAAAGTGCGGAAATAGTAAACGATCGCAATTTTAACTTAAAATAGATTCAGTGCACACAAGAAGAGGCGAGATTGAAAAACTACCCGAGAGGAGTGTCCTGTGCGAGATTAATTAATCCTTGGAACGTGAGTTACCAAAATTAGTCATTTTTTACCTGGTTACATTTATCACACAGTTGTACTTCACACGCCACACACACCTTCAAATCACTTAATTTTTCTTGTAAGGCATCTTATTGATATGTCTTGGTAGTTCAAAGGAGTCATGTCCTGAGAGTAAAGATTTTTTCACATATTAAACTCATGCTTTTCAACTGAGTAAAAGATTGAAACACTAGCCGATACTTGATTGGATATATATAAAATTGTCAATAATAATAATAATAACTTGTGAATTTTTTTTTTATTAACTCTGCAATTGTATAATTTTTTATGAATATTAGTCCTTCAGACGATTTGTTTGTTTTTGAAGAATCATTAAACTTACCTGATTTTTCCAAGCTAAACTGACTTGTTTATATTTTTTCATAAAAGTAAGATCTAAAAATTTTAATTACTTTATTAATCACATTTTATTCTTGGAACAAACGATTCCAAGTGGCGCCCACAAAAAACATAGTATTAAGTTGTGTTACAGGACTACATCACCGCAGAGGATCCAGTCAACAGTAAGTAACAAAAGTGCGAGGAGGTAACGCCCGACATTTTACAACACAGTTACAACACTTTTACACTACACCACTATTTCTTTTCGTTATAACGTGCTTTTAACTAAAATTGCGGGGATTAGCAAAAATTTCCCTCTTTTATTATTTTATTGCCTTGTTTTGATATGTGTGCCTGTTTGTCGGCCCTTCTTAAACTTTATTGCTCTTTTCCTTCGCCGAAGGACCCACACATTGTCAGACAACAATTACAGTATTTCAGTTCAGTTCTATCAAAGCTGTGCTGTGCAGTAGTGCGAATATTGTGATCGCTACACCAGTCTTACTATTTTCTATAATTATATAATTACCTTTTTATCCACTCTAGCAACACAAAGTTTCGTCTAGTTATGACGCGTTTCGGGACTAAGTCCCATCCTCAGATAACACTGATTTTAATATGAAAAACTAATACAATATACAATCGTAACCATGATTTTGGTTATGTCAATTAAATAGAATAAAATAAAACTTCAAATCGCATGTGAATTGTTATACGAAGCACGGCTGGAGCTCCCGCATGCGTTCACCCTCAACCGCTATCGTCACGCGACTGGTCAAAGACTAAATCCAAACCGATGGCAGTGTCGAGCAAGTAGTTCGATGCAAAATTTATCTGATCATTCAATAACCTGTTTTTGGTGGTACTATTTTTTATAGCTTTATAAACATTTTGGGAATTTTTAGAACATATTCCCAAGCCAAGTAATACTAAATCCAATTTTGCACAACATTTAATATCAAGCGGACATAAATATACGGGCTTTGAAGAAAATTTAACAGCATTACATTTTTGTAAAAAAGGTAAACGGATGGATAGTCTGGAGGAATTTGATATGTATAAAGCTATAAAAAATAGTACCACCAAAAACAGTTTATTGAATGATCAGATAAATTTTGCATCGAACTACTTGTTCGACACTGCCATCGGTTTAGATTGACCAGTCGCGTGACGATCGCGGTTGAGGGTGAACGCATGCGGGAGTTCCAGCCGTGCTTCGTATAACAGTTCACATGCGATTTGAAGTTTTATTTTATTTTATTTTATTGACATAACCAAAATCATGGTTACGATTGTATATTGTATTAGTTTTTCACATTAAAATCAGTGTCATCTAATGATGGGACTTAGTCCCGAAACGCGTCATAACTAGACGAAACTTTGTGTCGCTAGAGTGGATAAAAAGGTAATTATATAATTATTTAAAATAAGTAACACGGTACGCTAAAAAAGTATATTACTATTTTCTATTACAGTGTTATTAAACTATTTTTTTTTTCGATATGGATAAGTTCCTTGTACGGAGTGGTCCGTCCTCGAGTGCAAGTAGTGAAACCATCGAGCCCGAAAAAAAGAAACAGAAAGTAGTTCACCGGCAATATAGTGATAATTATTTATCTTACGGGTTTTTTGGTGTGTTGACAAAACATGCCCAATCCCCGAGTGTGTTGTGTGTGGTGAAAAACTCAGTAATGCTGCTATGGTTCCCAGTAAATTGAAACGACATTTGTCAACAAAACATTCCTCTCTGTTAAGTAAGATGTGAATTATTTTCGTCGGTTGTTGGAACAAAATAAAAAACAAGTGACGCTCATGACTACGTCGGTACGTGTTTCGCAAAAAGTACAGGAAGCTAGCTATAAGGTAGCCGAACTTATCGTAAAGGCCAAAAAACCACACACAATAGCAGAAACGTTGTTAATGCCCACGTGTAAAGAAATGGTAAAAAGAATCCTGGGTTTAGAAGCTGGTACTGAAATTTCAAAAATTCCTCTCTCTGCTGACACAATCAGCCACCGAGTTAGTGACATGTCCAGTGACATCGAAGACATTATGAAGGAGAAAATAAAGAGCAGTTGAAAGTTCTCACTTCAGATCGACGAGTCCACCGATATTGGCGGTCACGCACAACTTCTTTCCTACATAAGGTATGTTGATGGGGATGTAATTGCAACTAATTTCTTTTTTTGCAAAGAACTACCCGAGCGAGCAACCGGTGAAGAAATATTTCGTACGACTAATGAATATGTGGTCCGTAATGAATTAACATGGGAGGATTGAGTTAGTGTTTGGACAGACGGAGCCGCTTCTATGACAGGCCGAGTGAAAGGATTCGTGGGTAAAGTACGCGAAGTAAATCCTAACTTACGAACCGACCATTGTCTCATTCACCGCGAAGCCATTGTTGCCAAGTCTTTGCCATCTCCTCTGAAAATTGTGATGGACGAAGTAGTAAAAGTCGTGAACTTCATCAAATCGCGGCCCCTAAATATGCGGCTTTTTAACGTTTTGTGTCAAGAAATGGGATCTGAGCACACTACACTACTGCTACATACAGAAGTACGATGGTTATCTCGAGGTAAAGTGTTAACGCGAATGTTTGAACTTAAAGAGGAGGTACTTGCATTTTTGACTATTGAGGGGCATGAGTATGCGGATTTATTGCAGATGATGAATGGGTATCTAAGTTGGCATATCTTTCCGATATTTTCGTACACTTGAATGAACTAAACAGAAAAATGCAAGGTAGAAACGAAAATATTCTGACTAGTATGGATAAGATTCAAGGATTTATTAATAAGTTAAATTTGTGGATACAAACAATTGAAAATGGATCGTGTGAGATGTTCCCAACCTTGCTGACGATAATAAGGTGTTGATGGACTTAATTAAAGAACATTTAGTACTCTTGCAGCAGAATTTCAAAAAATATTTTGGAGAGTGTGTTGGGTTTTGACTGGGTTCGCGATCCATTCATTATGGATTCGAAACATCTTTCGAATAATTTAGGCTTACAAGAGGAACTGGCAGATTTGAAGGCAGACAGAACATTGAAATTAAAATTTTTCGAAGTGCCTTTGGAAACATTTTGGTTGTCAATAAGCAGTGAATACCCGGCTATCTCCGAGATGGCAGTTAATGTTTTATTACCATTTTCAACTACATATTTGTGTGAACTGGGCTTCTCGACGTTGACTGAAATTAAAACATCAAAGAGAGAGAGACTCAAATCCATCGATGAAGAAATTAGGCTTGCTTTGTCAACGATTCCGCCACGAATCAGCCGTCTGTGTGCAGCTAAGCAGGCTCAAGTATCACAATGAAGGTATGAGTAGAGTTAATTACTTTAAAATTCGTATTTTCTACAGTGAATTAAAGTTAATAAATTGTTAATAAATGCATGAGTCTATTCCTGTTTTATTATAATAATAATAATAATAATAATAATAATAATAATAATAATAATAATAATAATAATAATAATAATAATAATAATAATAATAACAATAATGATGATGATAATAATAATAATAATAATTGATTACATAACGACGTAATATTTCGTAATTATATTAAGATTCATATGATTTTGAGGGGACAGGTATTTTGGTGTGCCGTGTTGAGTCTAGGCCCGTCTGGGGTGTGCCGTGAGTAAAATAAGGTTGCGGAACACTGCTATAAGGATCCCAGAATATTCCCAGTCACCTTTTGTACAGTGGCTCGCACGTTTCTCGACCATCAGTGCCGATGCCGCCGAAGGAACTGTACCCTCTGCGCTCGAAAGCAGTAGATTCCATGGTGAGTTCTGGGATCCACGGAAGGTCACATGCAATCATTAGAGAATGCCAACCTTGTACATCGGTATCGTTACTCTCTTATCCTGAAAATATAAAGCTGTCGGAAAAATAACTCTAGATAGACCGAAGAAGAGATGGGTATTGTAATAGGAAAGGTTGTTTGAAGGTAAGGTCAAAAAGGAAAAATAGACAGGGAAAGACGAAGGAGAAAATAAGTAGGAGAAGAAGAAGAAGAAGAAGAAGAAGAAGAAGAAGAAGAAGAAGAAGAAGAAGAAGAAGAAGAAGAAGAAGACGACGACGACGACGACGACGACGACGACGACGAAGAAGAAGAAGAAGAAGAAGAAGAAGAAGAAGAAGAAGAAGAAGAAGAAGAAGAAGAAGAGGAAGAAAAAGAAGGAGGAAGAGATGGATGAAGAAGCGATAGAAGAAAGATTGTACGTGAGTTGTCGCTGAGAAATAGTTACATAGATTCACATAAAGTACCATCTATTATAGCGCAGGTAAAACCTGTTTTATAACAACAGTGGGTTTGCTCGAACAACGTGTATAGGAATAACCTATATTCGTAGTCGGCGCAATGAACTGTCTGTAGATAGCCTTCTGAATCGTGCGCTCTCGTGCGCCTGAATAGACGTACTTCAAGACCTACTTTCCAGCCGTGGCGCGCGAGACGAGATGAAAGATAAACACGGCGAGATAAGGACAGACGAGAGCCTTATCTACAAACTTTAGCTAAAAATTAGTTATGCGAGAAATGTTAATAACCCCATGAATGTGTCTCGCGCGCGCGCGCGCGCGCGCGTGTGTGTGTGTACGCGTGTTTAGATAAATGGGCCAAAGGCAGAAGCGAAGCTAAAAATAAAATTTACTTCAAAGACACCACTTAAAACTTGGTTATGGCAAAGCGGAAACGAACCAATTATTATTATTTTTTTGTTCAGAACACTGGACAGAAGTGTCACGATGTCTCTTAATATTCCGATCGTGTGTTCATTTAATATCTGTTTTCTGTAGGTCTTCATATCACAATCACAGTCTTTTTTAATGTAAGATTCTGCGATCGTTCCGAACTTCTTACAACTGAAAGGTAATCACTTTTGTGCGTACTATTCGCACAGTTGTTCCATGTCTCATAACAGATGAATACAACACACCGAAACCAAGTAAGTTCAATGAGCATATCTAAAAAAGTTAAAGTTACATTCTGTGTATACTGAATTTAATGTTTACTTTCTACGTGTGATCATCATAACATTTTCGTTTCATGAGGTTAGGAAACCCCATTGCTAGTTTCTCTGGTATATTTTTTTTATGTTAATTAGAGATCTATTATTCTGTTGAAATTCAGTTAATAAATCTTATTTTACCACTTCGCATCCTAAATGGACATGTTTTTCTAATGCGACAAAGAAAGCTTTGTATTCAAAATAGCGTGTGAACAGCACTATCACGCAATTACCGAAATTTCTGGCTGAAGAAGACATCCATATTACTTTTTGCTCAAACACCTGGTACTCAGTGAATCATCGATTAGTGTATTAGTGAGTGTGTGTGTAAAACAGTGAAGCTTTGAGATCAATTTTACGATGCCAACTTATCCCTTGTGCCAACTGTAATGTAACGGTCAAACGTTGTCTATGTCCTGTACAGAAAAAAATAAATAAATAACGTAAAAGAGGAAAGCTTTTTAATAACTAATTCTCTTCTTAAGTTTCGTATTTTTCAATAAATTGAAGGTGAGTCGATTTATAATTTAAATTTAAAGACAGTTGGAATATGTGACTAAATTTTTACGTAATCTCAAGAGTCAAAATTGTTTCTGAAAAACACTTACGCTGAAAGAGA
This sequence comes from Magicicada septendecula, assembly GCA_034769895.1. Classification (NCBI taxonomy): domain Eukaryota; kingdom Metazoa; phylum Arthropoda; class Insecta; order Hemiptera; family Cicadidae; genus Magicicada; species Magicicada septendecula. The sequence goes on from CM068367.1 coordinate 1,252,865,630, forward strand.
ATTAGGTTTAGTTCTCCTTAAAGTTTTAAATGTCCTTCAATTTTAAAACTGCGTGAAAACTGTGACGCGAATTATCACGATAAAGAATGTAATAAAATAACATTTCAAATAGTTTAGTTATGTTCTATTCTCATTTGAATTTTCGCGTGGACTTTAATAGGTCTCGGACTACCTAATAACATCTTATTAAACTTCTCTCGTCCAATTCTTGGACAATACATTATAACGTCTTTGCAACATAGAAATGCTTTGTAAACCATGTTACACTGGTCACACATTCCGTAATCAACGAGATGGCGTAATATTCTACAGCCTCGCTCTCAGCCTAGTTCGATTCATCTGGAATTATCTAGCAGACTATTACGGCATCAGAAATCTAGCCTGCTTACATAAAAGCCAACACGGGAGAGCCACCGTACTCGGTTATGCCTCAAAAATTAGGTGAAAATATATTGCGCATTCATAGCAGTACGATAGTAGACAGCGTATTTAGGGAAATTGAAAGAATTTTTACTTGTACATTTGTGCTGTCAATTATTGAAATTATTAAATTTGATGACTTTTACTTTTGTTAGCGTAAACTGCGTATTGAATAATTGTCATTTATAATAATTAAAAGAACTGTTGTAATACGAAAGTTGTTTACGAACACAGTTATTAGGCCTAAAATATGTGAGTTTCGATTTTTCTGGCGTTCAATAATTTACTCCCAGTATTGGAAGATCACGATCCACGATATCTTCGTGACAACATTTTGCGATCGATCGATTCGAGTTTGAACCTGTACCTTCCTACATTGTCTCTTGACTTAATATTTTTATTCCAGAGGAATCCATCCACAGAGATAGTTGACCGTCTCCCCATAATTACTCTGGTCTAAATATCCACGACACATTAAGCACATTGCCCTGTCACTGATACTGAAATATCATTAAAAAATGTATCCTCCTTTCCTTGTATAGGTATTTTCTAAAAATGGATAGTTTTCCTCATTTCGAGTGAACATGTGTTCAGTCTACTTAATTTTTTAAAAATTTATTATTAATAATTTAAAGATTAATTTATTATTAAATACAAATTATTTCTCTTATTGTTCAATATCAGTTTATTTTAGAAAGTGTTATTTGGCAATTGTTAAACAAATAAAACTTCCTGAAAACAGTGCGGCGCCCAGCAATATGTTATGTAAAGCGATGACAGCGAGTTGTCTGAGAGGGAGGATTCAGCAACTGCGCTGGCGGATAGATTTATTGGCCGAGTGAATTATTTTAAACAAGGCAACAGGTCGCTTTAAGAGACAAATAATATGCGAGATTTATTTACGACACAGCTTGTGCCCCTTGTTGTTAACTATGCTGCGTTTTGATAAATGTTCCAGTGACGAAACGAACCCCCATTTCTCTTTCAACGTTCACTCGCTATACAAAGTAATACGGAGTGGTGTAAACGTCCCGTCAACTATACGTTACGTGACCGACTTTGTTTGTGTTCCTTTATAGCTCCAAATAAACGTTTTCTAACCGCTGAAAGACATTCTGATTCAAAATTTGTTTCGTTGCGGTATGTAGAACGAATTCGAATCCAGTCAAACTGTACCAATTAGTAGGCAAAAAAAGTCCCATTTCACATGCAATGATATACTGTTTACTACATTATGTCTCCTGACAAAATGTCTTTATTATAAAAGTAAAGCAATAAATAATGTCTACTTAACTTATGTCTACAAATTTTGCTTAAGGCTTGCAAATTTAAAGTGAACTGAAATAATATTCTTAATTAGACTAGATGTGCATTTATAAAAATTGAAAGCCATTTAACAACATTATGAATTAAGTCTACATTCCGTACATTTTATTCTTCCGCCTCTGTGTATTGTAGTTTTAGTCTATAAGTTAGCGAGCTTAGATAGATTGCAATTTACTCTTGATTCTCGTAATTTCCCACCATTGTTTCTACTTGCGTTTTATTTAATTGGTAGCTTTATTACACTGGATGTCGGACTCATTGGTGACCAGCCTCATGTTGGGTTACTAGAATTTAATTTCTTCTTTGGTTTTTTTCTTATAAATTTCAAACACTTATATATGGAAACGTAGCAAGTTTCCAGCAACTCTTGAAGCTTTGTACACCACCCATCCACGGCATCCACAGTAAGCTGCACTTTTTTGGCGAGTAAATCACAAACATTCTAGACCACCGACACTACGGGGAGACGGTAGGAATCACCAACAATGTGCCCCTGACATCGTGCGAAACCAAGGGACAGCACTCGGCCACTTGGCCTGTTAAATACTGGTGTAGTTTTATAAAATTTGGGTGTTGTGCGATTGCCGTTTGTACGGACCATGATATGTACCAGGAAAGCTTAGGAATTTATTTCACCTTTTTCCAAAGAACAATGAAACAAAATCAAAGTGAATAAATGCTTACAAACGGGCGGATCCATTTTAGGGTGACATGTACTCTGTTATTCGTGTTCTAGGGAGTAGGTGGTAAACATGATGGAACACCATGTATACGTTCGAATGGTGTATATACGTACGGTATACATAACTCGCTATCGGTTACAGTTCATCACTTATGCATTCGTACAACTGTCAAATACTTGCTCCACATCTCCTGGAGCCTCGGCCTTGTAGTATATTTGATATTTTTTTGGCATTTTGTACAGTTAAGACATTTGAGAAACTGGGCTAAACTTAAACTCTGGTGCTCAGAGTTGAAGAGAAATTAATTTTTCAATTCATTCAATTCAAATTTCGATTCACAATACAGTGAAACAGAATTGTTCCTCAAGTCCAATTTATAACGAGCTGATGTCACACGGTACAGTATTACGGGTATACAGAAACGGTAATATTATTATTCGTATGTACGCTTAGTTATTAAACTGTTTACAGATTATAGTAGTAGTAACCAGATACAGTACCTGTATTACGCTGAAAATATACTGTCCTGTATACAGTGTTTACTATTACGTATTAATCTCGATCTTTAACTTCACTAGTCTTTAATCTCATTCATTCTTAAAACGCAAAATGTATTCGATGACGTTTTATGTTTTGAAATTTATGACGCATTTATTAGTTGCAGTATTGATAATTTGCCTGTGATAAGGGCATTTGGACGGAATTGAAATCCTCAAATTAACGGACCCATAAAATCGATTCAGCTACTAATACATTTTTTGCTTAACGAGGTTTTACTTTTTGAAGGAAAGACAGGCTTTTATAAAGTCAATGTACGATGATATAATCATTTACTTGAGCGATTGCCCTGGATATGTCATGCTCGGTTTCTACTCATTAGAAGTATTATTTGAACATTTAAATAAATAGCCAATTTTAAAATATATTTCTATATACGTCTTAACTGACGGAAATTATGATAAGAAATCATATACATCACTCCAGATATAACAGTTAAAACAGATGATTATTAAAAAATTACGACAATCTAAATAATATACATGACATTCAAATCGAGTATTTGTTTACAGTTACGTCTCTAACTGTCAGCAGAACCTCGCGTGCGCACATGTGTGTCTGTGTATGCTAATGTATGACTTTTACGCACACAGTGTTAATGATAGTTTGTAATTCTGAAACCACGACTGGTATCCAGTTTGCAAGTCTGTATCTACGGTAGGTAGGAATACCTGCGTTATCGTATGCGATTGTTACGGTGGTTCTACGTGGAAGTACGAAGGAGGAGACGAATGTGGAGTCGCGACGTGGGTGCTGTGCCATATTGCAACATAGCTTTGTTCGTCTTCCACATGTGCATTCCACCGAGGCAATTAGGCTAAGGTACGGGGACTGACTAAATGGTCGCAATAATGTCAATCGGACCGCCAGCTGTCGGCTCTCATCACTCCGTACCGTAGCTTCTACCTGTACGAAGATGGTATCGAAACCTTTTAAGAAAGCTTTTTTAAATCTACGATTATGCAATTTTTAATCTAAGAAATATCCAACACTATAAAATGTAGGACAGCTTACATTGTCTCCATTTAAAAAAAAAAGACTTAACGAACGATCCCGGTAACTAGCTTGTATTGAGTGTGAAGAATACAATGATCAGATGATTTAGAAACAGTATTAAAATTAACTGGAAGGGAAAACAAGAGGAATTACACATGACGAACGCAGCAGATTCTATAAGGGCAGCTCATGTACAGATAACTTATTATAAAACAACGTTTAGAAAAAAAGATAATTGAAAGTCCTAGACATACATATAACACTTATCGACCTCCGTAAGACATACGAGTCTTTTCCAAGACAACGATTATGGCAAGCAATGCGATAATTGAAGATATGTGACAAGCTAATAAAGGAGACGTAAGCTAACATAATACGGAAGATGTACAATTGGAATTACATGCGAGTCAAGTCATTAGGGAACATTTTCCCATTAATACCTGTAACGAAACGGTTGAAACAAGGGTCCTAATTTTTTCCACTGGCATTTAATCATTACAATATATAGATTTCACTAATAGTATAATCTACAAAGGAGATAACACTAAGACCGTGGGAAACGCCGTATCAAAGGATGGGCATACCTATTGAAGACGATCATCTGTTTACACTCAACTTCGCGGATAATATGGTACAAAGTTTTTTCATCTCGAATTCATACTTAAGACACTTTACGATACCTATGAACAAAATTGACTTGCAATAAAAGTGGATAACATAGAGTACTTAATCTAATTAAAGATCAAGAACAAGCCAAGCCAATTGAGAACAAGTCAGTGCCTAATACCCAAGATCGTATTGCAGAAAACAGAGAGAGATGACTTGCTTATCTGAACAGGATGCCAGGCGCCAGATTGTTTAAGGACGTTTAGCAATAAAAGCCTATGGGACAAAGAAGTATAGGAAGATCTAGGAAGCGTTAGTGAAATGGATCTCTTTCCTTTTGGGACCGAAACAGGCGGTTCATCTATTCCCTGATAGAAGAAGAACAAGTCAACCAGGTTAACGAATTCAAATATTTTGGGTGATGATCACGAGGGAAGATAAAAGAGTGATAGAATCGTAGAGGAACGTTTAATTCCGAATTGTGGGACTTATGGAAATGTTTCCATAAACTATGGATTAGAAGTGTGAGGTTTGAAAGCTGCAGCTCAAAGCAGAATATATGCTGTCGAGATGGACTACTTGAGACCCAGTTCAGGCGTATTAAGACTACAAAGAAGTTGTAATGAAGAGATCAGGAGACGGATGCAACTCAATGTCACAAACTCAATGTCGCTCCTCGACTCTCCTTGCAGTGGCCCGGGATTCCGAGCCGTAGAGAGTCACGAATGCCCTAACAGACCCTTATTCGCATGTTGCATAACTTTTTACGCCGAAGAAGCTGACTACTATCAAAATGGAATAAGTTCCTCTGCTTACTATGTCCCGACACGAAGAGGGTGAGGAGAGGAGGGATGCTATTATTTTCTCTTCAGTGACGGCACACATTCGAACTATAGCCTGATTGGAGTGAATGACACACACACACACACACACACACACACACACACACACACACACACACACACACACACACACACACACACACACACACACACACACACACACACACACACACACACACACACACACACACACACACACACACACACACACACACACACACACACACACACACACACACACACACACACACACACACACACACACACAATTTAATTACACGACGTATTTACCTTGTAACCTTGTGTACAGAATGAAAAGATCTTAATTATTGAAGAGATTGCGATAAAATATTGCATTCACTGTAATAATTTCTATATAAAGACAACAACTTATGGTTGTAATATAAAGGATTTACTGGTAGACTGAATCAAGGAAATGCTGCTATACATTATCTAAGCGCAGTGGGATAACTAGAGGGGATAAATCCCCCTCCCTTCAGAGGTATTAAACATTTCAGTTAATTCCATAAACACTTGAAGTAGGCCTATTTCTAAACCAGTTGCGTGTGTAAAAATAAGACTTACAAATCATTGTATAAAAAATTATACGGGAAGAATCTTAAATATATCATTTTACCTGAGGAAAATGGGGAGTTCAAGCTTCAGGCTAGTCTTATCCCCCCTCAGAAACTAGATTCATCCCTCCCCCAGGAGCAGCTCCTAGTTACTCCACTGTTCACAAGGAATACTTTGAAATACAATATCTTCCGAAACACTCAAGTAAGGATCTACAAAACAATCGTAGAATTTTGTATTGTACCAAAACTAATTTTAGAAAGGTACGTACTAACAAAAAGAGATGCCTCCAGAATACAAGCCATAGAAATGAGTTGCTGTCGTAGGTCCTACATTTGACTAGAACCTACGACAGAATAAGGACTACATAGATCAGAGGGCGTATGGAAACTGATATACCTGAAACCACAGAAGGCAAGACTGAGATGGTGTGGTTATATACACGCGACGGGTAAAAGACAACTGGAAACGACTGACTGGGCCGTTGGGTGGCTTCCACCACACAGAAGAATGGAGGCAGATCTTCGAAACGTTGGGTCACGAAGTAAACATTGCCATGGAAGACAGAGAAGTGAAACCTGACTAATAGATGTACCGAAAATGAGAGAAGCTGGGATGTGTGAGAGGGCGACAGCCGTAAAGAAACCGGCATATTATGATGATTTATATAGCCTTACAATATTGTTAGTTTTTAGTATCAAACGCAGCAAGAATCCGGAGTGACAAACTAAACACCGCAGCAACGATCTGCTTAACAGATGGTAACGACTTGAAGGAAAAGAAAGAAAGTCAAAACTTAAATGTCAGATAAACTACAGAAAGCCGTGTTATCAAGCACACAGTAGGCACGCCTAATTGTAATTCAAATGTTGATGAAATGCACCTCTAACTGTGTCAGTTACAAACCAGTTCAGTTGACTTCTGATAAGCAGTGTATACAAGTACTTCCCGCTCACTCAACGCTTTTATCAATAAAATGTTAAAAGACTTTTGTCGGGTTTTGTTTAATGTTGGTCTCAATAATCGTAAAATCCAATCCAATCAAACCGCACGGTCTGCTGCTCTGTGGAAATGTCCTCTTACATACGTTGACGTCGAATCGAACGTTGGCATTTACGAGAGAGTTGAGTGACAAAGACGTATCAAGACTGGTAACGTTAATGTATGCTAGCGTAATGGACACGTTAAATACGCTTTTTTTTGCGTCACTAGACTCGAACGGTTGAGTAAGCGACTCTGACGTTTGATATATGTGGTGGGAGTAAAAGGATGTGTAGGAACTTCCATGTTACAGGAATTCGTCATGTTACCAATAGTAACGGCCAGTAATATGCCACGTTCTTACCCAGATAAAAACAATCAGTTTTGCACCCTGTGTAACGTAAATGAAAAGCTCCCCGTGTACTGTTGGCAACGTCGCAGCAAAATGGCAGAGAGGCTTACTGGACGGCTCGAGTTTAGAAGTATAAGGTTTTTGAAGTTATACTTCTTTAGGCGCGTTGAGGGTGAAATTTGTAGTATGTAACGAAATGCGCGCGCACCACGCAACGGAAACGGAAAGTTAACAGGATGAAGTTAGCCGTGGACAACGAGCCTGAGGCCAAAAAAGTGTACTGCAGGAATGGATAAATGTACAGTTCCGATACCGCTAAACAGCTTTTGTTTATTTACTTGTTACTATGGTAATTAATTCTGGTCTTGTTGATATCTTTAGTAGTAGTATTTAATACATTTCATTACTTATTCATTGCATCATCAGAAATACGTATAAACATACATTTTATAATCGCTTAAGACAATTACAAAATATATAGACTTATCTGTATACAAAATATATCGATACAATCGCATATTAAATGTGCTGTAAATGGGAACTAGGTTATATTTTCGGTCCAATAAATTCAGAACAAGAAAGGAAACTGAATAACAATATTATGCTTTTAAAAGGTGAAGAGGAAAATCGCCACTGAACATATCAACTTTCTTTCTTACAAAATAATGGAAACTACATCAAAATTATACTGGAAGAGAATGGTAATAGGGAATCATGATGCAGCATGGTCTCAGGTTCAAAAGTACACCCGTTTTGTATACACTAATTACGGAAATTTTTGTTAAAACGTAGGTTTCTTCTAATCATTTATTTTTCGTAAGTATTAATTTCTAAAGTCTTTTTTATATTAAATGAATAAAAGTTTCGATAAGTATTCTATCATTATGTTTGCTTTAATCCAATAATCTAATATATATTTCTATATTTTAAATTATAGATCACACTTAATTATTCAGAAGTTATCGAAAAGTAAATCCATTGCTGTAATACAATATTCGTAAGTATTTTGAGATATTTGATAAAAAATTAATTTTTCTCTACTAAAATATTATAATATTGAATTTACATTAATTCAATTGAATTAAATTTTTATCTTTTAGTGTATAATAGTCATATTAATTTTATTTTATGCATATATATTATAACTGTGGTCGTTGTTTATTCGTTGTTATTTATTTATTGAACCACTTAAACACTATACAATAAGATATATATTATATATATATTTTATTATATATAATATATTATATATATTATATTATATATTATATACAAAACGAAGTATAACTTCTAACGCGCGTACATAAGTACACGCACCAAAAACTTTTTTACAATATTAAATTTACTTGTATATTTCTTGGATGGCCAGATAAGATATCTTATGGAAAGTAGCTAGAGGAAGCGTGATAACAGACTTAGCTCAGTATTATGGAATAGAGAGCATAACTGACTGAAACAAAGCTGTAAATAATTAAATTTTTATTTTATTATAAAGTACATATACATGTGAGCAGAAGTACATAAGTGTAGAATACAGTGACTTTAACTCCGACGTTTGAGTATTGTTAAGTGCGACGGAAAGTTACTATAAGAAGATTTCCTTATAATCTTAGTTTCCTTGATAGCTTTAGAAGACACGTTAATCGACAAAGATTAAAAGTTGAAAAGATATTATTAGACAGAACAGAGGAGAATAATTATCACAATATGGACACGTGAGAGGGATGCAAGGGGAAAAATTGCCCACAGCACATACGAAAAGAAAAGGGGTCGCCAAAGAATGCAAAGGGAGGCGGAGGTAAATTATAGATAGATACAAGAGAATTATAAAAACGTTTGCATTATAAAAATCTTGTATAAAACAAGAGCAAAAACGTTTGGGAAAATAAAGAAGAGATGTGGCTCTGATATAAATAAAGAAAATAAATTGCGGTAATCACCCAACTTATTCCATATATTGTATGAACTAAATTGTGTTTATATTCCTTAATAAAAATCTTCTTATATATAAAAATGAATGTTTCTTTGTTTGTCCCGTATGCATTCTTATACCATTCATCCGAGTGCGATGAAACTTCGGTGAGTTGTGCGCACGCCCGCGAAGGTTTCTGAATTTTTTCGATGGGGTCCTTTGGGGTCTTCCACATCTCCTCCTAAACCACTGGACCGATTTCAACCAAACTTGGCACAAATATTTCACGCAAAGGGAGAACCAACATAGGACAAGTGTTTTTTTCGATACGATTCTCTGGAGGGTCCTTTGGGGTCTTAAAAACTATTAGATCTGGTTACTATGGCAACCCAATAGAATAGATTCTGTTCAAAATATATTATCGCATTAAATTGAAGACCACGCGAACGAAGTCGTGGGCAACAACTATTTATTTTTAAGAAACCTACCTTAATTGAACTTTATTAATTAAACTAACATTTTCATTACGTACAACGTGAAACTCCGTAGCGAAGCACGGGTATTCCGCTAGTGTAGAATAAAATTCAGATAAAGTTACCAACATAATTTTTTGTAATATACGTAGTTTCAAACTTGTTTCTAATATCACCTAAGGTACAGGATTACGGTGTAAAATATAACGGTTGGCTAAAAGACAACTATATTCTTCTCGTGAAAAAAAAAAACACATCAAAGAAGTAAAGCGTTTTTCGGAACGATAAACAGATGTCTGTCTGAATATATTACTTCACTGTGGTCAGAACTGCCAGCCAGACTCGGTAATCCTATTTATACATACGAACGCTGCTGAATCGTCATATATAATATTCTTCTTCAGGTTTCACTACAACACGGTTGAACTGAAAGACTGGTTTCAATATCTCAGGATGTGCTGTTCTGTAAAACACGCTGCACCGTATCGATAAATACCACAATCCGAGAGCAAACCGACAGTGATGCTCTGTCTTCCGCTTTTTAACTACCGTAAGAGGCTTAAACTCGAACGTGTTGACTTTTCAAAGAAGATTAGTCCCCTTATTATTTCCCGCTGTTGACTCCAACAGAAAAACTATCATAAACGTCCTAGTCCAGAACAGGTTAAACAAGATTAAAGCCAAGAAATAATCTATTATACATGTTTACGCATAGTTTTTTTTAAAATCACAACTGTTTTTTGTTTATCATCTGTGACATTTTTTGTATATACCGTACCATTTTGCTTCGCACAACGTAAAGGCCTAACGATAACGAAGAGATTTGTCTCGTCGTGATATTTTCCTGTTAACCCCACTATCGTACATTAGCTACTTATCAACGAGTCCCACCAAAGATTAATCTACTGAAAGATTCATGAGGTCTCTGGCCTTTCTCTTTAACATGTACAGATTACTCGAAAAAAGTGAGTATTAAGTAGAGAATACACGTTACATTCTCTGATATTTACAGGTGGTCAGATTATTTTTGCGACAAGAATTAAGAAAGTCGTGGAAACCCTGATCGCAAAACTAGGCTACAGAACATGAGACACCGTTTAAAAATTAATTTAAAGTGATTTCATAAATGCATATGAAAAAAGTAAGACGTATATACGTATTATTTTTATAAAACTTTAATATTTATAACTAAATTTACCTCAAGATATACTTTTTTCCTATTAGGAACATGTTTCGAGAGTTCCTGTACTCTCATCTTCAAAAAACAAGAAAAACTCTTCTTAAACTCTTCTTACTCTTCTTAAACTGTTCTTGTTTATAAAATACAAGGTTTTATTAATAAATACGCGGAATTTTTTAATTTCGCGGGCTGTATAAATCCAATTGCCATAATTTTTTGTTGTCGTGTTGGTACCCTTTTTCCTGACGTATCTTGACATTGGTAGCCATATTGGATGCTTAGTTCATTGTTGGTTGACGAAAAGGTTACACGTGTTTTCGTGTGCTCGGCGATATTTTACTTGTGGAAAAAATGGAACATAGAATTTGCACTAAATTTTGCTTTAAGAATGGAATAAAGTGCAGCACCGTATGCACTATGGGCTTCTACGAATAAAACAAGCGTTTAGAAGTGGTACAAACGTTTTCATTCAAGAAGGCCGTGAATACGTTGAAGATGTCGAGAGCCTTGGACGCCTCAGCACAACAACAATCGATGAGAACGTCGAAAAAATGAAGAAAATGATTACGAACAATCGCTGAATCACTATCAGAGAGGTGGCTGATGATGTTTGAATATCATTTGGCTCATGCCAAGCAATTTGTTCGGATGTTTTGGCCATGAGACGTGTGGCAGCAAAATTTGTCCCGAAATTGTTGAATTTCGACCAAAAGCAGTGCCAAATTGCTATTGCTCAGGAGTTGCTGAATGAAGTCAACGACGATCCAGAACTGCTCGTACAAGGAAGTAAACCTGTGATATTTTAAATATTGTATTTTGGATTTTGACAAACGAGTTAGCCCAAATGGGACGCGACTATTAAGACGAGATTTATATTGGGACGAGAATATTGACACAAGCAAGTCGCGATAAGATTCTATAGTAATAACAGTAACTTCTGTTAATTGCATGTAATAAAAGTGTGGTGACGATGCGAAGAATTCAAGATTACACAGGCACTGGAAAATATTCTCGTTTAATTGCTTTTAAGACCCTTTCTAATATATTTAATGTGGTCATACCACACCATAAGCTGATTATGACCATGTCACTTTCAGCCTTGTCTATGCTTGTGAACCCATATTATATCCTCTCATCTTACTTTTCATACAACACAATGACTAACACTTGGTTCCTTGTATAATTAGCGTCACAGTTTTTATTTCTTTTTCCTATTTTTATTTTAAAACCACAGTTTTGCCTCATGACACAATTAATGTACCTGTATAATCTTCTGTTCTTCTTTGTATCATTAAATAACTTTATTACACGTAATTGCATTACCATATTAACGTATCGAGACTTCCTGTTCCCGTCTTGTCTCATTTAGGCCAATTCACCAACCAAAACCTGAGATTGAATACCTTAACCTATCACAGATTTTCGTTCTCTTATTATCTAGAAATAATACGTTTGTATGTTTCACTTTTAATGTGCATTTATTAAATTATTATTATTCCGGCTGTACAATGTTTGGACATTTTCCGGAACCAAAGATTACAGAAGTGATTGAATTCTCATTTACCTTTATTGAATCCATCCGGCTGCAGTCTATTTGGTTTTTTTAACATTTTCTTTTTTCCAATGAATGGGGAGTTGGCCAATTGCATTAACCCCTAACCTGGAGGACCAGCCAAGGACCAGCCAATTTTTAATCAAGGTTTATTTCCTTTAGCTTTTGATAAACCAATATCCAACTACAAGGCAGCAGCTGTTAGTTTTGGTCCGCCCCGGATATTTTATTTCCCCGGTACCCACCATATCTGGGAAGCATACCCCTATCCGCCACCTGGGGAGGCGCCCGATGGAAGACTAGCAACTCCACACATTTATTAAATCATTTTAAAATTAATGTTTAAACTGCTTTTCATTCATGAAGAATCTATTCTTCACGTAGTTTTGAAACAGGTTGTCCATGCCTTCTTTACGTTTCGTCGCAAAAATACTTCACCACATATAAATATCAAAGAGTATAACGAGTTTACTCCACGTGGTACTCCCTTTTCCGAATATTCTCTGTAACATGGTTGTTAAATGAATATGTTAAAGAGTAAAGAGAAAGACCTGAGATTTCATGAATCCTTCAATAGATTAACCTTTAGTGAGAGTCGTTTCCTGTTATTCTGTTATCCAACTTTTCTTCTTTAATTAGAGTCTGTAAGGCGTACAGATAAAAGTCGTGTCTCTGAATCTGTTTCTATCTTTGAACCTACTTTTCTTTTCTAGGCATTTTATAAATGTCGTCTTTTTTGCATGTTTCGTTGTATTGCGCACTAGGAAACGTAGTTTATTTATTTGAATCACGTAGATGAGTGCCTGGAACTACTTTTCTCTCTTTGTAAGTCTTCAAAGCGTTTGAGATAATTGCTATCACCTCTTATCTTACAATAGGCAGGCCTAGATCTAAATTTACTTTTATCCCTTTATTTCCGTATGTTTGAAGATTCAAGACATTTTGAAGATAGGACATTTTATCTTTTCTTGGTCCGATTATGATCAAGTTTAGGTCAGAGACCAATTCTAGATCTACGAATACCATATTCACGGATCAAGAGTTAAGCGAGTTATGTCTCGAGGGCGGTATTAAAAACTGTCTTCTACTCTGCTATAGGTCTACCATCCCTATAATTTCGCGGGGAGTGAGGTGTGAGAACGATAAGTGCAGAAGTGTTCAAGTTATGGTACGAAGTTAAATTAAATTTTATGTGACAGTACCGCAGGAGAAATAAAATATAAACTGTTTCAATTTTCTCCCGCAAAATAGCGTTGTTTTATTTATACCACAGTTTATTCCGTTAAAATAAAATATTGTATCACACACACACACACACACAAATAAAATTGAGGTTTATTACATAAAGTTGCCGAGAAGGAGATTAGTTGAATCCAATATCATAAGAGAAAAAGGAAGAGAGAGAAGCAACAAGGAAACTTGCACCGGTGTACACACACACACACAAATGGAAAAGTTAATTATTTTAGTTACGATAAATGTTGGTTTCAACTCTCAAACGACGACTGCACAGGATTTAAAAGTTTTCTCCATCTCTGAGCGTCTTAATAATAATTTTCTCCTGACCACCCTAAGTTACTATTACCTCCAGCGTACAACAGTGGGGTATGTTATGAAGTTATACAATAGTTTACAAATAAAAGGAGGATAGCATCTTCCACCTCATTTTCTAAACGAAATGTTAAGCTACTTGAAAACAGGTTTTAATGTATAGAATTTAATTACTTACTTTTGGTATTCAGTGAAGCATTAGAATCTCTGTTTTGATAAACAGTTTTAATTAAATTATCATGTACGTACAGAAATAAATAAATATATTATACATGTACAATTTGTAACATAAATAACACAAACACACACACACATTTGTATTGATTCTCACGATTATGAAGTTTCCATCACTTTGTGTCGTCACAGCTATTTTCTGGAAGCAGGCGCCGATCCATGAGGAGGAAATCTCACCCCCCCCCCAACGACAAGTGGTCACATAAGACGGAATTTTTGTCGTTGTTTTGTGATTTCAGAATGGTTTTGTGATTGCGATTATGATACTAAATTTGTATCACGTTGTGTAATTTTATCTAAAATTATTTTAAATTGTTAATGTACCTTCACTATGTTACTTATTGTTTGATACATAACTTATACGAGTAGTAGGTCTTTTAAACTGTAATTGATAATTATTAAAAGGACAATGAACTAACAAACACAGATATGATTTTATGCTTGTACGTTAAAAAACTTACTGTGCTGATAAGACACTACATTTTATCTTCACCCATTCCAATCATTTATACTTTAGATCATTAAAGAATGGTCCAATTTTTCGTATCCCCCCAAAGTCAACTCTTCCCCCCCAAAATTGCTTGCTGGATCCGCCCCTGTCTGGTGGCCTCTAATGCTCTTCACTTCTATATCTTTCCTTCATGAATCTTTAGTTGTGTCTCTGTTCCTCTGTTTTCTTATTTCCTGTCGACATATTTCCTTTGGCCATTTATTTATTCTGTATAGTACGGAACTAGGTTAGTTGCTTGGTTTCGATTGTCTCGGTAATGCCTATATCATCCCAGCTCTTCATCTTATTTCGTCGGTAATGATCTTACCAAACTCGTCAAAACAGAACTGGACCAGAGCCTAGTCTTTTATTTATTGTTTATATATATTGCTTGATTCCAAATAATGGAATGCTTATTCCCCTTATCGCTGTTCTTCCTTGTTCCATTCATTCTTCTTAGCAATCTTTCTTGTTGTTATCTCTTCTAGTAGTGTTCGGTTTCTGTTATTAATGTATGAATATATTTACTTTTTGTGTGGCTCTCAATAAGTGACGGCATATTGAGACATTCTCAATTACAGATGAGAATGTCATCACTTATTGAGAGATGTCTTGTTAACGTTGAATTGCAGACACCGTATGCCACTTTCGCAGCATGTAGTGGGCGTCGTTTTCTTGTCGTGCGCATGTTACTTGGCCGTCTCCAAATATTTTAGTGTCACAAAAATTGTTTACTGTATTATAATGTTTACTGGGTAATACGGATAGATGGTTGGTGAAATTTCAAATCAAATATTATGATACGATATGTAAAAAGGATTCCTGAAGCGTCGACGGCCTTCCTTCATTCCTGTGGTCTATCCATCAATATCCTAGTCATTAGATTTTAGCTGTTTTCTTTTCATCGCAAATCTGCTTCGCTTCGCCAAGCCTTCTATGATTGCTACATTCCTTGAGATGAAAGACACCCAGTGGTTGTAATAAGTAATATTTAGTGTATACAATTATAGTGTTGTAAATTTATTGATCTAATAATAATTGTTACGGTTTATCGTTTGTTGTATAGAAAGTAAGAGCACTTGTATTTAGTTTCTACAAATACTGCTATATTTGTATTTGTTTCTGTCAAAATATTTAAATGCGGCTTTTGATAAAAGAATTAAAATAAACGTCTACTTTTTTGACTGTTCCAATAATTTTAAACACTAAAGATCGTCAAGCGTCACCATCAACTTCAAAGAGTAGGAACAATGACCTTTTCCGGTCCCTTTCTTACTTGCTTCTCTAGTATTTCGTTTTCCTCTAAGCCTATAATGAAATATCAGCTATTGGAATCTTTCGTTAGTCATTCTTTGCACGTTCTGCATCCGATCAGTTATCGGCCACTTATTAAGTTCCTACTTTTTTATCGTTTCGTATATCGTCGACCCTGGTACACCCTTTAACTGATTGCAAGAATTTCATTTCAGCCGACTTAATACTCCAGACATGCTTCTCGTCAATATCCACGATTCACTGCCGTATCAGATGTGCTAGAATCGTCATCGTTTCGTAAAACTTTATTTATGTATCTTTCATACTTTTCCTGCCCTGATATTCTTCTATTGTTCTATACGTCATATCAGTATTTAATTATGGACCTCGTGGTCACAGACATAAGATTGGTTGCTTCCTAGAAAACAAATTTGTCGATCCTCTTCCATTGGCTTTTCGTTTATCGCAGTTTTCACTGTCACTGATTCCTTTCTTTTGTTTTATATATTGACATACAACTGTTATAATTATACACTAATTGGCTTAGCTTATATACACACACTACGCTGTAATTGATCTTCTGATGTAGAAACAAACTGATCGTCCACATACAGTACAGCGCTTATGAAATTATACTTTTTACTTTAATTCCTCTTCTAGATCATTGTGCAAGTGTATTATAATCAAGTAACTCCATACCCACACCCACTTCCACCCACACACACGCGCGCGCGCGCGCGCACACACACACACACACACACACAATATTAGTGACAGAAAATGGAGAAAACTTTAATTTAAGTTGAAAACAGAACATTTTAAAAGTAAGTTATAAAATAGTACACTAAAGGATTTTTATGCAACTCACATTGTATGGAATTTATTAAGATAAAAACAGTCTCGCGGCTGGAGGAATGTCCTCTTCGAAGGGTAATTAAAAATAAAGAAAGTTAATAAAAAAAAATATACGCACAAGCCACTTTTTCAATGCAAAGTTTGTTTCAGAGGGGAAGGATGTACAAGTGCTTGCAAACAAGCGATGAAATATTTAGCACATACGGCGAGGGACGCTCAGTGCAACGCTTTACACACACACACATGCCATATTTACACAGTGTTGGAAGAAAGCAGAAGGTATCTTTACATAGTTTGGAAACAAGAGTTCCGCTTTCTCCGTCGTCTCTGAGCTTTCAGGAAAACATTCCGACGCTTGCATGCAAACTTTCAGGAAACTTTTGTGATGCCAGTTTCTCAGTAGATGAATTTAAAACAGACGAGTGCACGCCTTTTAAATATGTTATTTTAGGGAAAACATATTTTTGTGTATATATTTTATGTGTTCCCTTTATAAACTTCTTGTCATCTTGTTGTCCTCTTTTTTTTTTTTCTTCGAGTGTTCTTCGTCGAGGTTATTGTTCTTTCCCTTTATAAAAAACCGATGTGGCCAATCGCATTCTACTAAATCCTTTGCACCTATTGTGCGGCCAATATAGAATATTTTGGCATGATATATGACAGTCAGGTTTCAATTTTTTGTTTCCTTGGCATTTTATAGCTTTTCTTTTTTGTTATTTTTGTTATTAGACCTACTACTACACAACTTGCAAACATGGATGCCATTAGGTTGGGTTTATAACTAGAGAAAGTCTCATAAACTTATGGTTAATTTACTTACTGTCGAGTAATCTGTAGGCAATGTTATATTTACAGAATAGAATACAGATGTTGCTAAAGAGTACTGCAATAACAATTGTTGAGAAGGAAAATTATTTTCCATCCAATCTGTACAATCTGTTTGCAAAAGTAAAATCTGACGAAACAAGGATCTTTAGATCCATTGATCATTGTCTTAGATGAAACAATGGTCACTGAATTTTAAGTTTGACAAAACGGATGAAGCGGGCATAGGGTGACAGAAATATGGCATACATTAGATAACTGGCGAAGATTACTAGAAGTTCTGGAAAGTGACTTATATGACTTCACTTGAAGGAATAAATAAAAATAGAAAAAATTAATATGAAAACTTTATAATATACGAATGAGAAGGAAGTAAATGTGTTATGTAATAATATTTACCTCATGAGAAATTGAATACGAATAATATTAAAATGATGAGAATAATTAAATAAATATTGAAAACTAACCTCAAAAACGTTATAAAACAAAAATGAACTATAATTATTTTCAACAGTCCCAAGTCAGAAAAGTATGAAATCAATTTTTAATATAATAGGCTTACAATTTTTTTGTGAAGGGCAGAATCTACTTAGGTCATAAACACGAGCTGTAGGTTACGTATGTTTTATAAAACCAGATGGGGTGTTTATAACCAAGAAGTCAAATATTTGAAGAATCCGGGTGGTAGGGTGACGTTTATGAGAGCGTCCGATTGGACTTCTGGGTCTAATGGAACCTGGTCTACTCACCTGAGGAAAGTCTCGGTGCTGTGTTTGCCACATTATCCCTACATTGTGTCAAGTTTTTAAAAATTCTAGACATGTTTTCAACCATTTTCAGTGCAAGGCGGTTTGCAAATACACGTTTTTCGACATTATTCAGGAACGAAATGAGGTATACAATTTTTGATTTAAAAATCGACTGAACTGGTTGAGGAGGTATAGAGAGACAAAGAGGTAGATAATGTACATACAAATAAATGTAGATGGAGATAGAGATTTCAAGGATAGAGAAAAAGAGGAGAAGAAGAGAAGAGAAAAATTCAATACTTACAGAGCGAAACTGAAAGAGTCAAAGAGAGGGAGAGAGAGACTAGAGAAAGTTCCTGTAAACTCTCGCATCATTTGTAAGTAGACTTATACAACTAATTATAACATGATATCTGCGCATCAACGAGGTCAACGAACGCCAGTTAACCACAGGAACATTTCAATAAAATATATGCAGCAGCGGGGACTGCTTGTTCAGATACCATCGGACAAAAAGTTGTTTTTCCATAGTTTTGTTTTTTGTTGCAGAAGCAAACAGCCGCCTTGTAATCGATACTGCAACGCTTACTTCAATCGAGTAGGCTACCTGGCGTCTTCGTTTGCTTAGAATAATAAATCATTATAAATCATTTAACCGAGAAACAAGTTAGTTAGTTAGTTAGTTGCAAGGATATTTTAGTCATTTAACGAGAAAAGTGTACGTTTACTTTTGAAACACGTTGCAACATTTCGCAATCTTTATCAGCTGTAAATTTTTTATGATCGCATGAAAAACGGCCTGATTCCGTGGAAACAAAGCAAGTTAACTAAACTTTATTTTATTCCACGATAAAGAACGTATACACATTAAATGGGAATGTACTTTAGGTTATTAGCAGTGAACTCTGAATGATTTAGTTGATTTTGATCATTTTATTTTTACCGTATTTCGTAAGAGTTACGTAACAACTGCTTTTACTACTGTGGAATTGTAAAACGTGCAGATAAGGATATAATTCGATGAGTACTTTTACTGCCCATAGTACAAGAAAATAACTTGATATTTTGTTCGCAAAACACTCATAGGTTTGCAGGTATCCAGTAAATTCTTTTATTGAAGATATCTTCTTTTATTGTATATAAAACATTGTTTTCATTAGAAGATGGAATCGTTACCCGGAATGATTTTTTCTTTTACAGGCGCACTTAGTCATTGTTTTGGTTCGATTATTACTTTCCTAATGCCTGGACGTCTCTATCCGCCTCGTATGCTCTTTCCTTGGTTGTTATTTTCTGAAAATCTGTTGATGTTAGCTTAACAAATTCTGATACAGGTAAATCATCAATGAATTTGGTTCTCTACAGCATATTTGATCGCTTACCGGTTCATATACAATTCTAAGAATTTTCAATTAAAAAATATTATTTTTTCTTTGGATTTCTCAGGAGTACACAATACGTGCTACACACAACGGAAATTAAAATATCGAAGAAAAATTGAAAGTATAATAAGAATTAAACATTTAAAATTTGCACAAATCGCTCCACTCTAATCGCTGTAAAATAATTTGAAAAAGTAAATAACTGACCTATAGCCTGTATTCGTACCTAAATAACTATATTCGTACAGAATGCGGCAATGTAAAACGTACTATGTTAGTTGAGAAAGCTCTAAACTTGTTTACGGCACATTCATAGAGCACAGTGAAGCCTACATGCTATTCATTATATACCGCGGTCTCGGCCATTTGCGGCGAAACGACGTGTTTACCTGTTCTTACCCGGCCAATTGCTCCCCGTACTTTCACTTTGTCGTAACTGATCGAATCCATGGCAACTAGTAGAAACGTTCGAATTTCAAACTTTTATGAAATTTTAATTCTGTAACTTTTTCATTTGTGCTAGTAACCTCTTTCTTCAAATATTTTTGTTAGGTTCGGTGTCTGTGACACTTCAGTGATGTGTTAGTAACCAGCGAATCGATAGACGTCCAAAGGCGATCCAAGCAAGCGCAGAGATCTCACGTATGAGCTCAGTATGTAGAGTGTAAATATTTAAAAAATACACAGAAAAAGGTGATTGGTCACAACAGTATACAAACAATGGAAACACCTGTACGTGTTACCTTTGTGAATAAAGATCCACGTATTACTACGTGGATAAAGAAACTTCAGGCATGAGCCTTCATCTCTTCACACGCCTTTGATAGACGCACTCCACTATAATCGCTGTAAAATAATTTGGGAAAGTAAATAACTGGCGCAGTCTAGAACGTCTATCACAGGAAACAGGCTGATCAAAAAGTTTGAGAAAAATTGTTGCTTCTGACATAATACTGTATCTTTTGGATAAGCATAGGTTACTATTTACGATAATATATTCCAGTTTGATATGTTCAACATATTCAGTTGATGTGATCGCCTCGGTGTATGACACTAACAAGCTGTGTCCGGTACATTGTTTGTTGTCAGTCAATGCCAGTATAAATACGGCTGTACACGCATACATTGAACTAACTCTTTATACAGGACGGACAGCCTGGCCTCTATATTTGCAAGCAATACACTCGATTCGGACATCATAGTATCGCTCGTTTTAATACTTGTCTGTGTTTAGCAATGATTTGAATTATGTGTTCAAAGCCGATGAAATATGTATGGCTCTGGTGTTTGTTGTCAAATTACATAGGCAATGCTTTACAAACTAAATAAAACCCAGTCACATAACGGACGGCTGAAAACGTCTATAGCGTAAAACGGATTGTACACAATAGCTCAATGGGATATAATTTGACAATAGTAGGAGATTTATCGGAATTTAACACTGGACATCAGTAACCGACTTGTTTCTACTCTTCGCGGGATTATCGAAGTTATGTTATTACAGCACCAATACGCAATTAACGACTATCAGTCAATAATCATCCTCAGTACAAACACTAATTTTATTGTGACGTAATATAGAGAGCGCGACATAATTTTTCAAACACTTTCCTTGCCTTTCAAGACATTTGTTCCATAGATTCATAAACCCCTCGCCCCTCGACAATGTGGACTGAAGCAGTTTGAATGGCATAGCAGGTGACCAAATTGCTATAACCAAATATGATACCATATTGTCTCTCCTTTCCACAACGGATCCAGTCAGCGTCCTTTTTTTACCCCTTCTCTTCAAAACTTCATCATTAGATACTCTTTCCGTCCGCAATATTCTTCAGGCCCTCCTCCAGCACCACATCTTAAAAGATTCGAGGTAGCTCGTCTCACCTCGTCCGAGCCATATATGCACATGCCTCCAAATGAAACTCTATAAATTTCTTCCTGATTTCCAGGGACACGTTTGTGCACGGCAGAAGAAATTCTTTCTTGAAATATGCTCCTCTTTCTTGTGGAGTTCTACGTTCTACGCCACTGGTGCACCTCCCATCTGATGTAATGCACATTTAAAGGAATCAACTAGCGATAGCTATTTCGGAATTCTGAGATAAATCTATGTGTGTTCTCTAAAAAAGTTTTCGGCTGATCAACAACCGACGTGTGCATCACTTTCCTTCAGTTGTTAAACCGAGATCGTTAGATGCCACATCGAGTCGTAATGACAGATCCCTCTAAGAAATAAAACTTGGACCCGATCCTGGCTTCTAACGAGTGTTGCTTACACACAACCGTAAGATCGTAAACTCGATGTACAGTATCAGATAACAAGATGGTGAAATCTTTGCGCGCCGTTGCGTCAGTGGCGATGTTTATATTAATGCTGAACGGATAAACGCGCTGCGCTGAAGCCTCTAAGGTCAGGAGCGAACATATTTCAATTATTATTATTATTATTATCAGCACATCGTGCCAATCGTTTACTGAAGGGAACGATTATGACAAGCAATTGGCATATCACGACAAATATCGACGTTATCTTCTTCGAAAAACTGTAATATGAGACGGAGGTGATCCACGCTTGCTGCGGGCGAATACACGATTGTCTGTCCATGGATCTAATAAAGTAAAGTACTCACTCAGACAACGCGGTAACTCATAAGTGAACAAATTATTAAACTGCGATACAGGTGCAGTTATTGTAAACACTTGTGGAGAGAAGTTATTTGCTAGGTGCGGTATAATCGATGAAACGAACACACTGTGCACGCTAAGTGCCAGTGTCAAACGACCTCTGCAGCCTTTGCATCTATAAGCTTGCAATACGTAGAATTTAAGCAGAATGGCCGATACTTACAAGAGGAAACGACTGCTATTAGTATGTACACTACTTAAGTATAGTGCCATAAAGTTGCTTAACTTTATTGCTTAACATTTACTGCCTCTGACGTTTCTTCTTCTTATTCTTCTTCTTTATTAGCATAATAGGGACCCTTGACCTGCTCCATTATTGTCGTCCGTCCATTGAAGTCCAGTAAGTGACAGTAATTCTGTTGTTATTACGTTTATTATGTTGACTTTATACAAGTCTTTGTAAAGATTTTAATATTAGTTCATGCTATAGGATCAAAATTCTGTAATTAAATGTCAGTCATACTCATGTAATTTTTATTATCTGTGAGTTGTAATTTATTCCTCTCATATTCGGTTATTAATTTTTCTCCAGAGTATCTGAGTAATTAGTTTTAACTCTTTGATGAGTTCTTATCAAAGGTAAGGAATCATCGCCCTTGTATATGAATACAAAAAAAATATATACAATGAAACATAATTCATTATAACCTCATTTAAATATAACGAACATAATCGAATTTTATATTTTGTGTTTTACTTACTGTAGCTCTCTTTAGTTGTTCAGAATAGACGAATGGGGTTTCAAGTATCGAAAGTGGCCTTACCTGAAACAAACAACAAAACGATAATTATTATTTTTCTTTGAAAGTAACAATGATTCATGCAATAAAAATCAAGAAAGTTTAACTGTACGTTATTTTAAACATTTATAAAATTTAAATATTAAGAACCTTAAATAAGGTTGCTGTATTTATGCTTTCAAATAATTCCCGTTGTTATTCTGTAACCTTTAAAGAGATTTGGTCTCATCAGTAATCTACCTTCATTCGTCTCTGTAGTCATCGCTCTTCCCCTTCCCGCTTCAATCTCCATCTTTACAAGATCTTCAGAAACGTCACCTCCAGCTTTCGCAATGCAATCTTCTTCTCATCATTTTTATAGGCATTCGCTCCGTCAATTCTCTTCACATGGTCCAGTGATTGTATGATCTACGATCTAATAAATTAACGATGCACTTTCTGCCCCTCTTATATAATTACATTATCACCGTTTACTCCATCATCCCGGTTTTACTAGGATATAATATAATTTATAGTTCTACTAAGATATGTGTAGGATTGCAAAATATATTCTACCCGCAGACTTTTCGTTTCTGCTCTCTGAAAGATTTTTAAATCCTCTTGGCGTGATACCTAAAATTTCGAGTGATGCAACACTGTGGGAGGCCTCCGTTTATAAACTGCCAGACTGTTCAGATGTTCATGGCGCTAGGTGAGCGGTGCCATAAAGAAACTTCAGTTAAATTATTGAAACTAATAAATCAGTGTTTAATTAAAACTAATAAACTAATGAAATGTTATTAACATACAAATCAGTACCGAAGATGTCTTAAACAGTTTTACAGCGTTTATTAGGCAGTATAACGATAGTACTTAAGCTTACACTGCCGGAACCATTTATTGATAAAACTTTTAATGAGTCTCAATCGATTAATCAAAATTCCACATCTTTTGGTCATCTTTAGTGGATGTTCTTTCTTCTCAGTAGACTCTTCCGACTAATCCAACCGACTAGTTTACAGAAATAACGTGAAAAGATTTTTTAATCATTTTCAGAATATGTCTTGTAACAATTTTCTAATTTTTGAAGACTTGTAGAAAGACGCGTTGCAATCATCATCATCATCATCATCATCATCGTTATCGTCTACAAGAATTCAATAAAAATGGTTTGTTCCGATTACAAGCAGACAGATTAGAAATGGTCACTTCTTCGCAAGTCTCTTCCTTCGCAAGTCACACACCTCTCCTTCCCATCGATTTATAATTCAATAGTTGTTTGGGGATGCGGTAAGTTATTCATTCGGATAAGATATTCCGATCAGTTTAGCCGGCATAGTGGAATCCTATAGTAAACTCAGTACACTCATAATTTCAATTTCTACCGTATATCTGCGTTTCTTCCACGACCTTGGAGAGTAAACCTTGCGACGTGCCTGAAAACTCTCATCTCAGCCGCTTGAAGACGGCTGGCCTGAGATTCCATTAAAATTCAATTCTCAGGCCCACAGAGAAGTGAGGGGAGGGCCATCACCATGTAGAACTTCAGGCTTGTTTCTCTACTAGTTTATTTTAGAGATCCCTTGATGATCCCATACAAATCGTTGAACTTATGTAACTGATTCACTACAGATTGTTTGTCCTAATATAAACGCATTACAGCCGAAATAGTCAAAATTGCTGACCTGGTCCAGGGAAGTACCATCCAGAACAATTTTTGCTCACTGAAAAACCATCAAGTCAATCTTCAAAATGGAAATATGTAGCTCGTAATCCTTGCAGATTCGATGAACGATCAAAGACAGCTGTATAACTGTTAATGTTTATACAACTTATTTAATTGCGGCGGCCAAAATTTCATTAAATTAAATCTTCTTCTACTTCTACTTCTGCTTCTTCTACTTCTTTTTCGTCTCCTTCTCCACTTGAAGGATTAGACGCATTGCCGTTCCTCTTTTATGCCACTATTTTCTTGCTCCTAACCTAATTATAACCTATCTTACAATTTGCCTAATAATAACCTATAGTTTTTATAATTTATAACGCTTGTGTGCAATCCAATTACTTCAATCCGATCTATACGCCGTTTCCAGTTAAATTTACAACCATCTATTCTGTCATAGATTATGTCTGTTTATCTGAAATTTTCTACGGATACCTTATTCTTATACGGTTTTCTCGCGTGCAGGCGAGAAGTCTCATCTCATTTCCGTTTGGAATACTGATCAGTCCCAGTCACATGGTACCCAACTTCTGCTGGCATACCGTATTACATAAGCTGCCGTTACTTTATAAAATTTAGTTTGGCGTCCCATACTTATTTTTGCAAGATCTGTAATTGGTATCACAAACTGCTCTAATTTATCTTTGGTTCAAAGTCCTATCTATAGACCTGTTAGGCCTATATCATATACGTGAAACTGAGTAACTTAAATAGTATATCTGTTCAATGATGCACGGACAAATAACATTTAGAGCAAATGAGAGAACATTAAATGGAGTGCTGAGATATTTGAACAGGACATGTGAAAATTTTGGACTGAAAATCAACGTAAGAGAGACAATGAGCATGGTCGTATGCAAACAGAACAGGACTTCACAGGTTAAAATAAGAAAACGAATAAGAAAATTGAACAAGCCGCAAATAACCGGGATCTTTAGTTAGAGAAGACATGCGTTATAGTCGAGAGGCGAAATGCAGAATTGCCTCAGTTAAGGGCAGCCTTAATAGAAAGAAAAGATTGTTATGCGAGCCTTTAGATATAAGGCTGAGAAATTGCTAGTGACGTGTTTTCTTTGGTGCGAGCTTCTATACGGGAAAGAAACTTTGACATTGAGGAAAGAAGAGGAGACGAGGGTACAGGCCTTCGGGAGGTGGACATTGAGAAGGATGAAAAGAATTTCTTGGAAGGACAGAGTGACGAATGTGGGGATACTTGGAAAAGTAGGAGAGACAAGGAGATTGTTGGATATCATGTAAGGCAGGAAGAGAAATTGGTTGGGGCACGGCATGCGGCGAACACGAGGTAATGTGATGGTAGAAACACTGGAGGGTCTGGTAAACGGAAAGCGGAATACAAGGAGGAGAAGGGACCAGACGATAGACGGTACACGAATGCGATATCAGGAAATAAAAGAGCCCTGTAAGATCTGTCTTTGGGCAGAAACACTTGACGACTTAATCAATCGACTTATAGTCTGTTTTAGTTTCCACATAAATTAAATTAACAGTACAATCTCGCACAAGTTTGAAGTGACAGTGTCTTGTGAAATACACGCGTGTACCTGGAATTACATAAGGCAGTGAGAAACTGACAACAGGCCTGAGGCCGCTAACTAACGGCAGCTTGCTTGCGCGGAAGCCACCGTTAACGATTTGGCAACAAGCAAAACAGTTTTCTTTTCTACTTTTTATATTTTAATCTTGACATTATCTCTGCTCCATTTAATATTAATCTTGATTTATTTTTCTTGGTACGTTGGAATGAGTATCAAAACAATAAAAAAAACGCGCATAATAAGAAGTTACTCCGAAATCAGATAATGTTGAAACAGAAAGCAAAAAAAAATATATTATGTAGACCACACTGGTGAATCAAAATTACGAAACGGTATTATTATAATAATGTAAATTGTAATATGCATATATTTTCACACAGAGAAACCGCGTGGGTGTTGGCGCGCACTCTGTCGGGCGTGTGTAGAAACTAATTAAATTTCGTCTGTTACGCCAACATATAATTTTCTCTTTTCTCAGCTTGTAGAATGCTGACAGCAAGGCAGACTAAAGTTGCTGTTCACTTCATAAAAAACAAAAGTTGCTGTTCGTGTCTACTAACAAAATTAAATTCGAAGGCTAATTTTCATCATGAGAGGAACAGTTAGCTATTATTTTTTTTTTTTGTCGTCAATGCTTGTAATTGGCTTCAGTTACAAGAAAAATGTTATCTAGAAGAATGTATAATTTTAATCCAGTTTTATGAACAAATTATTTGTATTGCTTTTTGTTTGGAAGTTGAAATTGTAATTACGATACTACACAACCATCATGAAATATGATAATATATTATTTCCTACCTATGCTGTTGTTTATACACAAGCGTCCGCTAATCTATAAGATTAAAAACATTTTTTAAAATATATGTCACAAAAAATTCTGTGTTTGTTTAACGTAGCAAATCAGCAAGAACAAAACGGAAGTTTTTGTTAAGATATAATATATTTTGTTAAGAACAAGTTCAGAGTATAGGCCAATGATTCAAAAATTTGTATTCTTTATCGTCGATACCGATTCAACGACTAGGAGCTCTTGGACTGTACTGACTCAACAGACGATTTCGTCGTAAGATGTCTCTCAGTGAGTCCTCCAAAAGGAGCATTTCCAAAACCTAACCTACTTTCCATATACTCCGATTATCAAAATCTGCCAATTAATGAGAAAATGTGCAGCTCCGCTCAAACGTCATCATTCATGTCTAGTGTAATCCGACTTTTACCCCGTCCGCAGCAATCCTTAGGGACTTCAGTCCTGCTGGCTTAATTTTGTTTTGTCGCTCCGCCTGATTACTTAATTTCCTTTTTTCTCGACCCTTATAAAATTTATGTTGTATCTCGTTCGTGCAAAATACTTCGGTTTTCAAGGGCTATCCTCATTGTGCCAGACATTCTAAAAATGAAGTTATTTTAATCCTAACATCCTTGACAAAGCCATCAGTTATTATTCTATTGAAGTTCCTTGAAGTGGTACACCGTTCCAAGCGCCTGACCGAAAAGTAGGCGACAATTTCGATTATTATGGGAACCGGTTGTGCTACTGCACTGTAACTCGGTAGCCAATCATACACGACTTTTTCACAAATTCTGTGAACATTCGTTAATGAATGGGGCTATTCAGGTAGCTGTGAGACTCTGTTGTGTAAACGCGTGTTGTCGTATTCATAATTATCTTCACCATTGAGAAGACTAGGC
Source organism: Magicicada septendecula (assembly GCA_034769895.1). Taxonomy (NCBI): domain Eukaryota; kingdom Metazoa; phylum Arthropoda; class Insecta; order Hemiptera; family Cicadidae; genus Magicicada; species Magicicada septendecula. The sequence goes on from CM068367.1 coordinate 1,252,893,799, forward strand.
TTCCTTTCGGGGTCATAGTCGTCAACTCACGACTCATCTCCAGTTATGACGTTTTTCAGGAAGTCTGGGTCACTGTTAGCGGTACTGTGTGCGACTTCAGTACGGTACGGCATTCGTTTTGCTCTTGCAACGGCAGCAGTCGCACGAATTTCTCTCTCGCACGTTTCATTTCGAGACCTTGCATAACAATCTCCGAAACACAAGTCCATGGAATCTCTACACTGTCTTTTAATGTTTGCCGTCGATTTTCGTTTGCTACAGCCCGCACATGTTCAACATTTCGCGTTTTCTGCTTGTTAAAGGCCATCCAGAATATAGATCGCTTTCAACAGATTTCTGGCCATCTTTAAAGCGTTTATACCACACTTTTATCTGTGTATTACTCGTTGAGTCCTCTCCGAAGGCCTTCTTAATCTTTATGATGGTTTTCGCAGAAGAATTATCACGTTTTGCGTTAAACGTAATACAATTCGCTGATCTAGTCGTTCACACATTACGAATACGACAGTCACAGACAGGACGTGTTTGCGTAACAGAACCTCACAGCTAACTGAATGGTCCAATACGTTTATCAACGTTCACACACACGTCAAGAAGTCCCATTTGATTGGCTACCAAGTTACAGAGCAGTTGGACAACCGATTCCAGTAATATCCAATTTGGTCGGATACTTTTCGGTCAGACCTTCTATTTTAAAGAACATTTTTTGGATCAGGTGATGTCCTTCCAACAAAATGCCATAATCGTGGCCTCGGATTTTGAAATTTTACAACGAATTCTTCTGATGTTAAGTATACTTGGTGCACCGTTTACTGTGAAATCTGTGGCTCCCCTAAAATTTTATTAAGAGGCGAAATACGCAAAGCAAGGGAAAAGAAAGGTAATAACCCCCTTTAGACTTAAAATTTACAGTTTTTACATCTTCCGAGGAGTATTTAGATGATATTTTGATAGAAAAATATATTCAGTAGATGTCGCCACACATTTAGAGATTAGGCGTTTAGACCTGTTGCAGTGTAAAGTCCATCTGCTATTAATGGGTGTCTTTCACAATCTTTTTCTTCTTTCTTTCCTTCAGGACTGTCCTATTTTAAAATCCCTGTGTCTTCTGTTATTTTATTTTGCTTTTTTGATGTATTATTTAGCTTATTGAAGCAAACAAATTTAATTGGTTAATTAAGTAATTTGTTTGTTTTCGTTTTTCCTTAAACGTCCACTTCTTGAGTTCGAGTACTCATTAAAAGTGGAACTGTTTCAAATATACTTATTACTAACATGTGTTATTCAGCGTCCTCTTAGTTATACCTTTACATATAATTATTATATATTAATTATATAAATTTAGTCCTAATATTCTGTCATTACTACATTATGTGGTATAAATCTTTATATAGTTGAAAAGTATAAATCTTAATATAGTCTGGTAATAAACGTCCGACTTTCGATTTTTAAACTATTTTTGATGTGACTCGACTTACCAACCTAATGCCATTGCGTTAGTGCATTTGCTTAGTAGATTTCCCGAAGAAATATGTCTACTTTCCTAACTAAAACCTAAAAGTGGTATATATGTGCCATACAATACGGACATCTGAAAATTTAGTTTCATAATTAAAGTTGAATACACCAACATTATAATACATTATGTAAAACATTATTATATTTTCTACATTTTATTATGAAACATTATAATATAATACTGGCTACAATACCCACTGGCATAAATTTAATTTAAATTGATCATTATGAGTTTGATGTTCTATTATTATTATAGGAAGTCTCTTTCCTGTATAGTCCTGTTAATGTATTATTATTTGTTCATATAAGCACAATAACTGGTTTTCATTTCATGCAGTTCAACGAATAATTCATTCTGTTTGTTCATTTGGATTCGTTGGTGCGATATATGTTTACTCATACGCATAAATCATTTATGGATTTTATATTTTGTATTTAGTATTATTGTAACCTATAAAGTAAATCAACTGTACATGTAAATATAGGCAATCGGAAACCGTAAAACAGCAATCGTCTACACAAATAAATAAAGGGAAAATTACCCCAGCCAACACGGATTCCGGAAACTGTTTCGGCAGACAGAGAGAAAAAGAGAGACGCGGTTGCCATCTAATCTCCCTCCGCTGTAACGTACAGGTGCCTCGTAACAATTTTATTGCCTTCACATCTCTTTTCCTCTCCCTCGGACTAGTGAATTTTTTATTCACTTACATTCACAGGACGAGAGTAGCAAACGCAACTGTCTTGGCTGGCAGTGCATTTTTATCGATTTCGTGAGTCCACATCCTACTGTTTACCTTGTTTCTGTCGGCGAGAATTGAGTTGGTAACGGGTCATATTATAAACAGACCACTGCGGAGGTGCAGAAAAGTAATGTGAGTTTGAGCTTAAAAACACAAACTTCCTGGGTTCCTCTGAAGTATTTTGATAATGTTTAAGATGGTACAATCATCGTGTCCGTTAGTCTATGATATACATACTACTGAAATTTAATTAAGTATCAATTATGTTAAACTGTTGAATGTAATTATTCTTACAACTTACACGTCGTAACTAACAAGTAATATTATTTCACGTACTCAAGGCCACGTAGTAGGTGAAGTACTATTGAAGTAAATCCGCTTCAAAATCAATGAAAATCTAGGTTCAGTTGATGAAACTGAAATTGTTCTGTAATCATATATCAGACTGTAATGAAATCTGTCTGGTATTTCTTCAGATTTCAACCGTTTCAGTCGGTGCATTACTTCAGCACTGATGTAATTCAGTATAAATTTAATCTTTATACTTGACTCTGAAATTTTAAAAATACTTTCAAATATTTTATACGCCAATCGAAATTAGAACATTAGAAATAACATTTAATTTTATCTTCCTGGAAACATAATTAATATTTTCTTAGTAGTTTGGAAATATAATTTATTTTCTGGTTACATGAGAAGTCAGGCACAATAGAGGCAGAATCTGAACTGAAAAAACTATATAGAACATATTATAATAGATATAATTCTTAAATATCGTTTTAGATATATCTGAACCTCTTAATTTATCTTACCTATAATTTCAACAGAATTAAACACAATTAGTGTATATAATTAAGATTAATAGCCTTATAATACAGTTAAGCATTTTGTTTTTTTTACTTCAAAAATTTTACAGTATAGAGCAATTTTCTCTCATAATGGAGTGTTTCCGCATTAACTACAATAGGAACATCTTTAAATCTTTAAAAGAATTTGGACCCAAAGCACGGAACAGGCATCATTGTATTTTATGTGGAGTCAAGCACGCTATGGTTATGCATCATAGTCATCTACAGTTAAAAAAGGAAAGATTGTAAATAGTAATTGAGAAAAATCTACTGAATTTCTTGTAGGTTACTGATTGTGCTTTAGAAAGAATATATTAAAAAATGATGGAGGAAGTGATATGATATGTTTAGGTTCAAAAACGGTTCACGAATTAAGTATAATGAAGTATATCAACCACGCTGATTTTTTGTCCTGACGAGCTTTTTCAGTTTTACTTCCATATTCCTTAAGGAAATGGAAGTATGGTGATGGCAAAAAAAAATCGTGTTCGAGATTATTGCAGATTCTGATTGTACTACACTCAAAACATGAAAAATATCGGTATGGAGAACCATACATGACTTCCATATTCTAAGATTTATATTTAAAATCATTTTCGAAATGAAATATTACCATAGAAACTACTTCTTTCTACTTACTACTTCAGCCTTAACCACAGTGCTGTGGTCACTAACGTATACCACCTCACGTTATCGCACTCGATTTTCACTGATGATGGAAGTCGACGGCATTGCCGAAACGTCTGGTTTTGTAGAAAACATTGGACTACGGCCAAATATCCCGGGAAGGAATTTTAACAAAAACTACTTCTTTGTTGCCGATAACGTTGTACACATATATATAAAATATATGCATAAAATTAATGGCTTGTATAAGTTAATGATTGATCTCCATTAAGTAGTGCTCAAGTTTCCAAAGTTTTAATATTATGATGTCCGTAATTAAAACATCAGAGCAGGTTTAGTGTGAATGAGGGTACACTGTGGACAAACATTTTCAACATTTCCTATTGAGCGTTGCTTAGAGTAAAGCTGCGAATCTACAGTGTATGTTTCACAGAACAAACACGCGAAAAAGAAGGAGCGCTCCGAAGTCACTCATGGACCCTCAGCATCTTGCAGAGGGTTCATTCCCTAAAGACGATAAATCTGTCTATGAATCGTTCCTCTGTAAACGCGTGCAGTTACATTGCCCAGCGATCCACAGGAAGCAAATTGATGTCCATTTTTTCGGCTTGCACGCGTTATGTTGGTGTGGGTTTTGGCACTTTCCATTTAAAAAGCGTGCAAATGTAAGAAAATAAACATGAGTGAGGCCAGAAATAACGTGAATTGTGTGTGTGTGTATGTGTGTGTCTTACCTGCCTTTTTATTGCTGTAGGCATAATAATAAAATGGAAACGTAAACATTACATAACTGAGATATGCTTACCTGCCACGAACGATATATTATTTTATACATGGAGGAGTTCAGTGACATACACACGTACAGAAGTCATCTTCAAAAATACTAGAAGTCGTCCACGCTTTTATGTTGGCAGTGTAACTTACAGGAAGTTTTTTGATGTTTTTAAAACATCTAGGATGCAAACTTTTCCCGATAACTAAAAGTTTCCTTTTTTCGGTTCCCGTCATGTTCGCACAAACAAAAACTGTAACTCTTTGTTTAGAGGGCTTCCCACCAACGCACTTTTCATTTTTAAATTTGAAAGTCTTATCTGGAGTTAATTTATAAAAAATTCCAGCTTCATGTCCATTAAAGATGTCTTCATTCTGATCGTCTAATTTCTGGCCAAGTGTTACGCACCCAATCGCCTGTAACGTTCAGATCTATGCATTTTGCCTCACCACAAATTTTTGCAAAGGAAATCGAGTGTCGGGCCTTAAATCGATCTAGCCATCCGTTGGAGCACGTAAAATGGCTGGCGCCGGCAGTCCTGTTACAGTGCTTATTGCTTGCATACAATGTATGTCTGTAGCCATGGGCTAGCGCGCGCGCACATATATACGTTTATATGAAATTTAGAGTAAAATATCTGAGAAATATTTGACGCTATAACAGAGTAGTACAATATTTAGTGACGTTAAAACCGGGAATTTTTATAATGTTAAAGATATCAGTTTGACCGGACTTATGACAAAATAACGCTACACCCGAGTTGACGTAACAGCCGAGGCCGTAATAACCAAGTTCCACTGTATATATAAAGATATTAACTCAAACATAATTTACATTAAAAAGAAAAAATTAGAATTTTATTGCCTGGCAACAAAATTATTTTATTTTTAACAATTACCATTGTTTCAAAAAGTTTAAATGAATTTTTAAGTACTTTACTGTTGTTAAAACGTAAAAGGTTGCAGGTAAACTACCCCTTCCCCTTAACCGATCTTCACCAAAATCGAAAGTCCTTGAGATCTCTACAATTCAGGGACGTATGCAAAAAAGTATTTGATTCTGTTTGAATTTGCGGCTGTTATCGTTTGCCATAGAAAATTACCCTTGATAAAAAATGTTGCAGGTAAACTACCCCTTCCCCTTAACCGATCTTCACTAAAAACAATAGGTCTTGAGTACTCTACAAATCAGGGCTGTATGCAAAAAATTATTTGATTCTGTTTGAATTTGCGGCAGTTATCGTTTGCCATAGAAAAAAAATCTACACACAGACACACAGACAGACACACACACAGACACTTTTCGGAAAACGACTTTTTTTCATGTTTTGAGTGTAGTACAATCAGAATCTGCAATAATCTCGAACACGATTTTTTTTGCCATCACCATACTTCCATTCCTTAAGGAATATGGAAGTAAAAAGTCGTTTTCAGAAAAGTGTCTGTGTGTGTGTCTGTCTGTCTGTGTGTCTGTGTGTAGATTTTTTTTCTATGGCAAACGATAACTGCCGCAAATTCAAACAGAATCAAATAATTTTTTGCATACAGTCCTGATTTGTAGAGTACTCACGACCTATTGTTTTTGGTGAAAATCGGTTGAGGGAAAGGGGTAGTTTACCGGCAACGGTTTTTTTTATCAAGGGAAATTTTTTTTTTTTTTGGCAAACGATAACAGCCGCAAATTCAAACAGAATTAAATAATGTTTTGCATACAGCCCTGAATTGTAGATTTCTCAAGACCTATTGTTTTTGGTGAAGATCGGTTAAGGGGAAGGGGTAGTTTACCTGTAACGTTTTATGTTTTAACAACAGTAAAGTACTTGAAAATTCATTTAAACTTTTTGAAACAATGTTAATTGTCAAAAATAAAATAATTTTGTTTCCAGGCAATAAAATTATAATTTTTTCATTTTAATGTAAATTATGTATGAGTTAATATCTTTATATATACAGTATAATTCTTCTGTACGTGTGTATGTCACTGAACTCCTCCATGTATAAAATAATATATCGTTCGTGGCAGGTAAGCATATCTCAGTTATGTAATGTTTACGTTTCCATTTTATTATTATGCCTACAGCAATAAAAAGGCAGGTAACACACACACACACACACACACACACACACACACACACACACACACACACACACACACACACACACACACACACACAATTCACGTTATTTCTGGCCTCACTCATGTTTATTTTCTTACATTTGCACGCTTTTTAAATGGAAAGTGCCAAAACCCACACCAACATAACGCGTGCAAGCCGAAAAAATGGACATCAATTTGCTTCCTGTGGATCGCTGGGCAATGTAACTGCACGTGTTTACAGAGGAACGATTCATAGACAGACTTTTCGTCTTTAGGGAATGAACCCTCTGCAAGATGCTGAGGGTCCATGAGTGACTTCGGAGCGCTCCTTCTTTTCCGCGTGTTTGTTCTGTGAAACGTACACTGTAGATTCGCAGATTTATTCTAAGCAACGCTCAATAGGAAATGTTGAAAATTTTTGTCCACGGTGAACCCTCATACATACTAAACCTGCTCTGATGTTTTAATTACGGACATGATAATATTAAAACTTTGGAAACTTGAGCACTACTTAATGGAGATCAATCATTAACTTATACAAGCCATTAATTTTATGCATATATTTTATATATATGTGTACAACGTTATCGGCAACAAAGAAGTAGTTTTTGTTAAAATTCCTTCCCGGGATTTCCAATGTTTTCTACAAAACCAGACGTTTCGGCAATGCCGTCGACTTCCATCATCAGTGAAAATCGAGTGCGATAACGTGAGGTGGTATACGTTAGTGACCTCAGTACTGTGGTTAAGGCTGAAGCAGTAAGTAGAAAGAAGTAGTTTCTATGGTAATATTTCATTTCGAAAATGATTTTAAATAAAAATCTTAGAATATGGAAGTCGTGTATGGTTCTCCATACCGATATTTTACATCATTATCTGATCAGATACAGACGGTATACCACCGTATCGACCATAAGACGTGACAACATCTATGTGACTATAAGATACCGATGGTTAATAAACACTGGCAAATGTTACTTAAACGCTTTCCTAACACTGTATACTTCAGCTGGTATGTTATTGGTACACGGCTTGCACTTGAACACACACGCGTTCACGACCATATAGACGTAAAGATCTAAACTTACCTGCAAATGCTTACGCAGTTTCTAGCAGGTAGTTGCAAATTTTGGTAAGACGCTTACATTCCATTCTGTGGTACAGTGTGATTAAGATTATTGTGTGGGCTGATACCCCGTGGTCCACAAATTTTACTTTATAAAATGCCACTTGGTTAGAATATGTGGACCACGGCCGAACAATCATCTTAATCACATTGACAACTCCGTCCGTGACAGTTTGCGTTCGCTGTGATATAATGTTAGCACGATTAAGAATTACTTGAATCAAACACGGATATCATGTTACTTGGATTTCGACCTTTAAGTACAAATAAACGGCACTTATTTGTTTGTTTTTCAAAACAAAAAACATCAATAAAACTACGGCAGTAACATTAAACTATTACAATTTTGCTTAACTCATTTAACCCATATTAAACTAAATAAAACAATTATACTTCTATTATACAGTAATCCTGAATATTATGAGTATACTCGACAGGATTGCTCAGTATCGGCTGAATTGGTGGGAGCATCTTTGCCGAATGGATGACTGGCGCATCCCTAAACGACTATGGAACTGTAAGCCAAGGGACGGAGAGGTGTGTGACGTCCGAGGAAGCGCTGGAGTGACCAGCTCTAAGCTTTGCTGTTTGAGGCCGGAACAAACCGTCCTTGGTTTAATCCTTGCATATGATGATGCTGATGATGATGATTATTTTTATACAGTAATTCTGTACCGACTGTTTCCAGTAAAAACAAAATAAATCAAGTCACTAACTTGAGTCATTGACTCAAGTTAGTGATTTGTGTTCAAGTTAGTGTTATTCGTGTTTTAGCTTTACTAAAGCGCAGTTAAAAACAAATATACGTTTAATACTTCTTTGCACTATTGTTATTGTAGTTAACAAAAATTTATATCTATAAACGAAGTTGTTGCTTCTTTTTATATAAGACGCAGTAAGGATAAGGGTTCTGCAAGGAAGACACCACTTGGACTGTTTTAAATTGTATAGAAGTTATGGTAACATTTTCAAAAGTGCTAGCTGTAGCATATTACGCATCACATTATAATGCTGTGAACCTTCAAGTTCCATTAAGACAGCAATTTTTCACTCGTTGTTTGTAGAAGGTGCAACAAAGTTGTCCTTTTGAAATCGATTTATTTACGTATTCGTGTTCAGGAAAATATTTTCATTATTTTATGTTTTACTTTTCCCATTGTGTACGCACTCTTAAGTGTCATAATCAGCTAAGATTTATTAAGAAACTTTTAACGAGAAATATGTTCCCTTTTGTTTTGGCCTGATACGTAAACGCCCGTATATAAAAAAAATACTACAGGAAGAAATAACAATAAAATATAGCTGTTAGGGAAAAGGTACAAATGTAGGCCGCCGTCATGTAAAAAAATTCGGAGGCGGAAATTCTGAAATGCTTAGAAAAATACTGTGTTGAAAACAATATTGTTGGTCTAATCAAATCCTCTCCTTTTTTAAATTTTTAAGTAGGCATAGTCTAGTATTATAGTCAAAGTAGAAGAGGGGAATATCCGATTTGAGACTGTAGCGCCACGGTAGGAGGATGAGGAGGTGGAGGTGGAGGTGTTCTAGTATTTCCAGGTCAAATGAAGCTGTTTCAGATAAAATATTAGCAACTAAATAGAAATTGTAGTTGTAACATTTATAACAAATCAACATTATGTTAAAAACACAACAGAACTGGTTAATTACAATTGCAATGTATACATCAATTCACGTCTGCTTCGCGGCACCAGTGACTACGCTGTACAATGCAACACGACTATTTTTCTATTTCAGACTGTGCATGTGCAACAGACAAATTGGCTGGATAAAATATTAGCCTCATCTAGCCGTTGATTAATTGTGCGCATGTTCTGTACTGTTTCCCGGCTATGAAATAAATCGAGCGTTGTTCATATCATTGTACTACTACGGTAACCAAGCTTCGTATGTATATGTAAATTGAGGTACACAATTTATGTCATTCTTGTATATAAATACGTTCCTCCCTCCCTCTGTCAGTCATATCCTCTGCGTGTATTTCTTTCTCTGTCTAACTGTCAATACGTTTCTGACTACCCCATATCCACACACACGCCTGTAAATGTATATATATATTTTCTGTTCAAGTAACTTTTCCTTCGTTTGTTTCTTTCAGTATTTAATGTCATTTTTACAATACATTAAAATACTTCTTCCTCTTAGCCTCCAATCTACTCGCAGAGGCGTCGAAACACTATTGTTTCGCCCAGCTGAATATCCCTCCTACCTTCATTCATTGTACTTATCACCTACCTCTAATTTTTAAACACAGTCTGTTTTAATCCACCGTTTTCGTTTCACAATTTGGCATGCTTCTCTATTCAGTCTGCATCTCTAATGTCATTCTCGAGCGCGTCTGAGTAAACTCAATGCACTAATGCAACTAATGCATTTCCATGTGTTTAGGTATGGATATTACATAATATTAATATTATGTATGTAATACACACGTCGTATAATATTGTTACTATTGTAAACACACACACACACATACACACACACAGGCCTATATAAAATAATATTTTTTATTTTAACAAGAATATATTTTTTAATAATTTGTTTACACACACGCGCGCGGTGTTTTCAAATAATAAATAGGTTTGCAAGTATAGTTTGTTGTATTACTATCGTTGCATTTTTACCTGATGCACAGAATAAATTTTTATCATCAGAGATTTTAATAAAATTGTTATCAGGTAAAAGCATAACGACAGTAGGGTAATATAACAAACTATACTTACAGAAGTATTTATTATTTGGAATAAAACATGTTGTATAGAAGTCATGCAAGAGTTACGTATAAAAGAAAACGCGCGCGCGCGCGTGTGTGTGTGTGTAAACGCAGAGAGAGAGAGAGAGAGAGAGAGGGAGGGAGAGGGAGAAAGAGAGAGAGAGGATGGGCTACATGCTTAAGAATATATTTTTAATTTTATCTGGTTATAAGTGCTAAACGAGCGTACTCATACACGCACCAACGTGACCCCCCCCCCAAACACACATACACACACACACACACACACACACACACACATGTAGTTTGGGAGTATATAGGCAAGTAAGTATTATGTGTCTCGTTTTGATGGCCTCTTAATAAGATTGCTCAGACCACAGGAATCTAGTACAAAAACGACACCGCACACCCTAACCATGCGGATGCGTTTTTACCGAAACGTAACACGATCAGCTCCGTTAGAAAATCACACACACACTATCACCTACTTACTGTGCCCGTACACTCGCTCGCACGCACACACAGCGTTTTGTTCCAGTGCTTTTACTGTTCTCGTTTTCAAACTCAACACGAGAGACCGGAAGCTATAACGCAGAAAACGACCATACCAGATTTTCCAGCAATACTTACATGAAGCGTAATTCTGAATACCGGAAACAGAATACGTTCGAATGCGCTTAGCAAGACGGAGCAAACAGAAAAAATAGTAAATTTGAATTCCTGGTAGAAAGAGGAACGTAGGAAAACTGACGAAATTATTATCTTAGGAACGTGAGAACGCCTCGTTTAAAGAATAACGCGAGGGAGTACAAAATGAATCGAAAGAATAAAACAGTATGCTCCATATAATCTGGTTACATGCAAGGATCAGAAAAGTGGTAGAGTGCAGTCGGTAGGTATGCCATTCAGGAATGCCGGAATGCGAAATAACGCCTGACGGTGATTCTAAAAGGGACTAGTTTTGCCTAAGTGCAGAGACAAGCTTTTTCCAGTGGTTTGCGCAAGGACAAATAGACTTTGACGCTTAACCGCTTAATAACGATAAGAACGGAAATATCCTTGGATCCCATAATATCCGTGAAGGATCCTTCAAAAGATCTGGCAACAGTTTTTCAACGAACGTCACAGGAAAAACAGTGCGCACAAGTAATGCTTATCTATAAGATCAAAATTCAGTTATATACAAAGTTCAGTTATATACAAAATATCGGATAAAAACAAATTTGATACATAATACATAATTACAATTGGATATATTAAAATGGAGAAAGTTAACAATTTTCTCCAAGAGCGATCGCTGCGAGTGAAAAGGAATATTACGCAGTGGAGACCAATGAGGAGAAGAACGAGATGAAGACTCAGTGTAAGGTGGGGAGGAGGAAATATTAGAAACTTGATTGTTCAGCACTGAAGAGGAATGGTCAAGGACATAAACGAAGTGTTAATGAAAATAGAGACCAAAATTTATAATTTAAAATGCTTTAGAAAAGAAGAAATACAATCACAGTTAAGGGGAGAGAGTCCTTTGAGCAATCGTTGTTCAAATAAATGTAACAAATAATAATAGTAATAATAATAATAATAATAATAATAAAAATAAATGGTAAATCCATAATAGTAGTTCACAGATTATCTATAGAAATAGATAGGTTGATACATGGAAGCTAGGTACATAAACAAATTGCACACACACACACAGAGTGAGAGAGAGTCTTAGAGAGAGTGAGTTACATGTTCACTTAGGGCGTAACGGGCAATTTCCAACGGAAGTAATGTCCACCCAGCCACACAAATCCGCGTTCACATTGCACAGTTAGAACAGATGTTTAATGCGAGCGAAAGAAAACTTTGACGCGTGTTTCTGTGAATCGACTGCTAACAAATTGTTGTTTTTCTTTCTCTTCTGACAGATATTCTGGCCCCGAGACAAGAATCCACATGCATCACCTCTTAATTTGTCTGTAACCGGCCGAGCCAAAGTCAGAGAATGCACCTCCTTTCATTACTACGGTAATCAGATACTTCGTTTTTCATAGAGTTTATCAAGTTATGTAACCATCGGCGAGCATGAGTAATTTACGTTTCATCTTTTTTCTTACCAAACACAATTTTCAGGGGAGCAGAAGGAGTAAATATGAAAACTCGTTTATAAAAGTCGATCCGTTATATTAAAAAAAAGAATAACACTTATTTTCCTTTTGCTTTCCATTTTTCGTATAAATGAGTAAAACGCTACAGCTTCTTCTTCTTGTTCTTCTTTTTTCAAAGTCAGATGAATCTAAAAACATTGGTTCTCAAAGGAGGCTACAGGCAGCATTCTTTTACGTAGTTTTTCAAATAGTTTCTTTCCCATATGTGCCTGTGCAAAACCTTCCAGAGCAAACAGCCGTGTTATGTATGCCAACTGCGCCAACTGCCAAGCTACTTGCTCCGACTGTGAGCAATACGACAAGGTCTGTGTAGAAACGCCTAAGCCTCGCTGGTGTCCATATTTCGTAGGTGATCGTCCCTCACACCGTCTTTTTCACACAGAGAAACATTCATTTCCGCATTCTGGTTGCTTCCGAGATAACGTTTTGTGACCCAGCTCTCTTACCCGTTTAGAAGTGTCGGTTCTGTACTGTACATCAAGAAGGCCTTACTGTACACCAACCGTCAGCTATCGTTTGTAATCCAGCATTTTGCTGCCGTCCTTGGTACATTATCTTAGTTCTTTGTATCTTTTACCCACCCTTTTTTCATTCATTTTTTTTTTTTAGGTTATGTTTCGGTGGGAACGGAATATAACAAAGTTCATATAAGGAAAGTCATTTTTGCTAATTCTTGCCTCCGTTTATCTCATTTCGAAATCACAAATTTTTCTAAAGCACAAGGAAACGCTGTCCGTTGGTTGTGCAGGATTGTACTGTATTGTGTGCGTTGTTTCAGTTGACTTATTTGTTAGCTATCACAAATGATTCGCTGTCAACGTAACATAACTTGATTAAATAATATCAAAGAATAACTCTTATGGCAGAAAGTCGATAACTTCGCTACATCAATCCGAAGCCTGGGCTTCCACACTCAAGATGTGAGGAAGGAGTAGGAATGGAGAGGTAACACATATCTAAAATACTGGACTCAGTTGGCTCTGGACGATAGTACACTGTAAGATTTTCTTGTTCAGGGTTAGGAATGAAGACATCTCCCCCCTAACGGCGACCACAGTGAGAGAGAGAGAGAGTGTTGCCAATATTACGAACTGTTTGGAACTAGAAGTAGGCCTAGTTCAAATTACTGATTTGTTCAGATTTTCAGAATAAATAAAACTATCATCATCATCATTATCTACTCCAAGGATTAAGCTCCAATCTCGTTCACTTATTCAGTTTGATCCACCTCGTTCTTAGCTGCCCCAAACTATGCCGTCCTCTAGCAACGTAATGCAGCACCTGTCTCGCTATGTTAGTTAATGGTTGTCGCTGTAGGTGGGTTAACCATTTCTGTTTATATTATTTTATTTTACTACAAAGATTAAAGATATTCAGTTCAACCCTGATATTTACATTCTTCTTCTGATCGATAAACTTATACTCAGCGACAGGTCGCAGAAATCTCATTTCTGCCGTATGTACCCTGGTAGTCCTTAGTTGAAATCTACGTTTCACATCCGTAGAATAACGCAGGTACTGCCATAACTTTATACAATTTAAGCAGCGTATATATCTCTGCGAACTTTATTTTCTAGAATGTTTATATTTGTGCCACACAATTTTGAAATATGGATATTTTCTTTTCCAGTCCATAATTAACATAAAAACTTATCAAACAGTAAACAACATAAACAACGTTAAAAAATGAATTTGTACGTGGTTGTGCAATTAAAGGAATCCTTAAATTCTTATACGATTCACGACCAGATTCTATATATATGATATGCTTCTAATTCACAATATGAATTAATATGAATTCACATTATATTGTATTATTCACTATTAAATTATATTCACAATATAATTCACTATATGAATTCTTTTAATTCATACACGACCAGAAAAAATAATGTTCTGTGCTATAGTGGCTAAAAATTATACTTTACATAAAATTGGCCTCTACGATCACTCGGTCTATACCATTACATTATTCCCTTTAGGAATCTATGAAGTAGTTTATTGCAGGTGCACTTTTAAATCAGCACAATTTAATAATCATATCGCGGGAGCTGTAGCATGTATCAAGTATAGTCCCATACATTCAGAACGTGCTTCAGGAACGTGGTCGTATCGACAAAGTGGAGACCACTTCCAATATCTATACTCAATAAATTATATGTAACAATGTATTTTTAAGCACAAAATAAGGCGGGAATAAACAATTTCCAGACAAATGTGTTACATATTATTCTCATATACTGACTTTCGTAACAGCTTTTAGAATATCGTTGTTGGATTTAGAGTCATCTTGTATACAGTTCTTTAATTTTACTGTTTATATAGTTCTACGTACAGTTGGTTACCGCAAATGTAATTAGAACAAAATAAATTGTATACTCCTCACTAGCGTTTTATAGGTTAAACTAACTATGCATGTAGAACTTAGGCGTACTACATTGTCGGACATATTTAAAATAAATCACATGACAATTGTCGGTGAGTACTTACTTACCCTTACAAATTTCGACACTCTCAAATTATCGATATTCCAACTAGTAACGTATTGTTGGCCTTATATTTGTAGCAAAACGAATCCAAACAGATTCGTTAGTAATTGGAATAAAACACACACTGTTAAATTTAATTTCTAACTTGTACTCCCAGATGAAAAAATGATACTGATAGAAATAGCTAGCAATCTATGAAGTCCCTACGAACCAATATATACGCTTCGTCTGTAGTGTATTAGGCAACCAGACGGGATAGGATGAAACAATCAACTGTATTTGACCCTGCTGAATTTGATACTATGTCAATATGTACCCCTCACAATGTAAACTAGAGATCACATTTCTAACTAAACGACAATGAAGGCTTGGGACGAACATCAGTCGATACACAGAAACAGCGACGATACACAATCACACAGTCAGTTGGGTGCAAATCCATTGAAAATAATGTTTTGGAAAACGTTTGTGCCGAAAAGATTTCTCGGAATTAGAGTTATCGGTGTCATTCACAACACTGGATCAGCGTTTGTCAAAAATAATAAAATAAATCAACGTATTTTCTTCAGTCCTTGACGACGACACACGTGCACGCATTTGAGTAAAACAGTACTCAAAAAAATAAATAAAAATTAAGCTTTGAAATGTTTGGAAATACCAAGAAATGCAAAGGACGACAGATGAGAAAATCAAAGAGAAGAAGAGATACTGAGAAAAGAAAAAAACTAAAGAAAGAGTTAGAGAACGGGAGCGTGGAACTAAATTGAAATATGAAGTTACAAGACTCTACGGGAGAAAGTTTCAAAATGAAACATGAATATTTATTATGAAGGGGCTTGTAAGACGAGTTGCACTGAATATTACTACTCTGTACTTTCAACGTTGCGGTAATACGTACGTATTTTAAGGTTTCACAATTAAAATAAAAACATTAGTTCTTTTCGTTTTGTTCCTGCTAAGTTTATGTTTTCATCTTTTTTGTTACCTTTGTAACTGAACAGCTTGAATAGCGGCATACGAGAGTTCACCAGTCCGTCTGCTCTTTGAGTGTTCATGAGAAAGTTCATTTTACAAAGATACTCTTCTCTCACAAACTTTCGTGTGGATAGCAGTATATCATAGTTGTGATAGATTAATAAATACCAGATAAACCAACAGTCACAACACGTTTATCAGACGTCTCATTTGTAAGGCAACAATTCTCCAACATGCGTGCGTGCGTGTGTGTGTGTGTGTGTGTGTGTGTGTGTGTGTGTGTGTGTGTGTGTGTGTGTGTGTGTGTGTGTGTGTGTGTGTGTGTGTGTTTAAACACTATTTGCAACAGTCTATTTCTTGATGCATATATCATTTATTTAATATTTATAAATTCTTTACCCCAAGATGTTGTATTCCCTTATTTGGTGCATGTTTCGGGAAGCATAAAAAAATATAAAAAATATAAACATCGAGCAACAGCGGGATGCTAAATTAAAGAAAATCAGCGATGATATAAGTGTTCAGGACAACACAAAGTATAAAATAGACAATGATGTGTTATACAAGATCATAGACGGGCAGTGGAAGATAATGGTACCGGATGAACTAGTTGAAGATTTAACTTGGGCGTGCCAAGAAAGTCTGGCGCACGCGGGAGCATATGAATGCTATTTTGCGTATCTGCCACATATACCAAACTGCAAAGTACCCGAATCAACATACGTATGTAGAAATGGGCAATATTATCACTAAAAACAAAAATGAGTTATTTATATATTGATTTTTTAGGTCCACTACCGCGTGGATCGAGGGGTATGAGGAATCTGGTGGTGTGCACGGATGCGTTCTCTAAACATGCTTAGGACGGTGGGACGTGTAAGTGGTAGAACGACCCACCACGGCGGCCGTATTAAATGTCGTCTTAAATAAATACATCCTTAAATATGGTCACGTTAAAAAAATTGTATCTGACCAGGGTAAACAGTTCACCAATAGGAAGTGGCAATCCGGATTGGAAAAGCACAATATCCAGACTGTGTTAACAGTGATCCGGAGACTGCAGGCCAACCTCACTGAAAGGGTCAACAGAGAGTTAGGTCGACTGTTCCGTACTTATTGTAATACCAACCAAAGTAGATGACCGGATTATCTCGAGTTTTTCGAGGCGTCCATCAACGGGAATTACAGTGACACGACAGGATTTACGCTTAATGAGTTGCAAACTTGAGAAATGCCCAAGCGTGTCTGGGATGGGAGCATCAGGAGGATTACAACGCAAAATTTGCCTATTCCGAGCGAGGTGAAACGGATAGAAGCCAGGAGACGCATTAAGAAATGTGCCGAAGAACGGACTGAAAAATTTAATACAGACCACAAGCTGGTAACCTTTAAAATTGGCGAGAGGGTACTCCTGAGGGCTCTGAATGTCGGCCACAGGGAGGATAACACCGCAGACAAATTCTTTAGGTTGTACAATGGCCCATATATTTTATCTGAGCAACTTAGTAAAAACACCTATATTGTAACCAACCCTAGTACTAACCGTGTGATAGG
Source organism: Magicicada septendecula (assembly GCA_034769895.1). NCBI lineage: Eukaryota > Metazoa > Arthropoda > Insecta > Hemiptera > Cicadidae > Magicicada > Magicicada septendecula. The sequence continues at coordinate 1,252,911,429 of CM068367.1, forward strand.
GAAATTCCACGCATCATCCCTAAGAAAGTATTATGTCAGAGATTGTTCCTAATATGCCAGGATATAGGTGGTATGAATGTTCTAAGAAAATTATGTGAAATATGAGTGCAAATTAAAGAATATTAGATGAGATGTTAGAATAAATGATTTGAATGAACGGAGTATACTTTCAGTTTGAAAATGACGTCAGAAGTGTTGATACGCTTATCTGTGTTTGTGAGTATAGGTCAGATTCAACCACGTGTATTTGTTTGTATTATTACTGTCAAAGTGACATTGGAGGAATGTTTTGTTTTAAAGAAGTTTATTTATTTATTTATTTTGATTTGGATTTATTATGTTATTATTATGCTGATTATTGGAAGAATGAAGTTTTATTTATTTAGGATAGGAAGAAAAAAAAATTTTTATTTTTATGTAAACAAAATTTTTTTTGTACGTGGTGGGGTTAATCCTGCAACAAAACACAGGATGATGATCTATGAATAAGAATATCAGAGCACGGATGACGGACATTAGCACGTTTTAGATTGATTTATGCAATTTTTGTCAATTACAGTAGCTATAAGTTTTGTATTTAGTGATGGATAAGGACTTGTGGTGTACCAAATTCTTTGTAAATGTTTGCTCTATAATGTCATGTACTTTGTTTGTGAATGTGTGCGCGCGTTCGCGTGCGGTAAACCTTCGTTATTATATCTTCCGCGTTAGGTATCCTATCGGCATGAGACTTGGACAGTGAATTATTTATGAAAATAGCTACATTTTCTATATATTCTGTTGTTCTCAGCTATTTTTTAAATGTGGTTTTTTAGTAATTGAAAACTCAGCTTTTCACTCTTAACTATTGAAGAGTAATAAAATTTCTAGATAAAATATGAACAGGCACTCGCAGAATTATACAAAGATTTGCCTGCAACGCGTCTATCTTCTGTCCAATCTACCACGTAGACAGTTGATTGACCAATCAGAAGCCCTTAATTTCAGTCAGATCCGTCGGTTGTCATGTATACTTCGAGGCAGTTTGTCGGAAGCCGTTGCATAGTGAACGTGTTTTCTTCGTCAAGAGTTTTTCTTGTTCGAACTGGTTTAATCTAGAGTAACTCTAAGTCTTGGGACTCTTTTCGAGTTTGTCGATTAGAACCAAGCGGGTGAACTATCAATTATAATATGTTAAGTGCTATTACGTGTTAGTGGAAGATTTTCCGCTTAGGGAGATTTATCTACCGTGGTAAATCCTTAGTAACGCGAAACACTTCAAGAATAACCGGAAGATGTAAGTAATATACACCGCTTTTTAAGAATATCATTCATTATCACCTTAAGTACAAATAATTAATAACAATCAATAATGAATAATAACCAATTGCGAGCGATAAAACTAACGATTCGGAAAGTGACAATTTGTGTGTGAAACTAGTATCAGTGTTATCAGCTGTTCGGCGAACCCTAGAGCGGAGCGAGAGAGTGTGAGAGCGGAGAGCGGCGGTCATTTGCCGAGAGGAGCGTAGCAGCGGCGGAGCGAGTGACGTCACGCCTAGTGTAAAGGAATTCTACGTTCAAGTAAAATTTACCAAAACTGAACTATATAAACTCTTTCATAATAAATAAAATACTATACATGACATTTTGTTCAATTTAAATATATCATATAAACAATTATTTACTTGTTGATAAATAAATAATTTTTCTACTCCTCCAATATAGACTTGTGCATAATTTATACACACATAACTATCCTATGCGAAAATATTTAATTGTATCGTCACAATATATATATATATATATCTACACATATACTATGTATATATACATATATGTGTGTGCGTGCGTGTGTGTGTGTGTGTGTGTGTGTGTGTGTGTGTGTGTGTGTGTGTGTGTGTGTGTGTGTGTGTGTGTGGTTAGTATGTACTAACCATTGCTGAAAATAATTAATAAAGTAAATCAGAGTTGTAAAATAAATAATAAAAAGTCTCAGTTGTAAATACTCGATGTCATTTAACATTTAATAACACTCATGGTTAATAGTTGCATTCTAATCGCGGGTAAAAGTAATTTTCAACTATATGTACGATTACATATTAGCATTCCGGCTTTGTTAAGGTAGCAATGACGTGGAAACAATGACGTAATAACCAGGAGGTTCCATAAACGTCTGGATTAATGTAAAAAGCATGTGAAACTGACGTTAATGTAAGGCTATAGTGTTAGAATGAAGTTGTTCATTCTATAGTGTTTTTCATTTACCGTTCTATTTCAGACTGTTTACGCTCACATAGTTTCTTGACGAGTCACTACTTTACGCAGTGCACATTACTCTCGTTACAGACTTTTTTTATTACGTGTCTTGGGTTAGCCTGACAATATTCTAATTATAGTTTCAGTTAATCTCTAATTATATTGAATGAAGCTACATACTAAACAAAACGCCATATCGTTTCATTCGCTAACCGATTATGCCGATAAGAAGGGATTTTGACCAATACGGATTTTGGAGAAGATCAGGCGGAGTCTGTGATATTGACGTAAACAACGAAAAAGTAAAAACAATTACATGAATTCCCCTGTTTTAGTTGCTTGTCATAGTTTTTGTTTAATAACAAAGATCGTATGGAATTCAAGCCAAGGAACATTATATTATAAAAGTGGATCCAATGATAGATGCCAAAGGAGGATTATAAAATGGATGAATTAGCAGTTCAGGTGGTTAAATCGTGTTCAATAAATGGTCGACGAAACGCAGCAACCTATACTCATGCAAAATGGTAATGAGGTAGGGAATTAAATTCTATGGATACAAGAATCTTAAATAAAGAAATTTGTCTCCAGGTAACTGACACTACAGGCAAAGACTGGAAACGACAAGCCCTGTGTCTCTTACCCGCCATATGTTTTGCATAACACTTAAGCTTACTGATTTACATCTGAGGAATTTTTATCAGAATTTCACAGAAAAAATTTATGTACTCATGGGTCACAATTTTCTCCGATTTAAATTTGCATCTGTCGTTCCATATGTCATCGTCAAATTCCTTCTTTCGATGCTCAGTACTCGTATCTTTTCCTTCTTTTCAGATTTGCTTTTGTCTACCTAGATTCAGCGTTCAAGTTGCCAACGTCATAATTTTCTTGCCTATCTATTTTTGGCTCTACATACGTTATAGTAAAATAGGAAATTGTGTGTTGTGTTGTTTTGTGATGTCGGGTGTTACACTCCGCGCACTTATAATACTTACTGATGGCTGGGTTCTCTGCGACGATGTTGTCCAGCAAACACAACTTAAGCTAATATGTGTATGTGGGCGCCACTTGGATATTTGTTCCTAGAAATTATTATTATTATTATTAAAATTGATTTCTTAGTTGTTAAATTAATTATATGAAAAAATGTGAACAAGACAGTTTGAATTGTAAATAACGTATGTTTAATGATCTTTCTTCTCATAAAAATCGTCTGAAGGACTAACACTCGAATCAACAAAATTGCGGAGTTACAAAAAATTATTATTGACAAGTTTTTTAAGTAAGTATCGGCTAATAAATATTTTATTGCTCAGTTGAGCATGACTTTAATGTATGAAAAAACTTTATACTCAGGACGTGACTCCTTTGAACTATCAAGACAAATCAGTGGGATGCTTTACAAAAATTGTGTGATTTGAAGGTGTTTGACATGTGTAGTACAACTGTATGACAATGATATAAATGATTTTAACTTTTGAACAACTCACGATCCGGTGGGTAAGTATTTCCTTCACTGACACTTCTCTTGGGGACGATTCCAATCTTGCACCTCTTCGTGTTTACGTTCCTCGCGCACTGGTAATTATTTATAAGTCAAATTACGGTTTTAAAACTCCGTACGATTGAAATAAATTCGTACTGTATCTATGCTTTGAATTCTGGCGGTGGCGAACAGCTGTCTGCGTGGTTTCTCTATTCGGCCGTCACAGCGCTAGTTCCAAACTCAATGTAGAAGGCTCGTGTCAGTAAATTGTTTTGGGAATGTTGTCAAAGTCAGTTTGTCTTAGCAAATACCAGCAGAATTGATTCTCTCTATTAAAATCGGTCCTTTTCAGGGCCGCTGGATATCTGGCTGTGTGCGTTTCTATTAAATATGGCGTGTTGCTGCTCTATTCAACAACACATTAGCGATTAGCGATATACTCCTTGTATAGGTTAAGTCAGTCTTTTGTCATGTACGGGAAAAGCCTTTCTGTGTTCTCGTGTTGAATTCTTGTTCTTCGACTTCGCCTTGGACGAGATGATCGGATTCGTAGGTGATGTGTCTCTTGTGGATTCAAAGCATAAAGTGTTTTTTGCGTCAAATTTCGTCTTCCTTTTATACTCTGTAAGGCTCATTGTTTTAATTTTTAAACATAAACTTCCGGTATTTTTGAGTAAAAGTTTCTTCTGGAACGTTCAAGAATATGCAAATGGAACATCATAGAACAAATTTGACTTCCGTAGAAGCTTTAGAACAAAAACTTCTTATTCTTCATACTAAAGGATATTACTGAAATTATTCTGGTATTTGTCAAACAATTTTACAGAACTACTTACAATCTGCATGCCATTATTATTTTTGGATTCTCTGCTTTCAACTGAATACAATGATACTGTACCATACACGATTGGTTTTGAACAAATTAAATCTAATAAATTAACATAAAATACAACTCTTACCTTGCAGTGTTTGCACAAAATTCTAATTCTCTAATTATTAAAATGTTATGAAGTTGCTTGGTTCTTGATATAACATTAATACATAACTTATTTATCCTTTCATAAGAAAATAAACAAATATTAACACATACAACATATAAATAAGTTCATTTTTCTATAGGCATTACATATGGCCTAGATTTTTGTCATTAGTTTTTGATGATAATTTGTCTTTTTCGGTATTATTATGGGATTTTTTGGGTATTCACTTAGAGTTTGTTATATTGTTTATCTTTGGGAATACCTGGTTTATCCTGATACATTTTATTTTTACTGTAATATTACTTAGCATCTTACTGCTTTGCACAGATGAGTTATTTTCTTGGTGTGACAATTTTCACTTTTATATTTAAAATCCTCTAAGAATTAAGCTTTTCTTCAACTGAGCAAGTACATTACATTATTATTTGTTTCCATTGTACATTATAGGATTGTACCTTTTTCCTTTATTTTTTCTAATATTCTGCAAGTATTCTGTCAAATATGACTATTTTTGTGATTGCTTTTTGGCCTCAGCCTGGTATGGTATCTGTAAATAGTTTCATAACTTGACTGTTAAAGTGTTTTAGGTGGTCATATATATAAGTATAGTTACATTATATTGTATTTCAACTTTAGAATACAATTTTGTTGCATTTTGACAACATTAAATTCATAAATATTACAATTTTATATGTTCATCACATGTTTTCAGTTTAACACTGTTTTTCACTATTTTAATTGACTTCTAATCAATTTACAGCTTTCTCTATTTAAGATAATTTGTTTGTCTTTGTCTAATTGACATTTACATATAGTTTTTATATTAATTCTATAATAATTAATTTTCACATAAAATCTGAGTGATTGGTCTCAAATCCAAAACCTTGATTTTTTGTCATACATTTATATATTTTTTATTTTAACTTACATCCTTTTTAATGATGTATTCAAATCATTTAATACATTTATTTTATTTATATTACAAAGTATAATAATAGATCTTGTCCATTAATTCACAATAAATAGTTTTTTATACCCTATTCAGAGTTACATTTCTTAATATGTAATGACCTCATTTTGGTCATTTCTGAGATTGTCTGTTTCTCTTATAGTATATTATCAGTTTTACACTGTTGTTCACTTAAACAATATATATGGGGTTTGAGTCTTAGTCATAGTCTTTGTCGTTTTTTCATGTTAATGATATTAATTATCGGACAATATTACAAAATTTTTCGGATTACTTGGGTTCGATACTGTTCACCTCACCTTCCTCTTATGATAATTTACTTTGCAATTAATTTCCTTTATGGAACGTTCTGTGACGTTACAACGTACATAATACAGTGGTTTCTATTTCTGACTTTTACATCATATTTGCAATGTTTATAATATAATTTTAATGTTGTAATTATTATTCTCTCATTTGTTACATTTTTTTTTATCCTTTAGCAGCTCGTCTCCAAAGTTCCACGTGCTCTTTTTGTGTCATCTTTCAACAGCCGTTACTCGTAATTGTGGGATCCCACTATAGGGTACTTTTGACTGTGGTTCTAAAAATTTGTTTTTATAATTTACTTTGTGGCATTTTTACTCACTGAATACAGCATAGTAACGGATTAGCTTTCCTTACCAGTTTGCGAGAATATTTTCCCAATAAGCGGCGGCCCGACACAGTGGCGAGCAGCTGTGATTAAACGGTCTTAAAAAATTCCGTTCAAATAATGAGAAGACAATTTTTATAAAAAAAAGAAGAAATTAAATAGCGGTATGGAATTCCACATTTAAGAATTCTTATTCACTAAATGGAAGGTAACAAACGAACGTTATATTCCTTTCGTAACTTGCATTGTCTTTTGTGCAGCGCATTCTTTGTAAAAGCGGTTGAAGCTCTAGCGAATGAAGAAATCGCAGTAGGAAACAAACACATTACAGTTTTATTATGTTATTAGTACGAGACAACCGTTATGTAAATGTTCCAGAACAGTCCATTGTTTTCAAACAATAACTGTGAATTATTGTCCACTACTTATTTCAACCCAGCAACTGGTGTTATTTTATGGTCTAAGGATATGGTCTTCATCCTTGACCTCTTACTGTCTCAATCTCTTTATTTTTCAAAGTGAAGAAACATGTAATAAGTGCATAGCGGTACGTTAGTAAACGTATTTTAAATATAAATACGCGTATTTATACATATACATGGAATTTCTCAAATAATTATATTTTTGTTAGAAGTAAGTATAGTAGACCTAATAGAACAAGGTTGCGCTTGCCTACTAATCTACAGTCCGCGGATTCATACCTCGGGCAGTGCCTTAAAAACGAGATGTTTAGCCTCTTGGTCGACTCAAACTGTAGAAGTTGGAACAACCATGGTGTCTGAAGCGCAGTGCTGGCTGTAATCCGCGCCACACCACGGCTTAATCCGCCCGCCCATACAACTCAGCTCTTTTAAGCCCATTTTACATAAAAAGTCTATTACTATATTAAAAAATAAATCAAAGTGGCTGTGAATTTACAACTTTTGTTTACATTTCTATAAAAGAATTACTCACATTTTAACAATTATTCTACTTACATAATTGTACAGTACACACTATACACAAACAGTATACAAGTGAAGAAATTAAATAACTTTGACAAGTCGCAACACAAATACACATTGAACACTTGTCACTTCACTACGCTTCACTACTTCCGCTCTAATAACACTGAATAAAATGTCCAGTTCACAAGATCTCAACTATTTACACTGCTGATGTAAATTCGCCTAGCTAAAATCTCAACAAATAACGCAGAACTCAACTGTTTCGTCTGTTACTCGTGGTCATTACATAAGCAGATAGTGTCAATGGTAGTGCAAAACGTTTACGAGAAAGACTGACAATGGTTTATGTCAGTCGTGCAAATCCATAAACATTGTGTCTTCCCGTTGATTACGCAATACATGGCAAGGGTCACGTAGGCTCTAAGCAAGTTACTTATTTATCATCAACGCTACGATATAGAAACAACCAGTCATCTCCTATATAGTCATAGTATTTAATAGCTTCAAACCCCTTTATAGCTGTAGCCTTTTCCAAATGTAAGTTATGGAAAGTACTGGATGGGTCAAAACGCAGTGCCTGCGCAGCAAATGAGGATAATGCGGAAACTTTAGAAGTTATTAAAGTGCATTTTCGAGGCACAGTTTCTAGTCCTAGAAATTCTTACACACATTTTAATGTGGAAATTAGTGGGGAAAAAGTTTTTGTAAAAGAGTTGAAAAAGATGAACCTAGAATTAAACCAATAAGACTCATCGACAATATTGCCATGTGTAGTCTCGTTAAAAATAAATGTTCAGTGACACTACTTTAATACCACTTTGAATTAAAATGCGTAAAAAATCGTTTGCTATGTCAAGTCGCTTTGATATGCTTTGTAGTATTTTCAACTACACATTTAAAAAGTACTTTACTACTTATTTGAGGGGAAAGGACTTTTTTGGCAATAGCTCCTTAGAAAAAATGCAGAAATTAACTTAAGATAGAAAGCGATTTGACACTGTGTCAAACATCAACTTACCTTTAAATACATCTATAGACTTATTGAAGAGATCTAAATCGTTTCATTGATTCTCTCGGAATGTGTGGGTAAAAAAAGTTATCTTGCACAGTTGTGTGTTGGTCGTATCTTGCATTCTTTGGAATAATAAGAATAAATATAATAATAATTTTATTTAATGATTACATGTTATTTTAATTTGCGTATGTTTTACGTAGCTTCAATAATAAAATACTTTATTTAGAATCACATGGTTTCACTTCTCTGGAGTATACAAACACATTATAAAAAATATCGGTATGGAGAACCATACATGACTATACATAATTGTTATGGTCTCCAAGTTGCCTGTATAATTAAATATTAGAATTACCTTGGTTTCCTTCTTTGCAACTTCTTTGTGTTCTCAATATACACTACGCGTTTCGGGACTTAAAGTCCCATCATCAGGTGGATAAACTTTTCACTCATGTAGAGCACGTCACTAGATAAAAAATATATAAAGGTTACGCACATCTCGCTACTCAGTCGATTTCCCCACTCGCGTTATCTTACGATGCGCATCGCTACCGACCCCTATGTCGCTGAAGTTAGGAAGAAATTTGGGCTACAGAAGTACAAACTGGTCTATAATTTTGTATTTTAATAAGTCACATGACTTGAGTCTCAGAAGCTAAACTATGGAAGGACCAAATTTATACCACTAAACACGTTAGCCGTACATAAAAGCCGCCTCCCTACTAAAAGAGAGAATTACGTCTACGTCGCCCTGTGTAAATACGACGAATTTTGCAGAGCTTATTTGCTTTGTTCACAGACTGAATAACGTTTAACAGCAGGCCGCTAAGAATAATACAAACAACGTACACAGTTTTACTCGGTTTAAACAAATTCCTAACATATCTGTTAGCTTAGTAAAGCCTCGTGCTTTACTATTACTGCTTTGAATTAAACGTGGTCGTTGTTGGTTTTACAGCTTTTGTACGAATCTACGGATCCACAGAAAAACTCACCCACAGACATAGACACGCGAGCGCGCACAGATATATACGTACACTTCAAAATATAAACAGCTTCGTTTGTTCAGTTATGTTTATCATACTCGTGACTTAAAGGTAAAGGCACGCTCACCTTACACTTGTATTTAAATTCTCCTTAATTTTATGTAATACCACACTTACGTTACCACGGGAACAAAATGCTTAAGACTAAAATAAGCACACAAAAGAGAGAGGCAGGGAAGGAAGGAGGAAGGGAGGTAGAGAGAGACAGACCGACAAAGACAGAGTCAGAGAGACAGACAGAAAAGTTGAAGGAGAGAGCAGGTAGCTGGAAAGTAGCGAGAGGGAGGCAAATACACAGGCAATTCAGAGAACGCGAGATGTAGACACACATTCAGAAGAAGATTTGGAAGGGAGGTAGGGGTAGGCATATATAAAGTGAAGAGGAACAAGGTCAGAGGAAGAGGCTGAGAGCTGGAAAGAGGGAGAGAAAGGACAGAGAGACTAGGAGTCAAGAAAGAATGAAACTAGGCTAAACATTAGGATAGTATAAAGGCTAACATAAAAACAGCATGTGTAATGGACACATTCTTTGCCTTCTTCAATTCATTTATATAAGTGCACGATTGACAGAGAGATCTCTCCTGTTACCTGTCAATAAACAGACAAAACGAGACCTTATATATTTAGAAAAAAACACTAGAAATGTTTCCTCCATCCACCAGGAAGTCAATGGCTGACATGTTAATCTTTACCCGATCATACGGGAACAACTAAAATTTCCGTCCATAGGAGGACGCAAAAACCTTAGCCAGCAAATGACCTCAAGGAGTTCGAAGGAATTCTTCAGATTCAGACTCTGAGTCAATGCGTGAACCGCAGTCACGCTCATCCAACACCGTACTTTCCGGGGTAGCTGAAGGAGCACCTTATCGCCGCGCTGAAAGTTCTGATTCATTGCAAATCAGTACAGTGTTGTTCGGAGAGCGACGGCCACTGGTCAGGTGACTGAGCTGTCTAACATCGAATGTTAGATTATAGGGTTACGACTTCCCATCTTGGGCATATAAAAACTATGTCATAACACAAATTCTGTAAAAGCACACGATACCTCTTCTATAAACTTAACCATGTTTTCCGTTGTCACTTGGAAATAGGCGATTCTTGGACTTTGGTGGAATGAGCAAGCACAGTGATGGCATTACTCGCAATCTACTGTGTCTGGTATTGCATTTAGCTATGCTGTTTTATCCGGCTCTCCATTCGAACTTCGAGTGATTGATTCCTGTACGTTTTAAATATCTGAATATCTATATATGTCTAAAGTATATAAAAGTTTTTAATGGTCAGTAAAAGAGTAGTTACTATTATGCGTTCTCTCACGCCATTCAAATATTAATCACCACTAACAAGAAAAGTTTTATGTAAAATTCTTTACTAAAAAACTGTATACCACCTATATATTGTATGCCGAAATATTACACAAATTTATGTTTGAAACAGGTCTACTATTAACTTTTATAATTACGTACATCATTTACTGAATGATGAATAGAACAAGTAAGACATTTCAACTATCTTGGATGTGACATTACTTATGATCAAGATAGAGATACATATAGAAAATAAAGCTAATTTCACACGAATGTGTGGAACGATTTGGAGAACGTTGAGAAATAAATGTAGACAAGAAACCCAAATAAAATTTTATAAAACAATGGCAATACCGACACTACTGTATGATTCTGAAACTTGGGTCATAAAGAAAAAAGATGAACAGAAGATACGAACAGCAGAAATGAAATTTATGAGATCAGTTAAAAAGGTGTGATAGACGAGATCATATGAGAAATGAGGAGATAAGAAGTGATTTCAATATGTTTGCAGTTAATGAAAGGATTACAGAATACAGAAGAAAATGGATTCAACACATAGATAGAATGGAAGAAAGTAGAGAACCGAAGATAGCGATACAACCCTACAGGCAGAAGAAAAGGGGGACTGTGGAATAGGAACAGGCCGCTAACGCCTAAAACCGTTAAGAAGGTGATGATGATGATTTGCTGAACAAACAAACTGTTAGACTTAAAGATTGACGAGCTGTGAGAGACTTTAACAAAGGGAGGTAGAAAGACGGTAGTAGCAATATTACATACACCGTTTTCCAAAACTGGGTGTGTTTGAGTGCGCGTTTGTATTTTCTTATCTTAATATGCTTGCTATTGTATGAAAGGTGTGATATTGATAGAATTTTACGTGAATAAGGAAAATCACCAGTTAGGTCGTCGAAAGATGCGATCTGTTAATTGAAATGAGAAAATTTATTTGAAGAGGCGAGAGACGAGAAGGTGAAATCAGAACGAACGAGGTAAAAATGACAGAAACCATGAGACAGGGAAAGATGTAAAATTTGATGAATTATTTATATGAAAAGAGAGTCTGCTTTCTGGAAAATTAAGTAATGGAGCAAACACGCTACACGCTGCTGTCTGTCTAATTTAATTAAAACAGAAAATTTTGAAAATTAATATACGCTCTTGTTTGTTATTACACTCTCGAGACGGCGTAATTTGTAGTCCTTCTGTAGGCACTCAGTGAATGAATTGCCCTAGATTATTAATGAAGCATTTACACTATCGAAATTAATTTCTCTTTAAGTGCAAAACGTAAGACCTGTGATATTTAAATTTGTATAATTAATGATCTGTGTGTAAAAGAAATCGGGCTTACAAGTAATGACTATTCCTTGTTAGTTCATATTACAGGAAATAGTCAATATTCGAACTACTGGAACTGCCGTTTTTATTTCCGTAATTATTCCTCTTAATTACGAAACTCTGTATGTATCGTAACGGTGTTAAGAAATACGTTTATGGTGAAACAAATATTTTCCTGCCTTTCTCAAGAGTCGGAATAGGAAATTGGTCACACAACGCTATTTTAAAAGTGGCCGTTTGAATTCCCTTTTCCAAGCTTAAATGATAAAGGGAGTTCTTTTTAAAATATACTTAATGTCAACTTTTGTATACTGTTTTACAGAAGTTACAGAATACAGAATTTTAAATAAGAGATAAAAAGTTAAAACAATGCGTCCTTTTTGTAAGCAATGTTTCGTATTTCCTGCAGGTTAATTTCAATTTCATCATTATTTTATCACGGAATACAGAAACTAATAAAACTTTAATTTGATGTAAAACTCTAACTTCTCTGTTAGGTCATTTTAATTTTATAAATCTGTAAATTCTTGTGTTTTCTTTTCCTGTAACGAGGGGTATTACGACTTAACAGTTTGTTTGGATCTTCAAACATAAACATAATATAATAACAGTATAACAATAAAGCAATAATACAACTATTCAATTGTTAAAATTACTCTGTGTATCCAGGTTCCCTTCCTTGCAACTTTTTTTATATTTTATACACAACGCATTTCGAGATTTATAGTCCCATCATCAGGTGATAAAATATCTTCACTCACATGGAGTACATCAATTAGTAAAAGTTACACACATCACGTTATTTTATGGATATACATGGTAATTTTAACAATTTAATTGTACATGCAACTTGGAGACCACAACAACTATGTATAATACAACTATGTGTTAGGCAAAGCAGTAAATAAAACATGACTTACTTTAATAATTTTCAGCGTAACACACTGATCCTAAACACTAGGTTAAGGATTCTGCACTGATATTATTTTATCATAATACGTGATGGATATTGCAATACAACGATTTGAAAAATGTACCTGAGACGAGCGCACGGATTCTTGAGATTCGATCACGTGAGGAATGACGACATAAGGGATGAAGTAGACATATACAGTATGATCGATACGATAACAGTAACTTATCTAACAAATCACTGGAGCACATGGGAGCAATGCCTGAGTGCCGACTGCCCAAATAACAGGCAGAAGATATGTGGGGAAGCTGCGCAAATGTCGGCTGGAAACTTGAAGACGGAAAAGATCAAGTGACTTGGGAAATGATGTTAATGTTACAACGTATAACATGAGCGAGCATCATTGTTATAATGCAAACATGCACCGTAGATATACATATGGCCATACCGTTTTTTCCGGGTCGGTCCTGTATTTCGGACCTAGGTCCCGGTGTTCCGAAAAATCATTAAAAAATCTTGGATTTATACTTTAAAATATTTTATCGTATTAAATAAAAAATTGTGCTTATTATTCAATATTCAATAAAATTTCTAATATATTCGAACTTGTTACGATAAATAGTTTTTATGCAAATCGCTTGTATAGTTAGCAACAGGCGATTTTAAATTAATTAATGTTACTTTGAAAATTATTGATATAAATGAATGAAATTTTATACATTCATAGCACTAATGTACCTGAACTTCCATACCGAATTTCAAACCACTTTGTTAATAACGCCAAATATAACCTACACTAAAAGAATATATGTTTTCAACACTGTTTGGAGAAATGCCTCAACCTCTCCCCTAACCTAACCTACTTCCCCTCCAACCACCAAACTGGTGTCATATGTCTCGGATTGCACCTGAGAAATATGCTCACTGTAGATATACACCAACCTACAGCGACATTAAGAAATGCAACAATAATGGCTTCGAATTTTGTTCTAACACAGTAGTTCTGCTTTGCGACCATTTCTGTAAAAAAGTGACTCTCAGATTCACTCTATCACACTATGTAACTAGGTTATCCCTCCTATAGCTTGTAAAGGGTCGTTACTTGGCCTCTAACACAACTACCTTCGTCATCATTGACATGTTTCGCTTAATCTAATGCCTAGTCAAACTATAAATAAACGTTTACTTGCATTTTTTTCTTAATTTTATGATGATAGGCTGTCATCTATTCTAGTTGGATTGTGCACCTATTTAATCAGTTTCCTACATGTCGTTGCCAATACTATTATAGATCCTTCTACACTTCTCTGAACAGTACGCAATAGTTTTCAAACATTTTGTGTCACTGTCCGTGTTTCCAATTCATACATCGAAGGGTGTTTTTGTTTAAATGTAACCAACAGACAACACGATATTGCAGACAAATCACTTGAATAATCTTTGAAAATACTCAGAAACTTTATTAACAGTGAAGGATAATCTACCGAACATCTGGTACGGCTCTGCGGTAATTTTACTGGATAATGTTGGTAACATTGTGCACAAGAGCTTCACTCTTACAGTAATATCGTTTAAACAGTTTTATAAAGTCGGAGAAAGGAGTGAGCCATTGTAGGAACAGTATCGCACCATACATGAAACATACATATCTACTGTAGACCGGCTGCGCATACACCGGAGAGTGTATTTCTTGTATTATTCATGATAACGGACACTCGTGTGTGCTTCTTTTGCACATATCCCTTGGGAAAACGGAAACAGTTGATGGTACACACGTACACAGACAGCACTACGAAATCTATCTCACAAATATAACTGTGGTCATTGTTACGAAACACAATGTACAAGACGTTGTTGAATTTTAAAACAATTAAAAACCATGAATTTACATATTCCGTATGTTAATATAATCGGAACGGAGGTCCTTAATATCGAGTAGCTGAAATGACGTGCTTTTATATTATGCGCTACCGTAAAAGTACCAGCGCATAAAAAAGGACATTTATAGACTGTTTTAATACGCGTAAAGAATAGAATCATAGCATCGAGTGTAAAACTTGTCTACAAATAATGAGATACAGACCAAATTATAAAGTAAAAGTTTAAATTTTAAGAATTATAAAAAAATATCAGAACTAATAGTTTAAGTACCAAATTAATAACGTATTTTGTAAAGGATCAATTAGGAAAATTTTTGTAATCAGGAAAAATTAGATCATTGAACGTTATTAACCTTATTTTCCTTAAACTAACGAGGGATCACATGAATCACAGTGAATACGAAGTGCAGACGTACAGATGAAATACGTAGTGAGGTATGACATGATTCGCGCTGTTCTTAACACAGAATGATCGCTCCGAACACAACGCGTCAAAGCTACGCATGCGCAGTGAGATCTTTTCACACTGCGTACCATTTCCAAGTCTAATTACTTTAGCAGTACTGTTGTAATAAAACTTACAACTGTATACACTCTTGTTAGTTAAATTTTGATAGAACATACATGTTATCTATACAGAATGTGTAGTTAGTAATGGACGTAAGTGAAATGAATAGGTAATGAGTGTTACGTTTATAACAAAATATAATATATGAAGATGAAACCCTTTCTGAACGAAGAAGGAGGAGAAGAATTGATCTTTAATAGAAGATACTACTACTACTAATAATAACGAAGTATCATTATAAAAACACACATGATGAGAACAGATGATTTTTTTAATTTGTCTGAAAAATTTAAATAAAGGTATAGAATTTTTAGACAATTACTTAGCACAAAAAAATCTATGCCATTCTATGTTATCATAGCTGTTGCAGCAGCGACATGGTCCATTATTTTTTAGAAGTGGCATTTAGGGGCGACTTGCGCAAAAGGGCAGCTCGCGTAGTGAGCTACCGTCCGTTTTAAGATGCCTATCCTACAGTCCAACAGCGTGTAGGAAGGAATCGGGTACTAGGTACTAGGGAGCTAACAAGCATCGACAGAGCCACGTTTCATATGGCGTCAAACCCTACCAATTTCAAATATCACTAAGGTAACTACAGGTAAATAAACAAACAGTGAGCCATTGTGTGAGGTTCATGTGCCAACATTATATGCTTCTTGTAAATAAGCGTGATTTCACGACGCAATAAATCGTGTGGGGTGGGGAAGCAGAGAAACTCCTTTCTCTTCGTTGTCAAACTGTGTATTAAGTTTGTCAAGTAGGGCTGCGTTGGTAACTAGACACTAGCCTCTATCAAAGATTAGTTGATGATCACACCTTCCAAAGGTACCTCGATTAACGTAGTAACATCTGGAAATGTTTAGATAACGGTACGCTACACCTAATCTTGGCTTGTCTACATAAATGTAATACGGGGATTTCTGTGAGCTGTTATACCATGTGCGTAGATTGACGAATTTATATGATTACAGATAGATACCGCATTATTTTACGAGAGACATAAGTCTCATTATGTGTATGAATAAATTTTATTTAAGTTCGTACTTTTTGAAGTGAGAACTTCACATACGACACTACGGCTCACTCCCGTACATTCGTGTTCCTAGGGGAGTAAGCTGATTCAACGCGTAACGAAACATGTAATGAAATAGAGGAAACTAAAAAGCAGTGTTGCCATGTCTATCAAACCTTACTAGGTGTTTCAAAACCTTTTCCTCACATAGCTATCCAAAATTTCCCCACTGCTATGTGTGCTTTAAGCAAAGAGTAATATTTTAAAGAATGTGACATTATTCTAAATGTTTAAATACTATTACAAGAATAACGTAAATATAAAAAATAATTTTATTTATAGTAATATAAAATGTATTCTCATGTTGAAAGATAAAGCTGAATACTTTTCAAACCCTTTTCTTGTACGTAGTTCATTATTAGCCCAATATATGTACAGAACTTTCCAATTGTTTAATTCATAAAAACCATTGCAAACCCGTGACACCAATTTTTTATATTATAATATTTTAAAAAAATGTTTGGGTACATGCTTGAAATCTCGAAAGAGTATCTTTGTTTACTCTGTACGTTTTTGTAGTCGACGCGCGAGTTCGATTCTGATTTTTATATTGTATTTGGCTGGAGTTTTTTAAGTTTCAAAATTCTAGTTAATTATGTCTCAAAATTCGATTTAGTTATTTAGATACTTTATAATTTGTAAAAAATTAATTATTATCCTGCGTATATTCATTACAATATAATATATAATATAAATGTACGAGTAACATTTACACGTTGAATCAGTTCACTCGCCACTCACCACAGAAGTTCTCACTTGTGGCGTGTGTCCCAGGAGACATCTAGTTTTTTATTGTTTATTGTGTATATCGACTACTGGATGACCACGTACTTACAGAAACTATTGTAACATGCGTCTGATTGTATTCGGGAAGTTTTAACAAAAAATCGATCGAATTCTCTGGGGTTTAGTGTTGTATTAGATTCTTTTAAGATAACGACCGATACAGCCGTCGTAACTATGTAGTGTGTGTTCGCGCGCTCGCACAAACTTGGTATACTTCCTTCCATTGAACTACTAAATTATTTATGTATTCACTTAAGACATGTTTCAGGCGCCCTTCGTCTCTAATTTTGACTTAATAATCTCTAATAATCGAGCGAATATTAGTTGCTAAATGCTGGTGGTTGGTAACAATGCAGCTGAACGCTGTGTCTTGTTGGCGAATGAGTGTGTATTTGGTGCCATGGTGGATATTTGTATGTCATGATTGTTTCCATGGTATCGTTAGGAATTTAGTACGCCAATTTGAGAAATTTATTAATGTTACTGACGCGCGCTCACCCGAACACATGCGCTTACGAACGTATATGTTTGTGTGCTTATGTGTAAAAATACAGACATCACAAGAATTGTTGCAACACATCAATATGTAAAATTAAATTTTTGTTTGTAAAAATGATAATTCGTACTTTGTAAATAATACAAAATTTTTGACTTGGAAACTGGTCCTCATAAGTTCCAGGGCGGAAATTACATCCAGGTGGAGGCTGTGCAGATAGGGCCAGTAACCCACCCACGTAAAAAAATATTACTTGCAGGATCCAAAAAAATGAAGACAAAGAAGGAAACAAGGATAAGGTTTTTTAACACTGTAGCGGTACTAGTTTTGATGTATGGAGATGAAGCCACAGTTATGGCAGGAAGAGATAAAGCAAGGTAGCGGAGGTGAAGTTTATGAGGAGTACTCTGGACTGTACAATTCTCGATAGAAAGAAGAATGTGGAAGGACGGAACTGGGGATCCACCCATTGTTGGAACAGCTAAGGAGCAACAGAAGAAGGTTGTGCGAACATATTTGGGAAGAATGGCGGGTGACAGGATTTCAGTGTTAACAATGGACGGCCGAGAGCAAAGTGGATTCCGGAACAGGTTCAGGATGAGCCTCATCCTTGGGGTTCATGTTGATGATGATACTCATGAATACAAAATTTTAACTGTCTATAGAGAAACAGAGCTGAATTAGACATTAACTGTAAATGACCACGTACACAGCATATTCAAAAGTAAGTATAAATATATATATAAAACATTTAAAATTTATATTCAATTTACCTCCAGATGTTAGTTTTCCCCTTATTTGGAATATTTTTCGGGACCCTTAGTGTTCACATCATCAGCCTTCATAATTTTGAATCTTGTGGAGTACCTGTGTGCTGAGTGGCTGTTGTTATGGCTCCCAATTGGAAAATACACAATGTGGTTTGAAAGTACACATAGAAAATACACACAATTCTAATATATACACCACAATCACACACAATAATAACAATTTAAAAAACCGAAAACCAATGGGAAGCCATAACAACAGCCAACCAGCACACAGGTATTCCACAAGATTCAAAATTATGAAGGCTGATGTTGGGAACACTAAGGATCCCAAATAAGAGAAAAATAAGATCTTGAGGTAAAGTAAATATAAATTTTAAATATATTGTATGCATCAAGAAATAGACTATAGCAAAAAGTGTTTGAATATATATAAAATTATGTAATATTACGTATTAATACGTAACAATTATTTTTATGAGATACCACCCACTCGTCATGTAAGTATTAGTTACAATAAATAATTTAAAAACTGCATTCATGAAAAATGAAAAGGGCAAGGACAGTTTGATAATTTATCTAGTCATATTTATTAGCAAAAAGAAAAGTTGAATCTTACACTTTATACACACCCGCATAATACTGCTAAATACCACAAAAGTAACCACTTGTAATGAATTATTTACATACTGCGCCGGCGCGCGTTTAGCAACGCCGTATAACTGCACGGCGCGACAGTTGAATAAAACCACGATACGCCGATTGTATCATCCACGTTTCTACGCTTAAGTGTGGGAGGACAAGTGGAGAAAAAACTTGTATAAAGACTGTTTTTCGTTAAAAAAACAAAAACGGATTATTTTGTTCTCCTGTGTTCTAAGGTGCTCTTACACTTGTTGCCGTTTACACTTCTTTATTCCACGTTTGTACAGTACAGCTTCTGCTTGTCTAAGAGTACTGAAACACCAAAAGCTAATTCCTAAATGTTCGTTCTCTTTTGATAATCGTCACGCGAATGACGATAAATATTATTAAGTTAAACAGGAGATTACATAATAATGATTTGGAGCAGGTACCACATTTTAATTACTTGGGAAGGATTTCAATTACTCATATAGGAAGGATAACAATATCGAGAGAAAGTTAAATAAATTTAGTTACACCTTTGGAAGAATAAGACGATTATTGAAGGACAAAACGCATAGGGAGATACAGCTAAAGTTCTATAAGATCGTCGCTGTGTGGATGTGAAACATGGACTCTCCTGAAAAAGATATTTCAAAAATACAGGGCTCGGAAATGAAAATATTAAGAGCAGTTAAGGGATGTTGTTCGAGAGATCATGTACAAAACGACGACATAAGGAAAAACCTGAAGTTACAGTCGGTTCTGGAGAGAATAAAGGAATACAGGCAGAATTGGAAGTCTCATGTGGAACGCATGGTAGACACGCGTATTCCTAAAGAAGCGGTTGATTATAGCCCAGTGGGGACGAGAGATCGTGGAAGACCATGGAAAAATGGTGAGAGACTTTGTGAAGTAGGAACGGGCTATGGCCGAAGACATGTAGTGCAGAAAAAGAAGAAGAAGAAGAAGAAGAAGAAGAAGGAGAACGAGAACGAGAACGAGGACAAGGACAAGACCAAGAATAAGAACAAGGAGAACAAGAACAAAAACAAGAAGAAAGTACGATACCGAATTTGAGGGATTCTCAAATGAAATATTATTTGGGCGATTGTGTAGATCGAGATTGAAAAAGACTGGAAAAAATCGTAAATACAAGAGAAACGTATACTCACAATTGTTGTAACACTCATATATGTAGGCCTATGGCCTATATGCACTAATATTAGTTCTCATATTTTATTCAATACATACTACCAAGACAGGTAATAACATCAAATAAGATAATAACTATCAATTTCGCATCACATTTAGGCTATTACAGCAGTCAATGGGATTACAACGCTTCACTCTGAACGCAGTAAAACAATTTATATAGCTGACTGAACTGGAGGACCTCTATATATAGAAACGATGCCAGTAACGAAACAACGCTGAGGTATTCGAGAAAACACAATACCGTGAATGAAACTGAATCGATTATGGCTTTACGGAAGAAAAACCTTGCCGCCTCGGACTGACTGACTCATTCGTCCTTCCAAGACATCTGGCAAGTGCCGGCGGTTACTGTGACAACGGCTGATATTCGCTGATTGGTCATCAGAGTACAAAGCCGTTCTTCCCCACCAGACAAAATCCTATTCATAGTTTATTCAGAGCACTGACTATATTACTTGAATGTAGAGCAATTTAGAACATCGTGGTACCTCCATGATGTTGATTTATGATAGCGCTTGGAGTTTCTGGTGTTTACAAATCGCGTGCTTGTGAGACGGCTCATAAGTTGCACAACGGCATTACTAAGCATCGCCGAAACTATATTCACACACACACACACACACACACACACACACACACACACACACACACACACACACACACACACACACACACACACACACACACACACACACACACACACACACACACACACACACACACACACACACACACACACACACACACACACACACACACACACACACACACACACAACACGCTCGCACATTGTACAACTTTATCTTCATTTTTCGATTTTTCTCGTTTAAGCTGATGTTTTCAATGTCCATATGAAAAATCCTGAGTTTTAAAATTTCAACTCTGAATACTGTGGTGGTAGTATGTTGTCTTGACATCATGGCAGTACCTATGAAAACCTTTTTCTCTAAATTGTGTCAAGATCAAATAAAGAAGTTGTAGTTGTCTACAATAACCTTTTTATCGGTGATTAGGCTTTTAGGTTTTAAAAATTGATAAGAAATTTTATAGTTGAAAAATAATTTGGTCAAAAATAATTGTTAGTTGTTGGGAAACTAATTTCGCAAGCATTCCGATAGCTGTAGTAGTT